>JALIGW010000001.1:149557465-150112465 GCA_023053685.1 Diadophis punctatus similis
CATGCCAACAATATAAGAACTTATTTCTTGTATTAGATGTTGATAAAAATTTTCTATGCTGCCATAAAGACTGCAGGAATCAGTCCATCCATCCATCCTTCCAATTTATTGGCAGCCCATCTTACTACAAGGTAAGTCTATGGTTTTATCACATATAAAGCATAGCCTGAAAGTTGTAACTAAGATACTTCCCTTGTTCCTCAACCCCATGTTGTACTTTGTTTAGGAAATGTATCAGAACTATAAAAAAAGTATCAGGATTATAATATCAAAGCATACACATTCCATACTTTCGCTATCTAAATAATTTCTACCTGATTCATACCTGGATTCATCTCTTCTAACGTCCGCTTTGGCTGAAGACTACCACCACTAGTCACTTCAAATGATGTTCCATAAACATGCCCAATGGCATTATCTAAGCAGAACCACTGTTTTTCAAAAACAATTTTTCTAAAAACAAAAGCATCAATAAATCAATTAGAAACATAGAACCCTGCAATATTCACAACCCAAAACCTGAAAAAGGAATAAATGACATACACGTATTGCAGTATATTCAACTCCAGTTTCAAGTACAAGTAAGCAGAAATAGCTGTAAAACCATCGAGCAAGAGAAGCAAGTAAATTAAAATCACAAGAACATTTATTTTACTAGGCTTATATACTATTTTAATTGGATTGGCTGACAATCCAATCATACATAAATAGGATTAAAACCAATAGATCACTCCATAAAATAGAAACATTTTATAGAAATAGAACGGAAAGATGGGGTATCTAAAAGCTATTACAACTCATACACAGGCATAATCTTCAATTTATCTCCTCTTCAAAGTTCTAGGGATATAATCTGGTATTAATTACTTTTCTGAATCCCCAAAAAGTTGGTACTTGTTAAAAGGTTGCAGTGATTGAAAACTGCCTCTAAGGAACCCTACAAAGTGCTTCTTTTAAGAGGGGAACTTGAAGGGACTCCACTCTCTTCTATTTAATTGAGTAGCCATCTTTATATTCCAGCAGACAATTCCTTAGTGACTGCACCATGTTAAAGTTATTTTCCATTGTATTTGCTCTGAAATGAAACCAGAAACCAGATGTGTAGCTTTCCATACAATTTGCACCTGTAACTTGGGGAAAGACCATGACTGTCATGATGGCTATGAATTCCTAAATCAATTCTAACTCTTTTTCAAGGGAACAAATTAAAGTCCCTCAGTACTCTCAGCCTGTGAAGCTCCACTACCAATGGTCTTCTCACAATTATATGATTCCACTAGATATTCTATTCCACTAGAATAACAATATTTCTTTTAATTTAAAAAAAAGCATTTTAGTTTTTTTTAATATAACACACTTCTTAAATCTATTTCCAGCTTCACTAATGTGAAAATTATCATTTCCCTCTACTACTTTCCTAGGTCTTCTACCTAAGGAAGATAACAACCAATGGATTTTCTATTTTCCAAAAATATAAGATGAAGTTGTTTGTTTCATTCTGGAAAACTGTCAGGCACACAAAAGAAAGAACTCCGCATGTAAGTGCAAACAGAAGCAACTTGCCATTAAAAACCTCCTACACATTATCTGCTGTATGCAGCCTTCAGTTCTCATTCCAATGAAATCTTAAAACCTCTCTGCTCAGATGGGGAGGTGAAGAGACAAGGCTGCCATAACTACTTTCTGGGTATAGCTGGAGAGCTGACAGCCCAGCTTTAAGACCTGAGCTCCCTGCAATGCGGTGAACTCCGGTTGCTTGCCCCAGCTCCTGCCCACCTAGTAGTTCAAAAATATGCAAATGAGAATAGATTAATAGGTACCACTTTGGTGGGAAGGTAACAGTGTTCTGTGGGCATTTGGTGTATAGCCATGCTATATGACCATGGAAAATGTCTTCAGTCAATGCTGGCTTCCTCGGCCAAGGAACAGAGATGAGTACCATGCCCTAGAGTCGGACACGACTGACAGGGAAACCGTTACCAATACTTTATTTTAATACTTACATAATACTTCTGTTTCTGTGGAATCTACATAATTCAGGCATAACCACAAAGTCTTCTTTGGGTTCCACAACACTCTGTTGTGCAGTTCATCTGTTCGCATGCAGGTGTTTCTGCAATCCCAGTCAGGTGTTATGCTGACTGGGATTGCTGGAAAATTGTGCCCCTCACAATTTTCGATCAGTTTTTGGCAGTGCCCACCATCAAAGCCAGTAGAGGCTTAGCAGCAATATAAACACTTAATAACCACCATGGCAATTTTAATTTGGGTGGACTTCAACTCCCAGAATTCTCCAGGCAGCAGGGCTGGCTAGGGGATCGTGGGAATTGAAGTCCACGTCTTAAAAGTCACCAAGGTTGAGAAATACTTCTTTATAGTGTATTTTTATAGAGCATAAATAACATATTTATAATAGAAATTGCATAAATGCATTAACAAAAGTAGAGGGAGATGGGTTTATGACAATTATATTGGCTAACAAATAGGCTGGCGGGAATGCACAGGTTTGAATCCTCTTGTCTAGGCATAAAAGATAATGGAAAAGCCAGTTCCAGTAACGGACTGGAACTTCTTTGAATGAAATAAAAGGCTGCAGAAGATGAAGAAGGGGCGCCTCCGCTTCACCCTAACAGGAGAGGTTTACCTTCGCTTCACCACGGCGACCGCTTTGAACACGTCGTCCCGCTTGAGAACAGCCCAGTCTCCCTCGCAGATGACATGGGGAGAAGGGGACCGAGGAGGCGCCTCCATGGCGACCCTTCCAAAGTCCTCGCGCCGAGGAACCTGATCGAAAGAAAAATGGGGAATAAAATCCTCGCGCACAGGAGCCAATTCAGAAAAGGCCCTCTTCCGGTTTTCCCCAAAAGCACGAGCCGCGGAAGCGACTGTGTTTCCTCTCTTCTGAAAGAGCGGTTGGTCTGATTGGCATTTGGTCATAAAGATCGAGGGATAGAGAGGCCCTGAGCGCCATGTTGTTCGTGGCTGGTGCCATCGAAGGAGTCTGATGAACGGTTAAAAAAAATACGGGCAACGACAATTACGGGCGACTCTCTTGTACACTTAGGGATTTCTTTTTCGTAAAGTTGTATGCCCGCTCTATAATTTAACATCTCTATGTGGACACTCTTTTCTAGGTTACAACGTAGAGGTAGAAAAAAAGAGAAGAGTGCTACTTTATAATTTACGGACCTGGCGCTTCCGGACTCCTTTAATACAACCCCCGTTTCTGGCCGGACGTGAAGAAGTCATTGTCATAACGCTGCTATGGCACATAGTCAATTCATGTGCAAAATATTCTTTGCGAGATCCTAGGACACGTCTATTTGCTTTCATTCGTAAAATGTTCTTTTTTGAAAAATGTTTCATCACAATGATAACAGTATTACCTAGTCCTAGGGGTGGGCATGCATGGCTGGCTCAGGAATTCTGGGAGTTGAAGTCCACAGGTCCTCAAAGAACCATAGTTTGCCCGTCCCCTAGACCAGAGGTCTCCAACCTTGGCAACTTTATGAGGTGTGGACTTCAAATCCCAGAATTCCTCAGCCAGCCATGCTGGCTGAGGAATTCTGGGATTTGAAGTCCACACCTCATAAAGTTGCCAAGGTTGGAGACCTCTGCCCTAGACCACGGGCGAAAGACGCGTTCATAGATATTTCAACAGCATAATCCCTGGAGTCCGATCATTCATTTTGCTCCATTCAAAATGCAGCTTCAGTTTGTCGCCCAGCCCTCCAACTCTAGGAGAGACTTAACTTGCTAGGAGGCATAAAGGACATATATACACTTGAAAAACAACCCAGAATCAGGGTAGTAACAGAAAGAGGAAAGAGTTTCTTTTGCACTGCGGATAGGGCTTTTGGGAAGGGAATCGATAAGAAATTAGTGTTAGTTTATCTAACCCCCATACGTTTCACCTTAAACTGTCTACCGTGGACCTTACACGTTTCTTAAGAGGTCCCCAAGGGGGCGTGCATTAAGGGCACCAACGTGCCTACCGTCCCTGTCCTACTGTACCCATTTGTATGTACTCATTTTATGTGTTTATGGCTATGTTTTGCTTCTTTATATCCATTTATTTGTGCCATTTTTTCATGTGTCCTGTTTCCTTACACTTGTTGACAAATAAAAATAAATAAATAAATAAAATAAATTGGCACAATTATGCTAGGATTATATAATCATTTCGCTGCCTCTAGTCCAGTCAAATGGACACTTCCCCTCTCGGTTCAAGCATTCTAAGACTCTCCCCAGCGATTCAGAGGCAGGAAAAGCGTGTGGGACGCGACTTTCTTAAAATCAACAAGTACGAAGTCTGCATGCCACTGATTCCCAACTTCGGCAACAAAAAAAAAGTGTATGGACTTCAACTCCCAGAAATCTCTAGCTAGCATTTGCATGCATGGCTGGCTCAGGAATTCTGGGAGTTGAAGTCCACAGGTCCTCAAAGAGCCATAGTTTGGGCACTCCTGGAGTAGACGGTGTTGTTTCTCTGTGTCATATAATATATGGGTATGTACATAATATTTATTTACTTTAGTTATTTATTTATTTAGTCATGTTCATGTGGTGTAGTGGTGACCCTTCGAGAGTTGAAAGCAACGAAATTTCATTATAATGTACGGCGATTTAGTGTGCATTTAAAGTGACAATAAAGTTATTTATAGTACTATAAAGTACTACGGAACTCCGGGAGTTGGAAGTCCCACACACGCCTTAAAGCCGCCGAGGTTGAGGAAAAGACGGCGTTAAGGAACGCAAGAAACCCCACGTGACTTTCCCTTTTCCCGTTTAGGTTTTCGGAGAGGTCGCGAGCGGAATCTCGGCAACTTAGCGGCGCCAGTTCTGATTGGTTGTGAGAGCCCGACGACAAAAGGGAAGCTTCGCTGCGCCGCGCCAAAAATTAAATGGAAGAACGAAACAAAACGAGGGGAACAGACGGGAAGAGATTGAGGGGAGGCCGATCGGGGTCGCTTTGAGGCGTCGTGGCCGTCGCCCACGGCTTTCGGTCGGATACGGTTTCACTTCTCTCTCCTTCTACATTCGGCGGTAACTGAGACTTTGACTCTCCAAAGCGAAACGTTCGGGAGACCCCCCCCCCCCCAAAAAAAAATCTAGCCGAGTTTCCCCATTCGATGGAATGGCCGAGGATTTTTCTTTTTTCTTTTCCCTCCTCAAATGAAAGAACGCCAAACTATATAAGGAATATAAGGGTTTTGCCTAAAGCTACGGACCCCAGATATAGGTTGACCACCTTTCCCCGATAATTGGGTTAAATTGATTTTTTTAGAAAATTGACTCCATGGAATGTGCTTGGGAATGGTGATGAGAAGAAATGGAGGGGTCCATTTATTCAATGTTTTCCTTTAATAGTTACGTGTACAGGTAGTCCTCGACTTTCAACAGTTTGCTTAGTGACCGCTCAAAGTTACAACGGCAGTGAAAAAAGTGACTTATGAGCATTTTTCACGCTTAGGACCGTTGCAGCATCCCCATGGTCACGTGATTGACATTCGGATGCTTGACAACTGACTCACATTTATGATGGCGGCAATGTCCCCGGGGGTCATGTGATTACCTTTTGCGATCTTCCGACAAGCAGTGTTAATGGGAAAACCAGATTCACTCAGCAATTGTGTTACTAATTTAACAACTTGCCACAAATGTGGCAAGAAAAGTCATAAAATGGGGCCAAACTCACTTAACAAAATTTCCCACGTAGCAACATAAATATTGGACTCAATTGTGGTCATAAGTTGAGGACTATCTGTATAAGTTTTTTTTAAAATGATTTTGCACTTAAAGTGAAAGGGTGTCTTATTATTTATTTATTATGGTGTTCTTATATGCCGCCCAACTCCCGAAGGACTCAGGGCGGCGTACAACAGAAAAAAAATACAAGACACCAATTTATAAACAACCAATTTATAAATTGGTTCAGAGCTATCAAAATTTATTTGAAAGTAACTCCCGATTGTATTAATTGAGTCTTAAATAGATTTGCAACACATGCATTTGGATACTTTTGTGTGCTATGCCTATTGTATTCAATTCCAACAATCATGGGTTTACCACATTAGCTCACACTTGAAGTTCCTCTAAATCAGTCTAATGTTCTACAGTAGTTAACGGTTCAGGGATAGGGAATTGAAATTTTCTAAATGTTGTTGAAGTGCTATTCTTAGTGGCCCAGTTAATACTTCGAAATTATCATTCGATATTGAAGATTCATATATGAGTTTATTCATAATATTACGGGTTTGGTTTGGTCTGGTCCCGATATATTGTGTGAATCTATTGTTTGTCATTTGTAAATAAAAGTGTAACGCTGTTAAAAGTACTGGATTATTCTGTAATGTTGCGTGTAAATATGTGTACTCGTTTGTGTTACGTGTGTCTTGTCTGTGTGTTGTTGTGTGCTGTTTGTGTCCTTTTTTATTGTAAAAATTCAATAAAGATTATTTTAACAAAAAGTGTAAAACATTGTCCAAAAGTAACTAATTGTGATTTATTCAATAAAACATAGTTAAACCATGGTTTAGTTTGAATTAAAGATTTAAACGGATATTTAGCTTTGGGGGATATAGAGGGGATGGAAGACAGGAACCTGAAGTAAACTGCTACTTACAATAATATGCAAACACCACCATAGAAATTAAATTGATGTATGCCTTAATAACTACTTTCAAAATTAATGTATGCTACACATGTATTGTCTTTTGATTCAGAATGCAGATCTGTTAAAATGCCAAGATGAGTTCTGAGCCTAGCAGGAAAGGTTCTGGACGAGGAGGAGGTGGTTTTCAAAGGTGGAGAAGAGGAAGATGGCAAGGGAGAGGAAAAGGAAGTGGACAGAAAGAAAACTGGAAAAATGCTAGCGAGAAATTAGTGTTGGGTATGTTAATTCCACAGCTTTATTCATTTATTTATAGCATTCATATGATTGCCCAAGTCAAGAAGCATGACTCTGAGCAGTGTACAAAAACCAGCTAACACAGGAAAACAATACATACCATCAAATCCCCTTTATGTTGCTAAAACAATGAAATGGCAGTCAAAAATAAAATATATTTTAACTCAACCAGTTGGGAACTCTGATAATCTTTGGCTGCCTTCCTTGGCCTTCCTGGGGGACAACCATATATTGATGGGAGAGGGGGGAACATAATTCCAAAAGGAAGGGGCTGCCACCAAGTAGACACACCTCATGAAGTGACATTGTTTCAGTGAAAATGAATGTTTTCATTCTAGAATGTTTCAATCAAAGTAATTCCAAATAACATCTCAGGTCATCTCTGCATGATCTTATTTGCTTTGGAGACTTAAAAAAAACCTAAAGTTCCTGAATTTTTTAAATAATAGTTTATAATAGCACAATACAATGCCTGAAGCCTGGATTATTATACTATAACTTAGATAAATTTTTAAAAACTGAATCTTATGGTCATGCTGTCCCTCTGTACAGTACAGGGAGTTATTACCTTTATCAATTTAAATGCAGTATTTGCAGCTACAGTACGTTGTATATAAATTGCTTTTAATGAGAAATTAAAAATGCTCAATTTTATCACTAACTTTTGAGGGGATACTTTTCAGCGCAACCTCCTCATCTTATTCAAACAACGCTGGACCAGCGTACTCCATATAAAGGCTGGAAACTTTATTTCTCTGAAGGTGAGGTCTTCCTTTCCTTGTACATGGTACAACTGAGGGCTGGCTAGGGTTGGAATTTACAAGCTGTAGCTCATGATGCTCTGGGAGACCATGAGCAAATTTTGAGGAGAGCGTCACAGATTTTTTCTTTTAAAAGATTGTACAATTTTATGCTCGGATCGCTGGCAGAAATTGTTCCTGTTCTGCCGCATACATTCCTTCTCTGCCTGAATGAGGGAACCAAGACAGGAGTATCAGCCTTATGCTGGATTGGCAGAGGCACATACTGTATATCGACATAAATTACAAGAGTCTAAATAAGTCAAGTGGGTGTGGTGAAATAACAAGCAGGTGGTTTATTTTAGTATAGCAACCTCACCTTAAAGTGAGAAAGAGCTAGTATGGCAGGGGTGGGTTTCTACCGGTGCGGTCCAGTGCACAGCTCCGGTAGGGACCTGCCGATTATGCAATTTGCGCATGACTGCTCCGGTGCCGTCTTCGCCGGACAGTCGCGCGCGTCGCCATCTTTTTAAAAGAATTTTTCGGCTTTTTTGCTTCTGCGCATGCGCGGAAGCAAAATCTCGCCGAAATCTTGCAAGGGGATGCGCGCAAGAGAGAGATTTTGGTGAGATTTTGCTTCCGCGCATGTGCAGAAGCAAGATCTGGCCAAAATCATGCAAGGGGGCACGCACGCGTAGCGAGCGTATGAGCGCACGAAACGTGGAGATGCGCGTGCAGCGCACCGGTATCGGTAAGTAAGCAACCCACCCCTGTAGCATGGTATAGTGTTGGTGCTGGACTAGGAGTTGGGGGGACCAGATTCTACTCATCCTTTGGATACAGAAGCCATTCCCTCTCAGCTCTGATCAACCACAGGCTCTGCAACAGGCCAAATGAAAAACAAGATTTATTGCATATCTCTGGTACTATATAAAAAATAAAATGCAAGTAGAATACTTTTCTCTAAACGTTTGGATTTGCATATGTAGTATTACGGTTTGTTTCATGCACAAATAATATGGTTCGTGTAAGTTGTGCTGTTTGCAGTAAAGAAACATATATATAAAAAAGTGATGTAATATTTTGAAAGGCACGTAAATTAAAACTGAGTCTCCCTATCAGGAATAAATTAAATATGTGCTTTAGGATATGATTAAAAGTTCACAAACTTTTAATTTTTTTAAATATAAAAACTACTCTAAAATACAATGGCACCATATTGAGTTTCCTTGTCATACATCTCAATAGTTTCCATATGTATGATGAAGTAAACTTGTGTTCAATGAAACATTAATACTGTATCATTCCTATGCATTGCTAAGCAGTTGGATTTCACACACTGTGCTAACCTTAATGTAATTGGTCTTGGCCTAGCGTGTGACTTGTCTCATTTCAACTTAGTACTACATCACATGATGGTCAAATCCTGGTTTATCATGTATAATCAACTACTTATTATTGGCATGTCCAAAACTTCATAAAATGAAGCTATAAGATTTTTCTCTGGCATGTAGCTTCATTAATTAAGATAACTGCAGTCAAAGTAATGCTTGTAAGATAAAAGATGGTCAATGGGACAAGATTATATTTACCTGAAGAAATTAAATATTAATGGAGTGTCTTTAAATCCTCAAGATAACTTTTTAAAGCTACAGCTAAATATAATGTATTGTTATATTAAAGTATATTAAAGATTAGCTTGTAAAATCAATAAGTTTGTTCATTAATATGTTCTTATATGTTCAATGTTATCTACAGTCATAACTATATTAACTGTATTAATCAAAATTCTCTAATTCAGCATATGATGACAACTCACCTTTTGTTCAGAAGATTGTAGCTTTTGAAACTTTTTTCAAATCTCGAATAGAGTTTTATGATAAGGTAAGTTATTAGACTATATATTGTTTGGGATACTTTTGTTTTCTGTTTATTGTTTTTTGTTTAACCACACATTTGTATATTTGCTACTTGTATTTATAAGCTGAGAGAATCCAAGGATTCCTGGTATTTATGAGCATTTTAATTTTGTTTTTTCTAAGAGAATTTTGCAGATTGATTCTGTCAGAACCTTTAGAAAATTTGTTTAATCTTATTCTTCAGCGCTCTGTGATCTAATTTTTTAATGCTATGTTTTGTATTTGGATGGAAGGATGGACAAATAGAGGACATTTTTAGAAAATAAGGAAGTCTTCTTGTCGTAAACTATACCCATTTTTTTCTTCACATATTTAATTATTTGCATAGCGTGTGTTAACCTTTCAGTCAAATTTATCTGATTTATCTTTATTATTTTGTGTTCAAAGTGAAAAGAGGGAAGCGTATGTCAGTGGTGTTGCTAGGTTCAATGATCAAAGAACTTATGAGATCATCCTCATATAATGCAGATGATGCATATTTTGGAATATGAGGCAGTTAAATCAACAATTGGTATTTTTAGTAAAATATTTTTCTTTAATATTTGAGAATGCTTGAGCTATGATTAAAATAATGTGCAATGGAGTGAACAACAAATAAAGTTGTAATTTTACTGAACACAAATTCACACACCTCTCTTTTATAGGATGAAGTAGAAAGAAAAGGAAGCATTCTTGTGGATTATAAGGAACTAATATGTGATAAAGAACTAGTGGAATCATTACCTGATGTTGCTGTTGAATTAAGAGATACACCACAAAGAATATTGGACTGCATGGGTTTGGCCATACATCAGGTAAATGAACTAGACAAATAATAAGATATTTTTACATTCCAAAACCTTATTATTCACAAAATGCAAATCTTCTCTAAGAGAACAATTATATTTACACTTCATGTAAAAAAGGAACAATAATACTATCCATAAATACATACCTTAAAATAAAGCCTGGCTGAATTCAACAAGACTTAGAAATTTACATAAAGTTTGAGCCCAAATCTTAAAATAAACCATTTAGTTTATATTCTTGGGGTAAATGGCGTAACAATAAAAAAGGAAAGATTATGAATATTTTATAACTGCTTGGCAGTGAAATCCTGCATATGTGTGTGAAGCAAGATTCCCTATGTTTTGAAAAGCAGGCTAGCATGAGCAGAATATGAATTAAAGTGCTCCCATCATTTAGAAGTGTTATGTAGTTGTTTCAAAGGCTGTTTGGGTGTCTGCACATGTGTGCATGCACAAGAACTTTACTGACATTCACATCAGAATTCACACAAAAGCAGATGAAAGCTAGACACATCTGCATTAGAACTTCTTTACAATGCTAAATAATTTGGTTTCTAATTGCAGAGGCCTCTAAACAATCTCAATTGTGTGGATTAGGGGATCCTTTGGAATAGTATAGCAGGGACAATGCATACTACAGTGGAAAAGCAAAATAAAATACAAGACAAGCTTCCCTTTGATAGTTAATAGCGCCATCTGCTTCTAAAAATGATATTTCTATATTAATTATTTAATGGAAGTCAGGCGGTTTCTTTTTTATTCTCTAAGGTATTGATCAAAGACCTTGAAAAGCATGCTGCAAAGCTGCAAGAGCAAGAAGGGCTGCCCATTGACGAAGAGCCTATTATAAATGTGCCACTTATTCATGCAAGGTATCTATTTTTTTTAATTATGAGAAAAACTGAAAAGGTTTTAAAACGTTTTGCAAACTTTCTTGTATATGAATACAAAATGGCAAGAACTCTAAGTCAGGGAGATTTTTGAGAAAATGATAGCATAAGAAATCCTAGAAAATGTTAATAATATTACTAATTTCTAGAGTATCACAGAAAGCTGGTATTAAACTTGTACCAGTAATCATATTGACCAAATTGTGGATTGGCCCCAGTTAATGCTATGATTGTTTTTACCTGGTGCAAAGAGCCAATTTATCACACAAGGCAAGAAATTGCAACCTCTTTATTCTGTACAGGAACAAAGAGGTGTTCTTGGGATCCAAATCACAAATCAAGAACTTCTGATAAAATACAGTAAATTATCATAGTTTTTATACATTTCAAAAAAAACCCACACAAAAATCACATCATAACTAGCAAGCAATAGGCAACAACTAGTAACTTATTCATACCACTGGTAGATGGCCCTCTCAGAAGGTGGGTTCATTGCTAAAATATTGTAGCCTTTGTCCTTGTCCTTCTGTCTCTTAACTGATAGCTGAGTATACAAAATTTTCTAGATAATTTATCTACAAAAGGAAAGGGGAGTTAGCTTTAAATCTACTGCTTCTGGGGGAAAGGAGGGTACTTTTGTATATAATAGCAACCACATGATCTTTCCAGGAATGTGCAAGGCAGAGCAAGCTGCTAAAAAGCGAAACAGACAACAATGGAGTTTTTCTGGCTCAAGCCAGCTATGCCAGTCCTTCACTCACCTAATTAATTAAAATGATGAGCAGTAATAATATTGCTGCATGTAGGAATAATTTCTCTGCCCACGTTTAGATTTATCAACGAGGCACACTTAGTTCAGAGAAATGCCTTGATAGGATTGCATCTTTCTGTTTATTTGATTTGTGAGGCCAAATATTTTTTTCTACTTTATAGCAAATGCAATTTTCTATTTTATCCCCTCTGGGAAGCTGTTCTATAGAAACCATAGACATCTGCAAGGTTACCCATGAATCACTCAGAAATAACTTCGGAGAAGTTCATTATATAGAAATAGACCGAAAAATTAAATGGGCTTAAGTGTGCCTAAAATAGCCCTTCTCCAGAATGCAATCTTGGGTTTTATTATGCCTGAATGCAAGTAATGTGAACTTTCATTCAGACCACCTAGCAGTAATTTTCTGCCTTCAAGGATATTGCTTTGAAAAGATCTCATCATGTACCAAATCTGTGGAAGGACTTTTTCCATTATGTCTTTCCATAATTATTGCTATATAATTGGAATGATGTATTTATAGCTTGAACATTCTATTTTTATTTGAAGTAGCAGGACTAAACATTTCAAGACATTACTGAATGTTTTGATATATTTTTTTTGCACCATTGGATTTATTATTTTCTGGAAGGCATGAAATTATGACATTATAAAGATTCCTAAACTAAGTGTAGCAATTATATTATGTAAGAATAACTTAATAAAGAAAAAACTTCCCAGGAAGTTTTTATGTTTAATATTCTGATTTAACTATTAAAATGCGTTAATATCCAAATGCATACATATATGCAGCTTGTCTCTGAATTTTGGTCTGCTAAAATAAGTTCAGTATAAATGAAAGTGGATACACAGAAATACGTTTTTACAATTATAATGTATTTGTGCCAAGACTGACTCACAATAGAAAAAAATGTTATTTTAACATATGAAGTATATTCTAGAAAAAATAATAATAATGCATTGGCTTCATTTAGAGAAAATTAAAACTAGTTTCATTTAAACCTATGACACATGAAAGTTATGATAAATTATTATTTTTATTACCACACTAATCTATCACACACACCATTGCTTTCACCAATTGTTATTACCGGTATATGAATAGTACTATTTTAAACATGATGAACTCCCACTGAATTATCAGTATATTTATTTAATTTGAATATGTTTTAATGTTTTTAGAGTGTACAACTATGACCCAATTACTCAAATTAAGAATATTCGAGCTAATTGCTACGGGAAGTATGTTGCTTTACGTGGGACTGTTGTGCGTGTTAGTAACATTAAACCTATGTGCATCAAGATGGCCTTTATATGCAGTACCTGTGGAAATACTCAGAGTTTTCCTCTCCCTGATGGAAAATACACTCTTCCAACAAAGGTAATAAAAAGCCCTCAAATCAAAAGAGCTACCTCCTACTTTTTTCTGAGTAGTATTTAAAGTAATAAGTTTTCATGATGTGCTGTTCACTATACATTTAAGGACACAAATCATACCTTGATAAAGGGATTTTACAAATTGTAATTCGTTTTAAGAGTAATTTTTATGATGGAAAGACAAATTAATCAAGCATAAGTGCAAGCCTCCCCAAAACAAATGCGGTTGTGGTATAAACTTTATTTTGTACTACATTTGAACATTAATGTGTTTCAGTGTTCTTTGTCTGAATGCCATGGACGATCCTTCACTGCAGATAGAAGTTCTCCTTACACAGTTACAGTGGACTGGCAGTCGATTAAGTAAATATATAATGTTACCCTAATATTTTGGAAATTTAGAAATTTAGATCATTTACAGTAAATTCAAGGAATTAATGATACAGTCTCTTTTATTGTAATGTTAAAAAGTTCTATTGAATAATAATTCCATTCAAAGAAAATCTCTCATTTTTTCTATAAAGTTATCCTTAATCCAGAGATAGTAATCTCCTTTTTCTGTAAGATTGGTAATGTGAACTCTGGATAATTGTACTTCTCCTTTCTCCATAAGATTTGTGTGTTTTTCTAAGGGTGGGTAGGTGCATATTTTAAGGAAGATTTTGTGGATCTTTGATTCATAATTCATTTAACCTTACCTTCAGCTCTGAGAAGTATTTGCCAAAAATACTGTATTTTTTGGAGTATAAGACGCACCTTTTTCCTCCCTAAAAGAGGCTGAAAATTTGGGTGCGTCTTATACTCCGAATGTAGCTTTTTCGAAGCTTTTTTTCCAGCCCTAACGAGGTGCTAACAATCTTCCCGGCTTCCTATTCCCTCCAAAGAAGGTTTTTTCTAGCCCTAAGTCTTTGCAGGCTTGTTTTCATTCCTACGCCCTCTGAAAAAGCGGTGCTTTTCAGCCCTAATGCGGTGCTAAGGATCTTCCTGCTTGCTGCATTTATTTTTATTCCTACTCCCTCTGAAGCAGTTTTTCCTGCCCTAAGTCTTTGCAGGCTTGCTTTCATTCCTACTCCCTTTGAAAAAGGCTTTTTCAGCCCTAACCAGAGGATAAAATAATGTGCTGAAGCTGAACAGACTAAGGACGCTAGCCAGTTGAATACCTGGTAGGTAGATTTTTTTCCCCTATTTTCCTCCCCCAAAAGTAAGGTGCGTCTTATACTCCGGTGCGTCTTATATTCCAAAAAATACGGTATATTGGTACTCCAAAACGAAAGGAAAAGTCAGAATGCTTGTTTTGCTCTACCTATATATGCTCAATATTTTATAAATCTTAATTCTCCTCCACAAGTGGTATTATATCTTTTTTTATTAACTTGGTATTCCAGAATTCAAGAACGTATGTTAGATGATCAGCGAGAAGCTGGGAGAATTCCTCGGACAATAGAATGTGAATTGGTTCATGATCTTGTGGACAGTTGTGTTCCAGGCGATGTGATTACTGTTGTAGGAATTGTCAAGGTATCGAACACGGAAGAAGGTGAACTATATCATCTTTTATGTATTGACATCTGTACAGTATTTTTAGCAATTTTAGAAAATGGCTATTAATTCAGTTGTCTAGGTGTATATTTGTATTTTGCCCAATTAGTGGGCCAAAGTAAAACTTAATTAGTGTCAAAGACTACAGCCACGAGATTTAAATTAAAACAGTACAGTGGTACCTCGAGATACGAGTGCCCTAACATACGAGATATTTGAGATACGAGCTGTCGAGCAAGCGAAGTTTTGCTTTGAAATACGAGCAACATTTGAGATACGAGGAACAGCCGGCTGCACATGACCCACTCATTTCTGCAACATTCTGAAAGGGAGGAAACCTTCAGCCAGATTTGAATATCAAAGAGAATTTTCCCCCTTTAGCTTAGCCATCGTGGCGTCCGTAGGGCTCTTGGGGGGGGAGGAGGCAGAGAGAAAGGAAAGGACTGCCGATCTGCCTTCCCTCCCCCCAGCCTAGCCGAGAGCACGCTTGGACTTGCCTGGGTTTCCTAGAGTGAGTGGGAGGAAAACACTCTCTCTCTCTCTCTCTCTCTCTCTCTCTCTCTCTCTCTCTCTCTCTCTCTCTCTCTCTCTCTCTCTCTCTCTCTCTCTCTCTCTCTCTCTCTCTCTCTCTCTCTCTCTCTCTCTCTCTCTCTCTCACACACACACACACACACACACACACACACACACACACACACACACACACACACACAGAGAGAGAGAGAGAGAGAGACCCCTAGCAGCCAGCCCAGCCAGCGCAGCCAGCCAGCCTGGGGGCTGGAACGGATTAATGGCATTTCAATTAATTTCAATGGGGAAAATTGCTTTGAGATACGAGCAAATTGACATACGAGCAAGTTTACAGAACGAATTAAACTCGTATCTCGAGGTACCACTGTATATTGATACACAACTACTTGAAAACAGTGTTTTCAGAGAGAAACTGCTCTTAGTTTTTTACTTTTGGGTAGTGAGGGCAGCTGAAGCCAAAAGGTGCTATATTTTTTGTGGCAGAGCAATCTTATGGAACAGTGTCCTTCATAGCATTCAAGATGGTGAAAATTCAACATTTCCAGAGATCATTCTAACTAAACACGGAGTTTTAGCCATTTTTGTATTTTTATCTTACAGTTACTTTATCTTAGTTTACTTGGATCTTGTAGCTTATTTTATTTACTGGATTTTAAGATTTATTGTGGTTGTTTTAATGTTTCTCCATCATATAAGCCTCCAAGTATCGCTTGGATTATGGTGGGGTACAAATGTAGTAAATATACTTTACAAAACAGGGCAGATAAAGCCATGTAATAAAGGAAAATATGTTTACCTCAAGGTTGACATTTCATTACCCAAATCTGGTAACATCCTAAGTTACATCTTAAAGCAGAAAGATGATCATGATCTTTTTATTGATATTTTAACAGGAGCATCAAGAAATAAAAATGATAAATGTGTCTTCCTATTATACATTGAAGCAAACTCTATCAGTAATACAAAAGGCCAGAAAATCAAGAATTATGAACATGGATTAAACCAGCAAGGATGCATGGAGTTTTCACTTAAAGATCTTTATGCAGTCCAAGAAATCCAAGCTGAAGAGAATCTGTTCAAGCTTATTGTCAGGTATGTCATTTATTGCAAATCAGGGGATGTATTTTATTTGCCCCCACGTTTCAGCCAACCCATTTTGAGTATTCGCATATGTCTGGAGTACATGCTCTTTTGTATAGAAAAAAAAACATTTTGTAAAACATCAGTTATTAATGTTTCTGAATTCCTAACATCTTCAAAACATGAACATGATGTTGTAGGGAAAAAAAGTCAGAGATTGGACCATTACAATATATCCTTGATATTCATGAAAGAGTAGCTATAAGTTGCCTCTAGCATTTAATTCGGTAGGAGTCACAATGTTCTAAACATCACATCAAAATTAAACAATCAAAGCAATTGTAATATTTCATGTGTTCCACACATGCTATTTATCCTTTTATGCTTTTTCCTTCTGGGTATTCTAGAGCTTAAGTGTCCTTGGTGCTCTCTGAGCTTTGTTGTTTTCTTGCATTACCCAAACTAGTCTAATACCACTGATGATGTTACCTAGTTTGGGTAATGAAACATCTGCAAGAAAACATCCAAGCTCAGAGAACACCAAGGACCCTTCATGTTAACCCTGAAGCTACAAATATTCTCCTTTATTGGTATTCTAGAACTGGATTGAAAATAGGGCTTAGACAACAGGACATAGGAAGTCCCCACCCAAAGTGAGAGCCTAAAATAATTAAATAGTGTCATTGTCAGGAAATCCAGTATGACTATAAGTTAGTTTTTTTCTGACCCATGCTCAGCCGGTAACCCATCCCTGGAGTTGGCAACTGCACAATAGTAGTTTGCCTTTTCCTTCTTCATGAGCAGTGGTTTAATTTCCCAATAAAGCTTACAGAACTGGGATACCTTGGCAGTCTCCCATCTAACTATTAACCAAGCCTGATCTTGCTTAGTTTCCAAGCCAGATGAAATTAGCAGGTACTATTGCTGGTGCCTGATGATAGTAAATCGTAATTCTGTTTTAATGCAAGAGAACTTACTCAAAAAAAGAAAAAAGCCTCTAACAATAATGGGGGATCTGCCCTACCATATCCATCAGATATATAAGATCTATAAATCAGCAAAACAAGGGAATTTAGGTGTTTTAAATGTGACGGTAAAAGAACTATTGAGAGCCAGTGTGGTGCAGGTGTTAAGCTGTTTGATGGGCATTGGCGAAACACAGGCTCAAGTCCACTATGGGTTTGTAGGTGACTTGGAGCCAATCATCCTCTGTTAACTCCACCTTTCTCACAGGTAGTGTTGTGGTGGAGGGAAAGTTCTCTCTCCATGCCTCCCCGCCCCCCCCACCAAAGGCAAGATATAACTCTGACAATAAATATTTGTAAAACATCTTACCACCCAGTTGAACTGATAGAAATGCAGTAAAGAGCTTACTATGAGTTCTTATAGCATCGTAGGAAATGGCAGATAATGCCACCCTCTGTGCTGCTGGCAAAATATGGCACTGTTGAAAAGCTTCAGATGTAGGAGATGATGTCAACCAGACCATTTATGACATCATAGACACCATTGTGGACAAAGCACGAGGCTTAAAAAGGTTACCAAGGTTATCTGTGTCCACTGACAATCTGTCTTTTAAATATTATTTTCAATCTACAACTGATTTAATATTAGGCTACAATGATTTATTTCTGTTGCGTTATCTAAAAGGATAGTCTAAGAGTACAGTACAAGAATTCTTTTTGTGTAACAAGTAAACATTTATACATGTTGGAAATCCTATCCATTCTAAAAGATAGCTTTAAACCTAAACCCTAAACTTAATTACATTTAACTTGAATTGATTTCAGATAATTTATTAGATTTAGCCTAGCTACCCACTCCAAAAGGCTCTGGGTGGCTTTAATGTAAAATTAAAACAGTTAAAAACATTGCAACAAAATGTTATTGCTGCTACTATTATGACTAGTTGCACAGTCAGCCAGATGTTTAGACTAGATTTGGCATTGGTATCCACCTACTGAATCCTTCCTAAGGATTACGGATAGGCAGATGTTGATACTTGATGGTATTAAAGGTATCATCACAGGATGCAAGCTGTTCCAACTAGAGCTATGTTTTACAATTGACTGCTAGTGATTTTGTCAGTGCTAATTGTGTTCAAGTGTTTCAGGTGTTTTGAGATTGCATCCAAGGTGCCTTATTACTATTTGGTACATATTTGCTTTCTATTGCCACAGTTGTTCCACTTCTATCTGCAGGTCAAAGAGTAACTAATATCTAGTAGATATTATTTGTTCCGATTAGAATTTAAATTTTCTGAGTTTCTCTTTGCCCCCACAATATATGATTTAGAAAACTTATTTTTCAAAGCATAGGAAAGCCGGATGCTACGGATTGTGGCCTTCCTGGCTGCCTTGGGTGTTCTCTCTCTAGTATAGTAATTGTTAATGTAATAGCAGAGTATTCCTTGTATTACCAAGGTTGTGCATACAGAAACGTTTAGATTGAGATCAGTTGTGAATAAGTACTCAGCCACACACAGATACACTAACTTGCGTTAAAGTTTACTTTGAGAAATAGCATTTTCCTATAAACAGTCCAAAGTCAAACACTTAATAGTCATAATAACAATCCAAGTATTATCCAGTACAAATACATTTTAGCTATAATACATAACTACAACACAGAGAGAAATGCAGAGCATACATACACAATGTCTTGCTCTAGTGAGTAGCAGAGAACACACTGAGTAGCAGAGATAAAGACAAACAGAGAGGGACTCCCAGAGAAATAAGCTGTGAACTCTAGCTCCCTCTTGTGGCAGTCTGCAACACCTCAGCTAAACAGACAGCTCTCTTAAAAGCTAAACATATATTGTCTACACAATATTAGTTATGGTCAGAGACCTAACAGTAATAATCTCATACTTTGCCTATGTGCTTTTAGAAGGCTGTATAGAATTTGATAGGAGATAACCAGTTTGGTGTAAGTGGTTAAGGTGCTGGCCTAGAAACGAGGAGATTATGAGTTCTAGTCCTGCCTTGGGCATGAAAACCAGCTGGGTGACTTTGGGCCAATCACTCTCTCTTAGCCCTACCCACCTCACAGGATTGTTGCTCGGGGGAAAATAGAACGGAATATTGATTTGTTTTCCCCCTTGAGTAATATATGCAAAAGGATAATCCTCCCCCCAATAGGTAATCCATACTTAATTAGTATTGCACAATGCACATGCTACATAATTCAGATGAATGGTGCTTCATTTGCATTCCTTTTATACAGGATTTGTGAATAAATAGATTTGAGATACATAATCTTAAATATGTTTTTCCATTATATTTAACCTGGTAATACAATTTGTTTTTTTTCCCTAGCTCTCTTTGTCCTACTATTTATGGTCATGAGGTAAGTATACTCTAATAGAAATATTCTTTTTTTTTTATAAAATAGTTTTTATTGAATTATTTACATTTAAAAAACATACAAAAGAAAAAATATGTGACAATAACAAATACATTACAAACATATAAAAACATAAAAAGCGCATACAGCTATAAAACTCAATCTCTATAATTATCTTACGGCAATTATATATTGGCAATTTATTTCTATATAGTTTTCAATTCCTTATCTTATGTATTTATATAACATGTATTATATAGTAATAGTTACCGCAATAGTGGTAATAATAGTAGTAATAATAGTAATAATAATAATAATAATAATAATAATAATAATAATAATAATAATAATAATAATAATAATAATAATAATAATAATAATAATATCAATATTAATGGTAGTAATAATAGTAATACAGAAAAAATATTCTTTTAGTATTGTAACATCATTTTATATATATATATATATATATATATATATATATATATATATATATACATACATACATACATACATACATACATACATACATACATACATATATATATATATATATATATATATATATATATATATATATATATATATATATATACATACATACATTTGTATAATAAGGCTAGTTTTTCTAATAGAAATATTCAATGATTTGTATTCCAAATGCTTAGTAGAAAATAAAATATATTATGGGCCTAGTTTATAAACTACATTTTAATGATCTGCAAAGAAAATGTGAATTGTTTCTGTGGTGTTTCTGTTACTGTAATCCCTCTATTAGCATTATTAATAATATTCAATATATTATATCAGCATTTAAAAGGAGTTTTTTATTCCTCACATAATGTGGTTTATGCTTGTTTTCAAGACCTTAATAAAACTATATGGAAGAGTTCTGACAATATGCCTAATAGCTACCTATAAAAATGCACCATTATTTTATTAAAATGATCCGTGAATTAAAAAGTGCATAATGGTTACAAAGACTTGTATGGTAAAACAACATCTTTACTGTTCTGGCACTATTGTGCTGTAAAAGATTTTGTAACAATTTTTGGAGGGCTTTATTTGATGCTGCACTTCACAAGACTGAAAGAATATGAAACGAAGTTTTTTTTTAATTGTCTGAACCTGGTATGTTACCATTTCATTTTTATTACTTCTGAAGAGTTAGAAGCTTCTTACAAATATTGATAGAGAATAACTGGATCATGTAGTACTTAGACTGAATTGTCTCTTGCAAATACTTTATGGATTGCTTTCTCGTGTCACAGGTGGTAAAAGCTGGTTTAGTGTTGGCATTATTTGGAGGATGCCAAAAATATATGGATGATAAAAACAGGATTCCTATTCGAGGGGACCCACATCTTCTCATGGTTGGAGATCCAGGACTGGGGAAAAGTCAGATGTTGCAAGTATGGATTCATTTGTTTTTTTATACATGCACTGAGTATCGTATTACCGTATTTTTCGGAGTATAAGACACACCTTTTTACCTTCAAAAAGAGGGTGAAAACCTGGGTGCGTCTTATACACCGAATGCAGCCCCACCCAGCCACCCCCACCCTTTGGACTCTGTCTTCCAGCAATTTACCTCTTTGCAGCAAACAGGGCAAAGCACAAGAAGAGCACAAGAAGAGATGAACTGCCTCCTGACCTACAGCTGACGGAGGCTTGCAAGCCACGTGGTAAAATGAAACTGAAACTACGGTGGCTGTGATGAGACACATTGCTGGGAGATAAACTGCTGGCAATATTAGACTGCTAAAATTGCAAGAAGGCAAGCTAGAGCTGCTGTGGCTCAGCGATAGAGCTCTAGCCTCCCAATCAGGAGGTTGTGAGTTCTATCCTAGGTACAGGCAGATTCTGTTAATATGTTATTTTGTTAAATGTTTGTAGAGTGTTCAAATTATTAGACTTATTTTTTAAAGACTGCTTTATTATTGTTCTAGACAACTTAACAAAATGAAGAAGCTTTTTAAAATAAATGCTTGCTCTGAAGAGGCCCAGTGCTATTGTATCTTCTTTTAAATAATAGAGAATAATGTATACTTCCAGAAATTTTAATTAATTTTAACAGCTCTGTACAAGTATAGTATGAAATACTAAACAGTGTCCTGTTTAGTATTAGAGTTAAATCCTGACTTACCTTGGAGTAGATCTATTTAAATAATTGGGAGCAGTTAGTGTGACTACATTTAAGAAAACATTCTGGCATAATGTACATTTCTCCAATTCTTTGCTATTTCTATGGGTCAAGCACACATGCACAGAAATACACAGCAAACAGTGTATATCATCTGTGTTGTTTGCTGTTTGGCAAATTGCTTGGAGGCAGAGGCCTTTTTTCCTTGTTTTCCTCCCCCAAAACTAAGGTGCGTCTTATACTCCGGTGCGTCTTATACTCCGAAAAATACGGTATTTCAAAATAATTACATATATTCTTCCTTGGGCATTTTATTCTTGTTAGTATAATTGGGTATGTTATCAATATGGGTAATTGGTCTACAATATGCAAAGCTAGCTTTTTCAATTTGTTTCTTCAGGCTGTGTGCAATATTGCACCTCGGGGAGTATATGTCTGTGGCAATGCCACTACTACAGCTGGCCTGACTGTAACTCTGTCTCGTGACAGTTCCTCTGGAGATTTTGCACTGGAAGCTGGTGCTCTTGTACTTGGAGATCAAGGTAATGTGCTCAAGTGTATTTATCCGGACAAGAAAACTATGTGAACCTTATAGATGGGCACATTTATGATGGTATAAATTTTCCTTTTACTGGAAACTTGAGATGCAGTCTTAACTGACAGGCGTATATTTTTCAAACGTTGGGAAACAGAGAATGGGAGGAGTCTGATGAGAGAGAAGTAAAATGTATAGACTGGTAGTGATGATTACATAAAGCAAGAAATACTTACCGGTACATAGGCAGATACTTAAGAGCTTAATTCCTCTCCCGTTCATGTTGGAGGTACCATTTAAGGCGCTTTTTGGGTTGAAAACATTAGCCGTGACATCACTGCTGTCCGGGAGTTGCCTGTGGAGGCTCTTGTCCTTGGAGTTGGAGGGATGGCTGCTCACCCCGCCATTCAGCAGCACTCTAGTCTTGAACATGGGCTTGCTAACCTCCAACCCAGGGTCCTAACCACGTGAGCCAGCTAAACTGATTAAATATTTTCCTTCATTTTGAGAATTCACCACTCCTTTTTTTTAGCACTTTTTTTAAGATTTACTTAGTCTGGTAATAAAACATCTTCAGGCAAACAACCGAGTTTAGAGAGCACCAAGGAGTCCACTGCTGAAATGATTGGCTGTTTTGAGTTTTCCATATCAGTTGCAAAAAGCTATTAAACGAAGCACATGCCTGACAGAATGTGATGAGTTGCAATTCAAGTATCCTGTCAGAAACTTATTTCATGAGAATCGAGGAATTTATGTTATCTTGGAAAAAATACAAGCTCTAAATGATTAGGGGACTGGAGGCTAAAACATATGAAGAACGGTTGCAGGAACTAGGTATGTCTACTTTAATGAAAAGAAGGACCATGGGAGACATGATAGTAGTGTTCCAATATCTCAGGGGTTGCCACAAAGAAGAGGGAGTCAAACTATTCTCCAAAGCACCTGAGGGTAGAACAAGAAGCAATGGGTGGAAACTAATCAAGGAGAGAGGTAACTTAGAACTAAGGAGAACTTGCCTGACAGTTAGAACAATTAATCAGTGGAACAGCTTGCCTCCAGAAGTTGTGAATGCTCCAATACTGGAAGTTTTTAAGATGATGTTGGATAGCCATTTGTCTGAAGTGGTGTAGAGTTTCCTGCCTAGGCAGGGGGTTGGACTAGAAGACCTCCAAGGTCCCTTCCAACTCTGTTGTTGTTGTTGTTGTTATATAAATAAAGTATAGATCAAAGTGCAGCATAATAATATATACAATAATTTATTAATAATAAGCCTTATTTAGGAATTCCGAAAATCTATTAGTTCAGTAGTGTTCTTTAAATGCTTACCGTGAAAGATTTTACATCTTAATAAAAAGGGAATTCTCACATTTAAGTACTAAATTTTTCTTGAATAAATTTCATTTTGAGCATGATGGATTTTATATCAGAAGTCTTCTTTGTGTTGAACAAGTAATTGCCTTGCTTACTTCGTAATTATTTTTCTTTTTAGGTATATGTGGAATTGATGAATTTGATAAAATGGGGAGCCAGCACCAAGCTTTGCTGGAAGCTATGGAACAGCAAAGTATTAGTCTTGCTAAGGCTGGCATTGTTTGCAGCTTGCCAGCAAGGACATCAATTATAGCTGCAGCAAATCCAGTTGGGGGTCACTATAACAAAGCCAAAACTGTATCTGAGAATTTAAAGTAAGTACTGTATTTTCAAACTGTCTGCTTTATAGTTCACAAGACAAACAAAAAAGTAAGGAATTTTTAATAACATTGTGTGAATTTTGTTTAATTCAGTTCTTTGAGGTAGAACTGTAGTACTGTACTGGATTTGTTTTTTCCATGCAGGATGGGAAGTGCTTTGTTATCCCGATTTGACTTGGTATTCATACTGCTGGATGTTCCAAATGAAGATCATGATCATTTGCTTTCTGAACATGTGATGGCGATGAGAAATGGAAAACAGTCTGGATGCAGCAGTGCTACTGTGACTCGTGAGCATTCCCAGAATTCAAATATATCGGTCCTTGAAGTTCTTTCAGACAAACCACTAGCAGAGAGATTAAAGGTAAAATATTTGTTCATGTTTTGACTTACTGTATCTTATCATCAGGGAATGCTGCTGATGTCTGGGAAAAAATGATATATTTAGTACATTTGAGATAAATTGTTTTGAGATAAGTTGTTTTGTACATTTAGTATGTTTGAGATAAGTTGAGTATAGTTATTAGAGGAATACTCCTTTTTTGCTACAGCATAGTTTGCAACCTTAGCATTATAGCATTACGGGGGACTGAATTATTTCTTTTATCTTTTCTGTTCTTGAAGCTGCTGGCCTCATACAGTAATCTAGAAAGTGTAAAAAAAATTTTTAAATGTTTGACTTCTGTGGTTAGAAAATCAGAATTCTGCAATACATGAAAAGAATAAATGGAAATTAGCAATATCCAATAGATATTTTTTGTTGTGATTAGGATTTAATTTTCTGAGTTTATCTTCACCCCCACAAAAGATATACATCTAGAAAACAAAGGATAGGAAAGCCAGATGCCATGGATTGCAGCCTTGCACATTCTTAGAATTTTTGGCTGCTTGGGTTTTCTGTCTCTGGTATAAGAATAGTCCCCATATTTTGAACCCTCCTAAAATTTCTGTGTGATTTTAGAAGGCTACAGAATTAGATTTCAGAGATCCATTTTGATGTAGTGGTTAAGGTTCTGGTCTAGAAACAACCAGGAGACTTACAGTAGTCCCGCCTTGGGCCTGAAAGTTGGCTGGGTGATTTGGTTGCCAGTCAACCTTCTCTCAGGCCAAATCACCTCACAGAGTGGTGGCTGTGGGGAAAATAGGAGGAAGAAGTAGTAGATACGTTCTCTGCTTTGAGTTACTTATAAAATAATAAAGGCGAGATAAAAATCAAATCACATATAAATAAAAATAACAGCAAAGTCTTTGTAAAAATAACTTTCCTTGAAGTTTTCAGTCAAGTGTTCAGTTTCTGCTTGGAAGCAATAAGCTTTTGGGCAAACACTCTGTGAGAGATAAAGAGATGCCAGTTCCAGTGGAAAAAACACTGGGGAGGTAGATCTCAATTATTAAGCTTCGTTTTTGTACAATGCTTTAACATTCCAATGTGAGAATACATGTAACAAATGTGATGACTTTTTTGTGCGTCTGGGGCTGAGATGGGAGGTTAACTTGTGTCATTAAATTCTCTTTGAGGACTATTATAGCTCCTATCTGCTCCTATTATAGCTCCTATCTATCTCCTATCTGCTCCTACCATTTATTTTTTCCAGTTGAAATGGAATATTATAATGTCTAAATAGTATTTTTTAAATGTTAGCTCATTCCAGGAGAAAACTGCGACCCAATTCCACATCAGTTGTTAAAGAAATATGTTGGCTATGCAAGGCAATATGTTCATCCCAAGCTATCTCCAGAAGCTGCTCAGATACTACAGAAATTCTATCTTGAGCTCAGACAACAAAGTCAAAGAGCAGATAGTACACCCATCACAACACGACAGCTAGAATCATTGATCCGCCTTACTGAGGTACCGTTTCATTTTATAACTAAGAATTTTATAGTAGGTGTATTTGACAGCCCAAAGTACTGGGTTTTAAAATATGGAGACTATATTACAGATTTTTTTCTTATGTTGACTTATATCTGGTTTATTTTAAATGACACATGTTGATGCTACCTGACATTGAAGATGGATCAAATCTAAATATTTTTGTGACTTGAAAAAAACCAATGTTTCTACCATTTTTTTTGTGGAAACATATAGTACCTATGGTACTATAAATTAATAAACTGGCATCTGATCTATACTTATACACATGTATATACAGTATATATATATAGACATACGTGAAGACACCCGTATATATGAACATTGACTTGAAGGCACCAAAAACAAAGAAAAAGAAATAAAAAAATAAGGGAGTGGTCCAGATATCTTGGAGTAAGCTGTTCCATAGGAGAGAAAGCATCACTAAATAGATTCAAGTCCAGGGGGTCGCTGGAGGTGGCATTCTGTCTGTAGGAAAATGGCACTTCCCTCAGCAAATCTTATTGGTCAGACAGATTCAAAACAGTTGCTGTGCAGCAGGGAGGCCAGTACAACAACATCACTCTCCACTTGTCCTTCAAACCTAGCCTAAAAATAGCACCTCGCATCCAGTTATCTATGGAGCAGTACCAGTTGCCTCCTGTAGTATCTTGTAGATGACAACTGTCTCTCCACCTTATTTACCTTGGAGTTATAATTGATGCAACATCTGAAATACAGATAGGCACAACCCCAAGAAGGAAATTTTCTTCCTCCAAGTATCAGTGATATATGCCAAGTCTGCCCTTTCATCCAAGATCAAATCATGGATGAGAATTTATTAAAGGCAAACCACCATGTAAATAATACTATTTATTCTAATTGGCAAGCCTTCTAAATTTTGAAATAGAGTTTGTTCCTAGGTCAACTGTGTATGGTACTTTAAACTATGGGGTTTAACCTGGGACTGCCACAGTATATGCAGAACACCTGTTTTGCTGCTAAAGTATGGTTTCTCTCATATCTCTTTCCAATCTTTTTTAATTAATTGAAGTTTTAGTAAGATTGGTATGTTAGCTATAGTTATTTTAATATTTTTAGTTTCTTTATTTGCAATTCACCAGTTTGTACTGACACGTTTTTGAAAAAAATAACAAAAAAATTACAAAATTCAGAAACCTTGTGATAATGGAGTAATCACGTTGAAGAATGTAACTTTTTTTTTAGGTCTAGTGCAAATTTCTTTCACAATCAGGATGCTCAATCATGGGACTTGGCTTGACATGGAATGTGAACTCAACTATTATGATTTGTAAAAAAATGGTTTATAGCTCAGTATCGTGTCAGCCCAGCTAACAAACTGTGGCTTATTCACAGAACTATTTTTAATGTGAATGTGATTCTAACTATGCGATTTCTAATCCAATTAAATATGGGTGATTTGTATATAATATTAGCATTACTGCTTTTCTTTAAGGCACGATCAAGATTAGAGTTAAGAGAAAAGGCCACCAAAGAAGATGCTGAGGATGTTGTTGAAATAATGAAATACAGGTAGTATAAACTTAATAAAGTGCCACAGTAATAACATAAAAATCTATGAGCTTGCAACCTACAAACTGAGCAATATGCAAACTGATGCATTTTTCAGCAAATATAAATCAAAGTATTTTAAAAAATAATCCAAAGTAGAGTAACATGCATTCAATAAACCAAGCACAACCTGAGTAGAATTATAAAGTGAATGTGTTCTTTTATTAAGCTCATTAAAACTTTCTGATTAAGGAAAAATTCAAAGAAAGTTCTCCACCTCGTTTGCAGTTGTATTTTTAATTTTACTTTCTTGCTGACATGTACATTTTGGTTTACTCTTTTCTCAAGTATGTTAGGAACTTACTCTGATGAGTTTGGGAAATTGGATTTTGAGCGTTCTCAGCATGGTTCTGGAATGAGCAAACGGTCACAAGCAAAGACATTTATTTCTGCCCTCCATCGTGTTGCAGAAAGAACTTATAACAACATTTTTGAGCTTCATCAACTCCGGCAGGTTGCTAATGAATTAAATATGAAAGTAAGTTAAAATAAATATGTACTCTAGAACAGGGGTCTCCAACCTTGGCAACTTTAAGACTTGTGGACTTCAACTTCCAGAGTTCCTCAGCCAGCTTTGCTGGCTGAGGAACTCTGGGAGTTGAAGTCCACAAGTCTTAAAGTTGCCAAGGTTGGGGACCCCTGCACTAGAAGGATAAAATCAGCTATTGATGTTAACAGTTGGAAGAGAGAGGGTTACTGTTTCTTCCAGTATCTCTGGTTCTATTGATTGAAGGGACCTGGAGTTCCAGCTTTACTTTAGAAACGATATTTGACTTTGAAATTATTGAATGTAACTTGCACATAACAAAAAAAAATTCTTTTGTTGCTTAGGAATTTGTTGTGGTTGTTATTGGATGGAGGTAATGTTCAGGCTATTTTAACTGAAAGTCCTTTAAAGTGGTATTCTTTCGGCAATATTTTACTATATGAGCACTAGTACAAGTTATCTGCCCAATTTTCAGTAAGTGTGTTTAATCCATTTTGCTACATTTTAACTGAAGATTTCCATTATTTGTCTTTTAAAGCGTAACATATGAAATATCAATTGAAAAAATGAAGTAGATTAAATATGACTAGGATACATTAAGGCAAATTTAATGTAGTGGTTAAGGCACTAGACTAGAAACCAAGAGAATGGAATTTCTAGTCCTACCTTAAGCACAAAGCCAGCTGATTGGCCTTTGGCCAGTCCCTCCCGCTCAGCCTTAGGAAGCAGGCCACGGCAAACCACTTCTAAAATCTTGCCAAGAAAACTGCAGCGAGTCATATTGACTCTAAGGTACCAAATAAACCCATTGCCTTATGGCAGTGTTTCCCAAAGTGTGGTACGCGTACCCCCAGGGGTATGGGAAGAGTTTGGTGGGGGTACGCGTTGCACCGGAGTTTGGTGGGGAATCACGTGGGAATATCCACTGCACCGTGCTTAGCTGCGCCCACAGAACAAGGAAAGAAATAGGCACGTATCGCAGTTTTTACACGTGAACTTGGGCCATCGTACATCGTATCGCAACTCATTATGGCGGGAACTTCTGCGCGTCCTTTGCGCAGCTCGGGTTCGGCCATTTTTAAACTGCGGGAACATTAACAGTTGACGTTGAGCCGCGGAGCTGTTTAAACGCCGGAGAATTGCAGTGTTATCTAACGGTTAGGCAGTCTTGTGAGGCGTGACACGGCGTGAATATACTGCACTTCGTTACAGAGACAACTTACTTCTTTAATAGTTAGTTCCGGGCGCCTGTTATCGTGCTTTAGTAAGTTCCACTGATTTTGATTATTTTTATAAAATATGTTTTTTATGAGGGGTACTCAGCGTTACGAAAATTATAGAAGGGGTACACATATGTCAAAAGTTTGGGAAACACTGCCTTATGGCATTGTTTCTTAAATGGGGGTTCCCTAAGACTCTTTCAGAGGTCCACAAAATCAAAACTATTTTCCTGCCTATGTTGAAAAATTATACATTAAGTCCCATCAAACAATTATGAGAAGCAGCAACAGTAGTGAATGCATCAGTGTTAATTTTTTTATATTTCAAATATCAATAAAAATATAACCCATACAAACAAAATCTCTTTTGGGGTCCTCTATAATTTTTTAAAATGAGAAGGAATCCTGAGAGAAAAAAGTTTAAGAAACACCATGGATAGGCTTTTTAAAAATCCTTTCCAACACAATTTAATATTTTGTAGTTGGTCTTGATCACACAGCTATTGTTTCTTTTTTTTTTCTTTTTAGATACCTGACTTCGAAAACTTCATTGCATCTTTAAATGATCAGGGTTATTTCTTGAAGAAAGGTCCTAGATTATATCAGCTTCAGACAATGTGAAGTAGTTCAATACCTAAAGAGAACTGTTTACTAAGAAGAAGAAAGGAACTTAGAGGATTGCAACTCATTCGTGTTTCTTATTCAGCTGAATTCTTGCCTGCGAATACCGATATGAATGTTTGTAGAATTCAGGCATTGGTTAAAACAATCTGAAACAAGATTAATCTAAATGTAATAAGGGCAGAGGAAGCTACTCCTCCTCTCCTTGACATTCCTGAAAAAGGTTCTGAGAGAATCTGATAACACAGCTGGATGGTATGTGTTGTGATGCAAAGGATATGGGAAATATCTCAAATGCTGGATGAGGAAAGTGAAGAAGGGGCTTTATCTATGTAGTGACAATTCATTTACAATTCAAAACAATTCATTTACTAATTATAATACTTTTGAAAGCTATATATAATAACGTTTCAAACCATTCTTGTTAAAGTTTTGCCTGATTTGAGTAATTTTGTCAACCCTTTTATTTACTGATTTATGAATATGGTGTGTATTTTTAAGTCAAACTACACTTGCATTTATTTAGCCTTCTGTGAATGAGTAAAGTTCATGTTCTAAATATTATACCATTAAAAAGAATACATTGTTGGATTATTTAAAACACCTAGTTGGTAATTCTCAATTTGACAAAAAGTTTGAGTACAGGTCAGTACATATAATATCCACCCATGAACAAAAAGAGAAGGTTTTCTATGTGGAGAGCCATCTTAGTTTATTATCTTAGTGCAGGGATCCCCAAACTTGGCAACTTTAAGAGTTGTGGACTTCAACTCCCAGAATTCTCCAGCCAGGTATGCTGGCTGGAGAATTCTGGGAGTTGAAGTCCACAAGTCTTAAAGTTGCCAAATTTGAAGACCTCTGTCTTAGTGGAATGAAAGAGAAAGGATGCATCTCACATTGGGCAATGCAATAGCTGGACACGGTACGGACAAATTTCTAGGGCTTTTTTTCCCTTTGAAAAATAAGAATGACATCTGTCACTTGTGTAATATATGTATGATTTTGAAATTACAGTATCAGTTGATTTCATTTATTTATTTTTATTTATTTCTTTAGCAATTTTCTACACTGCATCTACATCTCATCTAAGCAACTCTGGGCAGTTTGCGAACAACATGATATAAAAATGACCAAAAGGCAGAGTTACAAACAATTTTTTAAAAAGGTTAAAATTTATAAGTTAAAAGTAAAAATCAAAGTTAAAAAGTTAACAGAGCTAAAAGGTTAGCAAGGCGAAGGGAAAACCCTCAAGCAAGGGTTCTGGAAGGCCAGAAGAGTGGGTTTGCCTCACTTCTGGAGGCAAAAGGTTCCAAAGGGTGGGGGCAATGGCAGAGAAGGCCCTCTTCCTAGATCCCGCTGGTTGAAATTTTTTAACCAATGGATCTGCAGCATATCTTCCCTGCCTTATGGGGAGGGGGGGGGAGAAACAGGTTGATGATTTGTCAGTTAACCGATCTCATGCCATGAAAGATGTTAAAAGGAATAACACCTTCAATTGGATCTGAAAGCAAACTTGCTCCAGTGCAGCTTATGTAGCAGAGGTGTTCATTGCGCTCCCTAGGGGTGTCCGAAACTGCTCCAAATTTGAACTCCCTTCCAGTCAGTACATTTAAACACATCCTTTTGGCAGATGGAACAGATTCCAAATAGATATATTTGGTTAAAAAACTTAATTGCTTTGGGAATGTTTTCCACTGTTCATTGCAAAACTCTTGTAGCGCAAAATATTCTTGTGTTTTCAATACCGCATTGCCTATCTAGATCTTCCCAGAGATTATCAAGTCAAGTCTGAAGACTAAATAGCCTTTCAAACATGTTCTTTCATGTAGATGGTTGACGTGGTTATGTTTTGGACATATTTCTTGCTGAAATGTTCAACGCCTTCTCAATTTCAATTTCTTTACTATTTCACATTTGGGGCTGATCGCAAAAAAAAAAAAAAATCAAAATAGCTGGATAGTGTCTAATTATCTACCCCTAGTCTAAAATTTGTTTATCATTTAAGGTTTTGGCAAGAAGATGGAAAACAATATATTTAGCTGGCTTCATATTTGTGATTTCTTGGCTAGGGCTACCAAAACTGGGCTTCAAAAATCAGGACACCAACACAAAGAATAATGTACATTGCTGCTTAGCTCTTGGTTCTATACAACTACTACTATGAGTTCTGTCCCACAGCTCTAGTAATTACCACCACTCCATTAGTGAGAAGTTTCACTGGTCATCTACAAATATTGTGTACTCCACTAACAATTTAAATAAATATATGTATAGCTAATTCTAGGGTAAACAATGAATTCTGGTATGGATATTCTGAATAAAGTGTACATGTTCTTCAAACAAAGCAACTTGTTCATTAGTAATTTTTAATGCATATTATTTTTAAAGACAAGGATAATAGGTCTGAAGGAAAGTCCAACCTTTTGGAGTCTATCTATAGCAAGTAGTATCCCTGAATCAACTTTGGCTGCCCTAGGACTCTTGGATGGGATACCAACAAGAAATCCCAGCACTAGGCCAGACAATACAGTTGGAGAAATATCTGGGAAGAAGGGACTGGCAAACCAGGTGCTGAGCTGGACTTGGTGTTTTTTTTTTCTACCTTCACTTTTTGGGAAAATGAGGGCTATGGTGGGCACAGCACTGATGCAGAGAGGCATATCAGTATGCCATGTACATGAGCAGAGTATTTTTTTAGATTTTGGAGGGCTTCTGAAAGATCAACTTTTTAAAAACTGTAAAACTTAGAAATCACACACACATTTATTTGTGGAAAAGGAATTGAGAAAAATACTAAGTTATCTGTTTTGGACTTCTGTCAATTTCTTTGACCTATACTTCGCTATTTTTCGACTAGCTGTTAAAAACCAAATTGCCCAAATTAAACACACCCCATCAAGAATAGTAATTTAATTTGTGGTTGTGTTTTCCCCCCCAGTGCCATTCTTTAGTTACATGATGGATCCTTCCTACTGATCCTGTGCTGATAGGTTATTTTAAATCAAGACACCCTTTCCACCCACCCACCCACCCACATTTGCAGCTGTAACCACCTGGCTTACATACTGGCCTGCATCTTCTCCATATTCAAACAGTTTTATTAACATCCCTTGGGGGTCAAACTCAACGTCCAACAACTTTATGAAGCACCAAGTGTAGTTTCCTCAGCTTCGATGTTGATCACTAAACGCCAGGATTTTTTTTAGTGTTCTCCCCTAAAATTAGTAACGAGTCTGATCCTGCTTAGGTTTTTGGAGACCAACCCATGCCAGTTCTTTTTCTTCACATGCTGTGCTTGCAAAAGGGGCTGCTCTACTTCCAATTTATTTTATTTTCTGTGCCTTCAAGTCAGTTCTTGACTCATGGCAATTGTGTGAAGTAATCTGTGCATGATTTTTTTTTGGGGGGGGGGCAAGATTTCAGACTGGCTCAAAGTCATCCAACTTGAAATGGCAAAATTGACTATTTTGATTAAAGAAGAATATAAACACTTTTGTTTCCACCGCTTCTGAACTTTGTGCTTGAAGTGGAAAAGAATGAAACTTTGATTTTGGGTTTTACCAATTAGACTGATAGATCCATATAGAAATGGCTAGTTTATATTATTATGAAAAAAACAAAAAGTTGTGATATTATGTTAATGAGCTATTTTACTGCAACAGTCGGAAGTCAATGCTTTTTGCTTTTTTCTAATCCTTCCTCACTTTTCTCCCCCAGCCCCGCCTTTCTCCCCATTGTTTTCCTATTAGCTTTTGTATTTTGTATCTTATTTTATCTTATAACTCAATACAAACGTTAACGATGGAAAAAAAAGTCATCCAGCTGATTTGTTTTTACCCAAGGCAGAACTATATAACTCAAGATCTCCCGATTTCTAGCCTGCTATCTACATCAGGAGTCTCCAACCTTGGCAACTTTAAGACTTGTGGACTTCAACTCCCAGAATTCCTCAGCCAGCAAAGCTGGGAGTTGAAGTCCACAAGTCTTACAGTTGCCAAGGTTGGAGTTGCCAAGGTTGGAGACATCAAATTGGTACAGTTGTGGTCCCCCTAACTGGTTCTCGGTTTAATTATAATGTGGTGTTTTAAAAGAAAAGACATAACTTCAGCTTCCACTCACTTCTGTACTAAACACACTAGGCGTGGAATTTATAGAGATTACAGCACAGCCCGCAGGAACCACCATTCGATCATTGTCAGCGACGCTGCTGTCCCTTTAACAAGCCGGGGCGCCTCTTGCCGTAAAGAGCAGCGGAGGCGTCGTAAAAAGCGCGTCCGGCTGGACCGTAAGGTAGAGGGTGCGCGGAAGCGAGGTTGAATGGAAGAGGGGGACGGCCAGCGGCGGGGGGAGAGCAGGAGGGGAGGGGCATGTTTCAATTCTGCCCCTCCTCCTCCTCCTCTTCGTTGGTAGAGAGGTCTTTTCCCTGCCCCCCCAGCCCCCTGCCCCAACCAAGCCATGCTGACCGCGGCTTGGTTGGTCAAAGGCAGCGTTTGGGAGTGGGGTCTTCTGCGGAGCGCGAGCCCAGGATGGTGCTTGGGGGCCACCGTAGCAGCTGCCGCCGCGAGGAGCCGAGGGGGCGCCGGCGCCGCCGAGCCCTGGAGCGGCCCTCGAGCCGCGCTCGCGGCCTCCTCGAGCAGCCTCGCGGAGTGTCGCTCCCCGTCTTCCCCGGGCACGGGGCGACGTCTGCTACTGCGCGTGCGCCCGCCCAGCCCCAAGCATCTTCTAGGCACTGCGGCTTGGGCGCCCCCTTTCGGTTGCTCCTCCGGCGGACCTGGGCAGCCTCACTGCTCGCGCGCCGGCTGCGGGGGAGCGGCTCGGCGCGCGGCGGAGTCCTCGGAACGACCCGATGCTGGAAAAGCAGAGCAGAGAAAAGGATTCGCCGAACTGGTAGGGGCGGGCATGGAGCAGGCGGCTCCTTTCCCCCGGCTTCTTCTTTCGTCCCCGTTGACATAATGGCCCATTAAATGCAGGCTGTAGCGCTTCAGGCAGCAGGCTCACCCGGTGAACGCCGCCCCGGTAAAACAATTCTTTAAAAGTTCTGCAAAATAGAAATCTCGCCTTGTAAAAAAGTAAACTCGCTTTTTATGTGTTATCCCTAAAAGAAGGAAAGTGATTTCACTTTCTGGAGAACGTCCCCTGGCCTCTTCCCCTTTGATGTGCACTTTTAAACCACTTCCAACACTTTACTAGTTAGTGGTTGCGCAGTGAAATTGTCCTCATGTGGTGTTGCTGGATTGCCCCAGGTGTTTAGTTACCATGCTGAGAAAGTCATGGCTATATACAGGTAGGCTTCGACTTACAACCCCAATGGAGCACAAAACTTATGTTGCTAAGTGAGAAGTTTGTTAAGTGAGTTTTGCCCCATTTTAGGACCTTTCTTGCCACAGTTGTTAATCACTGCAGTTGTTAAGGTAGTAACACGGTTGTTAAGTGAATCTGGTTTCCCCATTGACTTTGCCGCTCAGAAGGTTGCAAAAGGGGATCACATGACCCCGGGACACTGCAACCGTCATAAATGCGAGTTGGTTGCCAAGCGTCTAATTTTTAATTACGTGACCACGGGGATGCTGCAATGGTTGTAAGTGTGAAAACACGGCCGTCACTTTTTTCAGTGCCGTTGTAACTTTGAACGGTCACTAAGCGAACTGTTGTAAGGGAGTCCTCGACTTAATAAGAATTCATTTAGTGGCTTATTGCTGGAACTTTGAGGACCAGTTGTAAATATCACTCACTCAGTGCCATCATAAATTCGAAGAGTCACTGAACAAGTAATCGCTAAATGAGGATCGCCCGTAATCCTCATATAAATAGTGGTTTAAATACACACATCAGCTACAAATGGTTATGGCATAAGATGTATAATGTGGTCATGCCTGTCCTCAATTATTCAATTACAGTAAATTACATAATTTACGGTCTGCATGAATTGGTGCACTATTGTAAGGGAGCTATGGCTACATATGTTACAAGGCACTGTAACTTTGGAAATAATGAAGAATTACTGGTACTTCATCTTGAGGTGGTGTCTCATCATCCAGAGACCATGCATTTATCTGAAAGAAACTCTGGGATTCCCCCCCCCCCCCCATTTATCTTTAAAACTTGAGAGGCATCCTCAATTCATGAAGAGTATGGTGATGGATTTGAGCAAGGGAACCGTCTGAAATTCAGGATTGTCTTCCTTGGGGACAAAACCTGTACTTGTCTAAGGTTAACCCATTATTTTTACCGGAGCTGACATCAAAGGCAATGTGGTTTTTCATTTGGTTATTTTGGGATAACTAGTACTGTGTAGAGAGGAATAGTCCATTAGGTTGAAAGAGTTGATAGGAGAATCAGTGTTTCTGTTTTAAGTTGGGATTGCTAGCTAGAGTTTGTATAAATGCGAACTTCATCACTATTTAACATAATTTGCTTTTCGGTACTTTGTTGGCATCTTATATGATTATTCTTATAAATGCCAACTTATTTTCCATCCTCTTTATTATATTAGTATATTATTTGAATATATAATCTGCCAGAACTTCCTAAGAATGGCTAAATGTGCATAGAGAATGGTGGTGTGTAAAATTCTTAGAAGACGAAGTAATGCATTAATGAATATATTCCTGGGAATGAAGCATATAAGAAGATCTAACGTTCCATAAGAAAATCTTATTTTTTGTTTTTAATCATAAATATGCAATGTCTGTTCACTCAAAGTCTTTTGTGCAAGTGAGAACCATATTTTAAAAGTTGGTGGGGTGATTTTTAAACTTTATTTTATATGTAAGATCATTATTTTATTATTTTGGAGGAACTTTAATACTACCATTTTAAAAATAAAACACACACAACAAACACATATGTTTTATTTTAAAAATTACATTCATTCATTCATTCATTCATTCATTCATTCATTCATTCATTCATTCATTCATTCATTCATTCATTCATCAATAGAGTGCATTATAACCCTGAGATTTTTATGGCAACTTTTTAAAGTTGCATATTTTTTGGGAGGGGGGGGACAATTAGAAAAATGAATTTGCTTTTCCAAAGGGGATGGCAAGTGCCATGGAGTTTTTCTCCTCTAGAGGAGGCTGATGAAAGGTCAGTGGCATAGCTCTTGCTGCTAAAAGGAGTCTTTATTAGAAGGGATGGAGAAGCTGCAGCAGAGAGAAAAACTGAAGGGAGGGGCTTTAAGGGAGTGGGTAGTTTGGAAAAGATAAGGCTGCAGGGGAGGAGGAAGCAAAAGCTGCTGAGAGAAACAAGGGCAAAGAAAAGAAGCTGCAGGGGTGAGCAAAATGATGGGAAGCAGCAGATGGGAAAAGTTATGAGAAGACAAATTGTCTCAAACCCAATAAGCAAAGCTGCCCTGTATTACAAGAGCAGCGTTTATGGGACAAGAGAACCAGTGTTATTGACTGAATCCTCTCCCTTTTGAAAAAGGGAACAAACCTTTAAGTCAGCCAAGTAATACTTATTAAGAGATCTTAAGGCAGTGGTTCCCAACCTTTTTGTAATTGAGTACCACTTGGAGGTCCCGTACAGTCGCCGCGTACCACCTGGTTCCAGAGAAACTACATTCGATCAGATATCACTTTATTTCCATAATTGTACCGTTCCTTTTTTGGCCCCGCGCATCCAGCAACTGGATTCTCAGGCCGCTGGGACCAGGTGGGTGGCGTGTGGCAACAGTTGCAAATCGTTGCCAGATTATCTTGTGTTAGACAGTAAACATTTTTGTGAAGTAAAAAATAACTAACTAAAAATCGTTCATGACCCCGAAAGTGTTCGCGTACCACCTGGAAGGCCCTCGCGTACCACTAGTGGTACACGTACCACAGGTTGGGAACCACTGTCTTAAGGGAAGAAAATAAGCAGAGGGAACTGGATAAAGAGGTTTAATGTCAACAAGGAACTGAAGTGTTCAAACAGCTTACAGTTTGTTTGAAAGACAGTCATTCCTAAGGACTTTAGCTTACACTGTGTGCACAATTATTAGGCAAGTTGTATTTTGGCAGGACTAATTTTATTATTGAACAACTACAGTGCTCTCCTCGGTCAATCCAAAATATGAATGAATCTCAAACTTGAATGTTTAAGAAAGTAAAGATGAGAATGTGTGCACAATTATTGGGCAACTATTAGTGTGTACATTATTATTGCAACTAAATGAAAAACAAAAATTTGCCCATCTCACCCGTTTATTTGCATCTGTTAAAGTGAGAATAATAAACAAACAACTCAAAATGTACAAATAAACATTTCTGACATTTCAAAAATAATAATAATCCGTGACCAATATAGCCACCCTTCTATTCAATAACAGTCATAAGCCTTCCATTCATGAAGTCTTGTCAGTTTCTTGATCTGTTGACAATCAACTTTTTGTGCAGCAGCAACCACAGCCTCCTAGACACCGTTCAGAGAGGTGTACTGTTTTCCTTCACCATAAATCTCCCGTTTAAGAAGGGCCCACGAGTTCTCAATAGGGTTTAGGTCAGGTGAGGAAGGGGGCCATGTCATTATTCTTTTATCTTTAAGGCCTTTACTGGCTAGCCATGCAGTGGAGTACTTTGATGCATGCAATGGAGCATAAAAATAATGGTCTTCTTGAAAGATGCAGACTTTTTCCTGTACCACTGCTTAAAGGAAGTGTCTTCTAAAAACTGGAAATAGGTTTGGGAGTTTTTTGACTCCATCTTCAACCCAAAAAGATCCAACTACCTCATCTTCAATAATACCAGCCCATACCAGTACCCTACCCCCACCTTGTTGGTGTCTGAGTCAAAGTAGAGCTCTGTGCCAGTTACTGATCCAGCTACAGACCCATCCATCTGGTCCGTCAAGAGTCACTCTCATCTCATCAGTCCATAAAACCTTTGAAAAATCTGTCTTCAGATATTTCTTGGCCCAGTCTTGTCGTTTCATCTTATGTGTCTTGTTCAGTGGTGGTAGGATTTCAGCCTTCCTTACCTTGGCCATGTCTCTGAGCACTGAACACCTTGTACTTCTGGGCACTCCAGGTAGGTTGCAGTTCTGGAAAATGACAGCACTGAAGGATAATGGATTCCTGGTAGCTTCACATTTGATTCTTCTCAAATCTTTGGCAGTTAATGTGCGTCTCTTTTTCTCAACCCGTTTCTTGTGTGTTCCCTGTTGACTATTTGTAACAAAATGTTTGATGGTTCTGTGATCACGCCCCAATATCTTAGCAATTTCAAGAGTGCTGCATACCTCTGAAATACTTTTTACAATTTTTGACTTTTCAGCATCAGTTAAATCTCTTTTGTGGCCCATTTTTCCTGAGGAAAAGAAGCTAATAATTATGCACACCTTGATATAGGGTGTTGATCTCCTTAGGCCACACCCTCCCTCATTACACACACATTACCTGATATGCTTATATCCACTAAGCCTTCAGGTTTATACAGCTTGGAGGTGAAAAATATGCATAAAAATGATGATACGGTCAAAATACTCACTTGTCTAATAATTGTGCACATAGTGTATATCTGCCTGAGGAAGATTCCTACATCCTTCTGTCAACACTTGAGTGAATTGTTAAAAATTGAACTTAAAAGAATTTGTTTGAAGTTCACATTTGTTCAAAGTTTGTTCAAAGGTCTATTAAAAAGGGACCTATAGAAAAGAAGTTCCTTCATATAGTGTCTTGAAAAACCCTGAATATTTAAATGACTAAAATGGGACCTGGTTATTTCAGGAGGAAATTTTATGTGGCGTTTGGTACATGAGACATACACTGGCAAATACCACCTCTGGCTGGCCCCAGAGTGGGGTGGGAATGAAGATTTTGCAATAGCCTTCCCCCAAGAGTGGGGAGGGAATGGGGATTTTGCAGTATCCTTCCCTTGCCACACCCACCAAGCCACGCCCAGAGAACCGGTAGGGAAAAAATTTGAATTTCACCCCTGGAACAACTGGTTATCAGAACTGAGCCTTTTTTTTGGGGGGGGGGGGGGGGGAGTCTTTCTTGGTAGTTAAGGAAATTCTTAGAAAAGATACATACATTCCAATGCAGCAATTAAGCACATCAAACATGCAAAGTTTACCTGTTATCTTCCATAATATCAAAGTACATTAAATTCAGATTATTTATATTTGTTTTGTAATAATTTTTGTCTATGCTTTTTTTTTGTTCTAGTATGAAAACCCTTGGACTGTCCCTAACCTACTTTCATTGGCAAGGATTGGTTTGGCACCTATTTTGGGCTATTTGATTATTGAAGAAAATTTTAATATAGCACTGGGTGTGTTTGCCCTGGCTGGAATAACAGATCTGGTAAGTCCTTTATGTATATATTTTGCAATGTTGTATGGAAATGAGACTTTTTTCCCCTTTAAAAGTGAGTTCAGAAATATTTTCTAATTCAGACCCTTAGTGCTTGAATATGATTTTATAATTAGCTAGTGCTACTTGTATTTTCAGGTGCTCTTGGAGAAAAAAAGATGGGATATAAATCTGACAAAAATGTAAATGTTTGGTTTCTTTCCCATACTATTTGTCTAACTTGCCTTTTCAGTTGGATGGCTTTATTGCACGAAACTGGCCCAACCAGAAATCTGTGTTGGGAAGTGCCTTGGACCCTCTGGCTGATAAAATCCTCATCAGTATCCTATATATTAGCCTGACATGTGCAAATCTTATTCCAGGTAAGCAAAGAAGCTGCCTTTTAAATGATTCTTCCTGTTGAATGATCTAAAAATAATTAATTGTTAAATATTAGAAGCAAATCTCTTTCGGTTTATTGGCACAGTTCAATACCTCAGTATGTCGATACCATAGTTATAGTATTCAACCTTCATATAATAGTGTAAACAAATCCAATGGGAAAAAATGCAATATACAGGGTGTACCAAAAATCAGGCCCCATGAGCCGATTTTATTAATTAATTTTGTTTTTCAGACAAAATGTTACCATATTTAGGGATGCTCAAAAACCATGTATAGAATGAGTAAGGAAGGGGTTGAAAGAAAACTGCATCCAATTTGAACATTTCATGTAATATATACTTAATTAGTTAATTAACTGTAAGACCTTATTTTTGGTATATCCTGTATGTCCATGTTCTTCGTTGAGCTAAATTTCCTGATTTCATTTTATTAACTAAAATGAATTGCTGAACCTTTGAAGGGTTTAAATAATGCTATAATTCTAAAGTGGTAGTTTATACAGTTCAGAAGAGATAGCATTTGCATCAGCCTTACATTGTAATTTATTGTGAGCTATATAATCTCCATTGAAGGCAGATTATGGTTAGAAAAACAATATATAGCAAACAGTAACAGATTTTGTATGTTTTATTCCCTTTTACCCAGGTTGAGGTTATTCCCTTCTAGGGATAGAGAAGAGGCAGCTAAGTGCTGTAGGTGTATGCTGCTTTTGCCCAGGCCAGAAACTAAATGCATTGTTTAGTTACAGCAACCACTGTAATTTATCTGTGTTGTGTTTGTGGTAATGAGTAGGTAGACAGTAGAATTAAATAACAGTGATTTAGACTAATTAGTCTTTTGCAGCAATCCATATAGGCATGCTGTGAATTGGAATTATTTTTATGTACTCTCAATATGACAGCCAGTTTATTGCAGTGGTTGAGGAACCAGGCTAGAAATCTCTAGACCATGAGTCCCACCTTACGCACAAAGCCATCTGGGTGATCTTTGTCCATTTGCTCTTAGCCCTAGAAAGAAGGCAGTGGCAAACTATTTCTGAAAATGTTGCTGAGAAAACTGCAGGGACTACAAGAGTCAGGAGTGAAATTTAGATGTATTTAAGAAGACTTTCACTATTTGTTTTTCAGTCCCTCTTACATCAATGATAATTCTAAGGGACATTACATTAATTGCTGCTGTTTTCTATGTTCGATACAAAACTCTTCCTCCACCGGTAAGTATCCTGCCATGTGTTAATATGCGTTTGATAGGAAACCAAAGCAGTCATAGAATAAACAGTTTGTGTAAAGCTTGTTCCCAAATGAAGGCTTGCTAAAATAGGAATCAGACCTTTTTTTTCTCCACAGACAATAATAGCAACAATGTTTTTCTGTCACAAAGAATTGGGGAGTGAAAGGGATTCCCTTCCTTCCTTATTTGGTCTCTCTCTCTCTTGCTTTTTGTATTTCTGTCCAAGACAGATCTTTCTTTGAATGCTTCCAGAGGACAACCTTCCCTTATCTTCTGCCTTTCAGATAGAACTGTGACTCCCAAAATTCTCCTTGGGCCAGAAGTCTTGAACTCTGCGTGCTAATTTCTTTATACCACTTGAGTGTTTACAAAATTATAAAAATACTCTCTCTGACCTTTCACTCAGACCTTTCATAATCTTTGTCCATCAGAATTTTCTTTGATTCTCCACTATTTCTTCATTACTATACCTTGCTACGCTATACTTGTTAAACGACTCCAAGTTTCCTATTCATTCTCAAACTCTTGTTCAAGCTTCAAAATTGCCAACTTGTCTACTCTTACGTCATCTTTTCACCATCTGTCTTCCTGCCCAGCATCTCATTCTCAGCTGCAGAAGAGTCTCCTCCTTTCCCATTGAAATGACATCATTTCTGTTCCTGTTCCTAAACTTTTCTCTCAAAATGTCTGTTTGACCTCCTCCCTCACTTCCATGTTGTTCCTCAAAACAACCTTTCTAAGAGCTGAAAGTACTGTCATTCCAGCTATCCTACTGAATTGAACCAAAATATTATTGAAATGATCACAGATCTTCTCCTGTAGGATCCCATGTCTGCTCCATGGTTTCTTTAGTCCCATTTGTCTCCTTAATTTAATTTCTTGTAAGCCATCTTCCCTCTAAAGCAGATATAGACAGTCTAAACCTAAGGCATAGGCAGCCTTCTATAACACCCAAGGATTGCACCATCCAAATTCAATGGCATAACTATCAGATAATTTTTACTGTTTATTTTGTTGCTGAAATAAAGAGCAGAGACTGTACTAAGTTCTACTGGCTTCATGCGTTCGTTTTGTACTTTAAAATTGGGTGTAGTGGTGAAGGCGCTGGCCTAAAAACCAAAACCTGGTGGCTGCTTGGAACACCGCAGCATCGGGGGCGTTAGACCGAATTGCGCCTAAGCGACCTCTCCGTGGCAGTGGATCCCGGAAAGCTCCCTGGTTTACCGAGGAGCTCCGGGAGATGAAACGCCAGAAGAGACTTCTAGAGCGCCGCTGGAGAGCCAGTAAAACCGAGCCTGACCGAACACTATTAAGAATTTACATCAGATCTTATTTAGTGGCGATAAGGGCGGCAAAACGATCTTATTTTTCCGCTCTTATTGCGTCCGCAGATTCTCGCCCAGCCGCCTTGTTTAGGGTGACTCGCTCCCTCCTTGCTAAAGGGGGGAGCGAGGAACACTTACAAGGCAGAGCTGAGGAATTCGCTGAGTTTCTGACGGATAAAGTCGCTCAGATTCGGTCGAACCTGGACTCTAGCTGGGCAGAGTCCATAGAGTTGACAGGGGCTAGTCTTAGTCCACCATTATGGGAAGAGTTTGGGCCTGTTTCTCCCGAAGATGTGGACAGAGCTGTGGGGGCGATGGATACCTCCACCTGTTTATTGGACCCGTGTCCCTCCTGGTTGGTCTCGGCCAGCAGAGAGGTGGCATGCGGCTGGATCCAGGCGGTGGTCACCGCTTCTTTGAGAGAGGGATCCGTACCGCAGTTGTTAAAAGCTGCAGTGGTGAGACCCCTCCTGAAGAAGCCTTCCCTGGATCCAGCTGATTTGAAGAACTATCGTCCTGTCTCCAACTTGCCCTTTCTGGGGAAAGTTGTGGAGAAGGTGGTGGTTACTCAGCTTCTGCAGCTTCTGGATGAAACAGATCATCTAGATCCTTATCAGTTGGGTTTCAGGCACGGCCACAGTACAGAAACTGCCTTGGTCGCTCTGATGGATGATCTCTGGCAGGCCCGGGATGGGGGTAATTCCTCCATCCTGGTGCTACTTGACCTCTCAGCGGCGTTCGATACCATCGACCATGGTATCCTTCTGCATCGTCTCGGTGAGTTGGGGGTGGGAGGCACTGTTTTACGGTGGTTCTCCTCTTATCTCACCGACAGGATGCAGTCGGTGTTAACAGGAGGGCAGAGATCGTCCCCTAGGCCCCTATCATGTGGGATGCCTCAGGGGTCGGTTCTCTCGCCCATCCTGTTTAACATTTACATGAAACCGCTGGGTGAGATCCGCAGACATGGGGTGCGTTTCCACCAGTACGCTGACGACACCCAGCTGTACATCACCACCCCGTCTGATTTCAGAGAGGCAGTTGATGTGATGTGCCGGTGCCTGGATGACGTTAGGATCTGGATGGGGAGGAACAGACTCAGACTTAATCCCGACCAGACTGAGTGGCTTTGGATATTGCCTCCTAAGGACCATGACAGTTGTCCCTCCTTGACGTTCGAGGGTGCGAAACTGACTCCCTCGGATCAGGCTCGCAACTTGGGGGTCCTCCTAGATCCACAGCTAAAATTGGATCACCATCTCTCAGCTGTGGCTAGGGGGGCCTTTGCACAGGTTCGCCTGGTGCACCAGTTGCGGCCACACTTGGAGAAGGAGGCTCTACTCACAGTCACTCATGCCCTTGTCACCTCGCGCCTGGACTACTGCAACGCGCTCTACATGGGGCTACCCTTGAAGAGTATCCGGAGACTTCAGCTGGTGCAAAATGCGGCTGCGCGTGCTGTGGTGGGTGTGCCAAGGTACACCCACGTGACACCTGTACTCCGCCAGCTGCATTGGTTGCCCATCGGTCTCCGGGTCCAATTCAAGGTGTTGATCACCATCTTTAAAGCCCTTCATGGCTTAGGACCAGGTTATCTCCGGGACCGCATTCTGCCTCACACTTCCCTTCGACCGGTTAGGGCCCACAGAGTTGGCCTCCTCCAGGTCCCATCGGCTAAGCAATGTCGCCTGGCGGGCCCTAGGGGGAGAGCCTTCTCTGTGGCAGGCCCAGTGCTCTGGAACCAACTTCCCCCAGAGACCCGAACTATCCCCACCCTGCTGGCCTTCCGGAAAGCTGTTAAGACATGGCTTTTCCTGCAGGCAGGGGGTAGAGCGTAATCCATCTGAGCTCACCCCCAAGTATGTATGAAGTTGAATGGATATTAGATGCTTTTAAGATTACGGTTTTAATTTTTATATCTGTTTTAATGCTTATTTATATTGGTTTCTTGTATTTTTTCTGTTGTACGCCGCCCGGAGTCCTCCGGGAGTTGGGCGGCATATAAGAAACACCAAATAAATAAATAAATAAATAAATAAAAGGCTGAATTCTAATCCCACCATAGACAGGGGAGACTTTCACTCTCGCTCAGAAAAACCCACCTCACAGGGTTATACTGGTGGGGAAAGTAGTGGGAGGAAGGAGTATTAGGTATTTTTACCATCTTGACATATTTATAAAAGAAACTAATATAAAAATATAAAAAAATTAAACACAGAGTGTCCTAAAACAGGTTAAATATTTGTGCCATTGTTCATTTTGACTACCTTTCCTGAAGCTGTGAAAACTCCACCCCCTTTTATACTCTGATTACCTATAGAGTAAGTTAGATATATGCATGAAAAATTGCGCTGTTAAACATAAACATAAAGATGTAGAATAAATATGCTGTGTTGCAAAAAAACATCAATTCGATTTTATCCGTTCATAAATTTAGTAAAAGCTTTGTTTTCACCACTTTTATTAAAAGCAAGATTATTATTTTTGTTGTTTCTCAACAGAAGACATTAAGTAGATATTTCAATCCATGTTACGTCACTGCTCAGTTAAAGCCAACGTTCATCAGCAAGGTAAGAACAACAGTATGTCATGCTGTGTCCATTTGGCAAACTGAATATTGCCTTGCAACAGCATTTTTTTTTTTTTGGTATCCTGCAATTTGATTGTCTTTCATGACTTACCCAGGTAGTCCTCACTGAACGACCATTTGTTCAGTGGCTGTTTGAAGTTATGATAGCGCTGAAAAAACAGACTTACGATTGGTCCTTGCACTTAAATCTGTCACAGTGTCCCTGCAGTGACACCATCACATATTTGTAACGGTTACAATATTCCACCTTTCCCCACCCCACCCCATATCTATGCCCTTTTGGCTGCCCTGTTGGAAGGTTGGCAAGTAGATGGCAGTACAGGTAGTCCTTGACTTACAACAGTTCATTTAGTGAATGTTTAAAGTTACAACGGTGACTGAAAAAAGTGACATGACCATTTTTCACAGTTACGACCTTTGCCCCATCCCCAAGATCATATGGTCAAAATGTGGGTGCTTGGCAACTGGTTTATATTTATGACGGTTGCAATATCCCAAGGTCATGTGATCGCCTTTTGTGACTGTATAACAAACAAAAGTCAATGGGGGAACAAGATTCACTTATTGTATTTTTCGGACTATAAGACGCACCGGTGTATAAGTCGCACCAAGATTTCGAAGAGGTAAGTAAGAAAAAAAAAGTTTTTGTCCTTCCTGGCCCCCAGGAGCACTCTGCAGGCCTCCCAAACCCTCTGCGTGCCTCATTTTTTGCAAAAATAGGCCCATTTCCACCCATTTTTACAAAAAACGAGGCGCGCAGAGGGTTTGGGAGGCCTGCAAAGTGCTTCTGGGAACTGGGGGAAGGCAAAAACGCCTCCGTTTTTACGAAAAATGGCCTGTTTTTTGCAAAAATGGCCCATTTTTTACAAAAACAGCATTTTTGCCTTCCCCCAGCCCCCAGGAGCACTCTGCAGGCCTCCCAAACCCTCGTGCGTGCCCTGTTTTTGCGAAAGCCGCGCCCATTTTGTGCAAAAATGGGACATGGGGGCGGGGCTTCAGGAGGCAAAAAAAATGGTTTTTATTCAGTGTATAAGACGCACCAACATTCCCACCCTCTTTTGGGGGGGGGGAAGGTGCATCTTATACTCCGAAAAATACGGTAATAGCCAGGTTACTAACTTATCAACTGCAGTGATTCACTTAACAATTGTGGCAAGAAAGGTCATAAAATGAGGCAAAACTCATTTAACAAATGTCTCACTTAACAACAGAAATGTTGGGCTCCATTGTGGTCGTAAGTCGAGGACTACCTGTATTTAATAGCCCCTTCATCTCAACTATACAGGTAGTCCTTGATTTACAACCATGCATTTAGTGGCAGTTCAAAGTTACAACAGCACTAAAAAGAGTGACTTAATGACCATTTTTCACACTTAACAACCATTGCAGCATCCCCATGGTCACGTGAACCAGAATTTGGATGCTCGGCAACTGGTTCGTATTTATGACGGTTGCAGTGTCCTGGGGTCATGTGATCACCTTTGGCGACCTTCTGACAAGCAAAGTCCACTGAGAACTCACGTAACAGTCATGTTATTAACTTTAACAACTGCAGTGATTCATTTAACATTTAATCGTGACAAGAAAGGTCACAAAGTGGTGCAAAACTCACTTAGCAACTGTGTCACTTAGCAACTGGGCTCAATTCTGATCTTAAGTCGAGGACTATGTGTACTGCGCAGAGCAGCCAAAAGGACAGAGATGAGGGCAGGTGGGGGAAGTTGAGGCAGCACTATTCACACAAGGCAGGAAAAAGGAATTGGCCTCTTCTGGTTCAGTGATCCCCTGAAAGCAACTCTTGCCTTAGAAAAATCGGGGCATGGGAAGGACTCAATCAGGATCGGCTTGTATCTGGGTGGGTCTTCACCTAATAATTGTGTGGGATTTGCTCAACAGTGGCAGCCAAGATTGCCAAAACTACTGTTGTTAAGTCACATGATATTTCCACTTACTGACAGCTTTGCTAGCAATGGAGTTGTTATTCCCAATTAAGGTTGTTAAGTGAGGATTACCTGTAATCTACTGCCCCAGACAGATGTGGAGGACAGGGAATATGAATGGGAACAATAAAGAATGGGTGACGTCCATAATGAGAGAAAACTTTGAAGTTCTTTCTTCACTGAAAGAGAATGGTGCCTGAATGGCAAATCAAATATATAAAGGAAGAGTGAATGGGCAAAGAGAAAGAAGAAGACGAAGTTATGGGTGGAATGACTTGATTGGAGGGATCCTCAGAAAGGAAGTAAAGGCAACCAGAAAGGTGAATTTTGTTGGTGTAAATTAGATAAAGCTGTATTTTCTTTCCTGTATTATATCTTTAATATATTTGGTTTACTCTTCCATTCTCCATTTCTGTGACTTACATTGCATTGCTTACAGTGAAAGGGAAGAGCATCATGGGCACGTACTGTATGCGTAGTATTTTTTCTGTGAAAATGCAGTATGACCTTAGTTTTAATCTAATCTATTACCAGGTGAACACCGTAGTACAGCTCATCTTAGTAGCAGCTTCTTTAGCTGCTCCGGTTTTCAATTACGTGGACAGTGTGTATCTTCAGACTTTATGGTATGTAACGTTATAATTTTTGTTATACTATTAGTAAGTGGAAAAACAGGCAGTGTAAGGAGTATAATGAAAGCTCAGGTAATTTTACTTATTGTATGCTGTTCGATACTGGCCAGTTTTGTGAGATTCAAGATGGTTCATGAAAGCAATATCAGTCTGTTAATAATAAGATTAGAATTAAAATCACTCAAATAAGGGTTTTTAGAGGGAGAAGAGGAAGTAGTAGGGAAGGAGAAAGGGGTGGAGAGAGAGTTGTAAGGTAGGGGGAGAGAAGGTAAGAAGGTTGTTGGAAGAGATGGAGTTGTGAAAGGGGAGTGGAAAGGTAAAACAGAAATTCAGACTGGTAAACAAATAGTATGATATAAGTGCATATTAGGATATTAAATTACAATGGATTAGGTAGAACTGTGCAACCATATATGTTATTGATATTTTTAAGCTATATGTATTGATATATGTATGGATAATGTGGAGAGAAAAATAAAAAACTTTTACAAAAAAAAGATGGTTCATGAAAGCAAGAAGAAACATACAATAAAAATAGGAGCAAGCACAGTGATGGTCCATCTAAAAAACAGCTTTCACACTATAAGCCCATAACACTTGATGGCTAATGCTTTAACTGTTCCCATGTTAGCATTGAGTCTAAGTTTACTGGATTCAGAGGTGATTTATTCCAAGGAAAATAGTTCCACCTGTTTCTTCACCATTTCCTCTCCAATTCACATACACACACCCCTTCCTGTCTTGTGAATCAGGCAGGCTAAGTATAGGTTCAGTTTGTTAGTGGCAAAACCCGTACATTGGGGCCAAGTTTCCAGAAGCTTTTAAAAAAAAGCCACAATTTTTTAATTTCGCAAATAATAAAGGTCATAAAACTCTGTGGATTCTTTAGTCAGTTTAATACAGCAAATGTGGAAATATATAATTTTTGCTCAACAATTTTAGAGTCAAATTAGATGGTCAAAAACTAAAAGATGAACAGAATTACAACTCCAAGGTATCTTTTCTATGGTTGATTTAGATAAAAAATGTCAGTATATATGGGATTATAATCCTAGCAACATAAAAACTCACTGCATTATGTTCTTATAGAAAGAGTTTGTTTGATTTAAGGCAGAACTCACATTGCCTTGGCATTCATCTACCATACGGTATGATCTGACGATTAAAAAACAAAACATTTTCGCTTAGGTAGGATTTCTTTGGAACTTCTAGGCATTTTACGTAGCCCAGCCTCATATATCTGATTTCAATTGTCGTAGCAAAAACAGTTCCACCTCAAGTAGGATTCTTCCTAGCTTAAATAGGTGATTTTTAGACTGGGCGTTATCTCTCTCTCTCTTTTTTTCTTGAAAACTAAAATAATCATTTTCTCCCTGAAGGTGCATCACAGCTTTCACAACAACTGCATCCGCATACAGTTACTATCATTATGGTCGAAAAACAGTTCAAGTGCTAAATGACAAATGAAGTTTTGCAGAATGACTGTTCTCCTCTCATTCAGGTTGTGTGGAGTTTATGCAGAGACTCTGAACGATACCTTTGCCTCAGTGAAACTATGCCTTCACGATGTTAAAATGAAGTTTTGATCATGTAAATAAGCAGAATTTTCAGTGTATTATTTCAATCTACTACAAATAAAGATTATAATTTTTTACTGTACTGAACTTACATATATATAAAGATAATTATCTGATATTATTTGTTGATTGCTATCCAGAAATTTGCACTTGGTGTGGGTCACTGTGTTGTTTCCTTTGGTGTATCCCAAATGAAACAGTTATATGAAATATGAAATAATTGATACAAGCAGAGTTTAGTTGAGTTTTACTGTATTTAAAATGCGGTATGATTGATGGTGCAGCCTATTACTACAATAGACAAATGTAATAGAGCGGGCAGTAAATTCTACAGAATATAGGTACAGTATGATCTTTATAACCCTTCATACACTTGTCTTCTGGTTTAAATATTATGGTTGCAATAGCCCTTGGGTCACTTCTTACTTAGTCTAATATTGGGGCATACTCTATTTAGGAGAGAGCTGCTTTAACTGTTCCAGTGATGTGCTAACATAGTTTTGTTAGACTGTTTTGAAAGATGACCAATAAATACAATAAATATACAAGCACGCAGATGCAAAATAGAGAATCAAAATAGTTGATTTTCCAAGGCAGCTTTGTAAGGGGATGAGATAAAAATGTTCTCTGAATAGGGCCCACAGAATAATTGATGTTGAAATAAGGGCAAAGCTTATGTGACAAACTTAGTAATCAGATGTTCTATGAAACTGATGATTTGATTGTGGTTTCTTAGTTCTGCTTGTACTGTAAACCTCGAGATTGTCCTGGCCTATTTTACAGGCTTTTTATAAGGAATATAACAAAATGAGCGCATCTATCATTTTGTAAAGATTTTCATAAGCATAATAGGAGAAATTGGCCTATCTATGTGCAATCTTTTGTCTCAATTCATCAAACTATTTTAAGACTGTAGGAAAGGTGAAAAATTGATACAACCAGAGTCTATTTTAAGACTATGGCAACTTTTCTAATGCATTATTTGTCAGTGGAAGGGAAAATAATATGGCTTTGAATAAATTTAAATTTCAAGCTATAATTTAAATAAATTTAAATTATAGCGCTTGCATAAAACTTGGAAAAGTTTTATGCAAGCGCTAATATTTCTCATTGGTATAGTAAGCAGGTACCATTATCTGACAGCTATCTTTTACCATAATACCAGACAGCTAAGGAAGTGGGTATTAAAAGTAAAACAAGGGAGGTCCTTCTTTGATCCTGCTGACATGAATAAGATGTTGAGGTTTCTGTGAGAAAAAGTTTGCAAATCTGCATGTTAATGATTAAGAGTTGCAAATATCAAATGTGATATTTATTAAAGCATAGGAAGTTGGGACAAAAGTCTTAAGCTACTGTATATGTGATACTAATATTTTGCCCATTTGATTATTACAGGAAACAAAATAAAGGATAACAATTATGTATATTTAGCTCCAGTTTCCACAATAGCAGAATTTAGGCTATTTTTTTTAAATGACCTGTTAGAGATGTTACAGAATTGGTCAGACACACTTAAGTACATGCAAACAAATAATGTTTCATATGTGATAAGCAGTTACCTAAATACAAAAATACTTGCTAAGCTGAAAATAAGTGTGAAAATATTGCATTAAATAGCTCAGTAGAAATGGTTTTACTTTAGAAATGAAGGGAGAGAGTTGAAATGGTTGGGATATTCTATGCATTATAGGATATTTTTAAAATACGTTTTATATATCTAAATTTTATAAAGTTTGTATGCTGAAAATATTTTTCATAGTTTATACAAAATCAGGCTGCTGCAATCTGATTGTATTGCAGTATATAGTGTTTTCCCTCTATTTCATTAAGACAAAATAGGCGATATGCTACACAACCGCAGAATATATTCTTTCAACCAGATAAGCATAAATGTTGCCAATGCCAAAATGCAAGAAGTTTGAAAATGAATGATACGCATGTTTGTCTGCAGCCATTGCCTTTGCACTTTCAAAATAAATCCTTTAAACGACTTCACTGCGTCTAATTGTGTTGCGTAAACCCTTTTCAGGCATGACAGCGGCTGGTGCTGCCCTAGTGTCCCTCACATTGTCATAATCAAGATGCAAAAAGTTTAGGTAGGTTGCTGAATGATGTACAGTGACCACATCACAGGAAGTCCATATCAAGAGTCTTTAAGCTGATAATAGGATATTAATGTTTAAGGCCGTAAATGGCTTTGTGCCCGACTCATGTTAAAATCTGCAGGAGAGGCCATTTCTAAGATGCTTTACTTTTCAAAGGCTCCACTTCTTAAGAGACATCCTTGTCCTGTGCATTTAAAGCCGGTCTGTTTAGCCAGGCCTCTAAATGATAACGAATTTAATACTTCCAATTTTAAGCATTTCTTGTATTTCTCATGCATATTTTACATCAATTTAACTGCCAATAAAACCATTTAGTCTTTACTCTGGTTCCCAGACCTTTTAGGGATGTTGTCCTTGGCATCCCATTAGTGGCACTTGGTCAGGAGAAAGCTGTGCAACCAGGTTTAAAATACAGGTAGTCCTCGACTTACAACAACTCAGTTAGTGACCGTATATTTAATATATTATTAAATATAGTGAACTATAATAGTTACAACGGCACTGAAAAAAGTGACATGACCATTTTTCAGAGTTTGAAGCATTCCCCATGATCATGTGATCAACATTCAGATGCTTGGCAACTGGTTCATACTTACGACTATTGCTGTGTCCCAAGGTCATGTGATTCCCTTTTGGGACCTTCTGACATGCAAAGTCAATGGGGAAGCCAGATTCACTTAACAACCAGGTTACTAATTTATCAACTGCAGGTAATTCACTTAGCAACTGTAGCAAGAAAGGTTGTAAAATGGGGCAAAACTCATTTAACAAATGTCTCACTTAACAAGGTAAATTTTGGGCTCAATTGTAAGTTGAGGACTATCTGCTGATTAAAATTCCCAATAGAGGCACTATCTGCATGTTCACAGTTGTTTGGTGTTCTTTATTCCACCCTGATATCTCCTAGCAGCTAGAATTGGATCTAAGCAGGAAAATTAATTGCTCTATGCTGCCTACCATATTTTTCGGAGTATAAGACGCACCTTAGTTTTGGGGGAGGGAAATAGGGAAAAAAAATCTACCTACCAGGTATCCATCTGGCTAGCGTCCTTAGTCTGTTCAGCTTCAGCACATTATTTTATCCCCTGGTTAGGGCTGAAAAAAATATTCTTCAAAGGGAGTAGGAATGAAAACAAGCCTGCAAAGACTTAGGGCTGGTAAAAAAACTACTTGGAGGGAGTAGGAATAAAAAAAATGCTGCAAGCTGATAAGATCGTTAGCACCTCGTTAGGGCTGGGGGAAAAAAAGCTTTGAAAAAGCTACATTCGGAGTATAAGACACGCCCAAATTTTCAGCCTCTTAGGGAGGAAAAAGGTGCGTCTTATACTCTGAAAAATACGGTAACTTATTTTGATTCTTCATTTTCATGCCAGAATTATCTGATCATCATCTGTTCCATCTCTCATTGACATGACCATTTCCATACCAAATGAAACAAATAGTTACTTGAAATCATGAGAAAATGATAGTTAAAATCTTATTCTAGAACAATGAATTACATATTTTAGGATAATCCAGGTAGAATAAAACATTATTAAATCAGCTTCTCTAAATACACATTTATTGTAATGCTTACAATTTCTAAACTTGACTTATTTTCCTATACATTGTGCAAACTTAACAGAAAGATTCCTTCATGCCTAAAATGGGCAAGGAATAAATGTACGTTGCAAAATATTTAATAGTCTACCACTGACAAAAGTACATAAATTGAGTGAAAATCGCAAGTTACACAGTTGATCTTTTAATAAATGCCACAAATAATACATTCTAGTTTGAAAGGAACTTGGTATAAACATTTACTTCTTCACTAAAGATGAAATGATTTCATTTGGAATTTAAGAAAACAAATTTAAATTAGGAAGGCAAAACTTGGGGTTGCAATTTTTTCTTTTTAAAAAAAATTCAGATTTTTTTTAAAAAAACAGTGATTCCTACATTTTAGGTTCACCCTGGAATTTAAGGCAGAGATGATATACATAAATTAAATCTGTTGGAGAAGATAAACATTCTGACTTTTAAGTAATTTCAGTAAAGAAATTACGCTTGCAGCTTAAACCTAAACATATTTATTTGGAAGTTTAATAGCAGATGCTTCCTGAGCAGAGTGCTCAGATATCATGCCTTTTTCTAGAATTCTTTATATACTTTTAAGAGTAAGCCCCACTGGAAACAATTAGATTTATTTTTAAACACTGAAATCAGTGGTGGGTTTCTCTTACTTTCCCTACCGGTTCGGAAGTGTGAACCCCGCGCATGTGCATTACATCCTTTGCGCATGCGCAGAGGGTCGTTGCCAGCCGCTTTCAACAGCGGTGACCGGGGAACCGGTTCGGGGGCGTGGCAAGCCAGCCATCACTACCAGTTCAACAAACGGGGCCAAATTTCCGCCACCAGCTCGTGCGAACCGATCCAAACCGGTAACAACCCACCATTGACTGAAATTAATCTAAAAGGAAGACTAGTTTTTCCTCAAAATATGGCTTTTATATCAGAGAATCCTATAGTATAAAAATTCCGGGCCCCTCCCTCAAAAATATTTCTGAAAATAATAATTGTGCAAGTCAGAGTGCAGCTAGCTAAAGCAACTATGTAATTTGGTCTACTGTTCAAGTGAAATACTTAGGATTGTGCTTTCCCCTTGACTTTGCTTGTTAGAAGGTTGCAAAATATGACCCAGGGACACTGGAGTTGAGTTGCCAAGTGTCTGAATTTTGATCACTTGACATGGGGATGCTGCAATGGTTGTGTGAAAAACGGTCATGTCACATTTTTCAGTGCTGTTGCAACTTCCAGTGATCACTAAACTAATGGTTGTAAGTCCAGGGCTACCTCTATACCTATCAGATTAATCTTTTATTCTTTGTGGGTTTCCTTCCTGGTTTCACCTATAGTTTGTGATGTGGCATTCAGCATCCTCAGGTCTTTGGATGCACCTAAATCTGCATTTTGGATCCCTGGTCCCGGCAAACAGAATACACAGTTGACAATAGATCAGATCTGGTGAGGAAAAGGAAGATCTACTATCTACTTACAGTAAACAAGTAGGACATTGGAAGAGTAACACTTCCAAGTGAAAGGGACAACTTTTTTCAACTCTTAAAATCTGACCATTTTGTCCTCTGTTTGGAAGCAATGATGCCAAATATTTTTATAATGATACTCCATCCTCCCTTGGCAGCCTGCTTAGATGTCACTGCTCAAAACATATCCTCTGTGGAGTGAAGGAAGTATAGAGGATTTATGCATATGGAGTTAGGTGGCACTTTCCATAGCAGAAATAAGTTGTTATGAGTACATAAACATCCAATCTGACACAATAGGGAAAGATGGGAAGGAATGAAAGTTCTTGAGTTCCATGCAATATGTAGCATAGGCGATATTTTTATGTCCTTGGATGATCTTTCTCACTACAGCATTGTAACACTCATATGACATTATCCTGAAAAATCCATCTTAAATAGAGAACATTTTTCAGGGGTGGGTTCCTCTTACCTGGCTACCGGTGCGCTGCGCGAGCATCATCACATTTCACGTGCGCACGTCCCCTCGTGTGATTTTGCTTCCATGCATGCGCAGGAAGCAAAAAAAAAGGCCAAAAATTCAGGGAAAAAGATGGCACCGCGCGATGGACCGGCGAAGACAGCACCAGAGCCGTCGCGTGCAAATTGCGCAATCAGCAGATCCCTACCGGAACAGCGCACTGGACCGCCCCGGTAGGACCCCACCACTGACATTTTTTGGTCCATGAAAATGTTCATATCCAATGGGTCTGGGCCAACCAACATTTAGCAGACTCCCATCAAATCCACTCTGGATAACTGAGAGACTCCCCCCAAAGAGCAGGCATAGTGGCAGCTTCAAGAGGACAGAAAAATCAGTTTCTCATGCCCCCTGGCAAGTATGATGTTTCTGCTAATTGGATTAAATGCTTTAAATGCTGGATTAAGTGTTTTCTCCTCCTAAAAATAGTCCGAATTTTGAGGATTTGTGGTAGTTGTTTGATAGTTTTCATAGTTTTAAATATTGAAAAATAATTTCTGATTGCTTCAATTGGAGAAGAAATTTCACAAGGGGAAAGCAATACTAAAGCAAAACAATTTTAAAAAAATTCTTTTTTGGGGGGGAATTAGGGAGGAGGAATAGGGGGGGAATAATCACAGTGGGTAAACAGTTTACAGCAATGGCCTATATTTGCCAGTCTCATTGCCCTGATTTATTTTATGGAATAATCAAAAGCAGGATTTTTATAAGATACTAGATGTGTGTTATATTGCTCTATGTGTGGTGTCTTGTATTTTTTGCACAGACATACTGACAATAATATGGTAGCTATGAGAAAGACCCCACTTGTTGCGCACAGAGCCGCAAAGATAGATGTGTAGCTGGACTTTGTGACAAAGGTGCTGCATGGAGGATTGTGCTCATTCCAGCCTGTAGTTCGGCTTGATCCTGCCTTGTTCCAAGCAATTATGCACACCTGATAGGTAGAACCAGGAAGAAGGTTGTACAGAGTGTATCGCCTAGCGGTGGCATAAATCTCTCCAGAATTTGTATAATTCTTTTTGCTGCCTGTAGGACGGTAGGCAAGCTGGTAGAATCTTACTGCAGAATTTGGGGAGCACCAGTGGATCTGGGCTGAAGTGTCCCTCATTTCAGATACTTCATGAAATCTTGGCGGATCTGGAACGGTGAATTCATCCGACGTGCCTGGGCACAAGCAGGAAGACAACTTCTGGAGGTCAACACAAGGCTTCTGGAGATGCCTGCATGGATCATAATCACACAAATCCACGGTCTGGCCTACAGATGCCACTTGCTGGTTTTCATAATCATAGTCATCTGTATAATCCGGTAGACTATTAGTAGATGCAAGATTTGGAAAGGAGGTAGATTTGGTGGGATCCTGAAGGGATAGATCGTTCTCATTGGAATCTGTTTTACTGTACGAAATGAACAAATCACTGGAAACTTTGAACGAGGATGTTCCTGTCACTTCAGTTGTAAAACTGTGTAAAGTAGACTGGTGCGGTGTTGTGGTATCTTCTTCCCTTTCATTCGTTTCAGTTGTGCTCACTTCAAGATGCTCAGCAGGGAGTTTTCCCGGGATTGCTGAGAACTCTGTAGTAGGAGGTGCAGTAGTCAGTGGGTGCTCAGTAGATCTATGAACTGCTTGCTCTTTGTAAGCAAGAATGTCTGTCTTACTTGGATCCTTCCTTGTTAAATCTCTCCAGGTAAAAGATGTGCTTTGAGGGACAAAGAATTTGCTGAGAGACTTTTGAGGCAATGTACTAGAGTCGGCCAATATTTCTGTAGTGATGCTGGTAAGGGTGTGGTACAGTTTGCCTTGAACCAAAGGCAAGTTCGAATATATGGTTGTCTGAGCTTGACACTGATCATAGAGTTTGGATAACAACATAGATGAAGATGTTTCTTTATCTCCTGGAGAAAAATAGCACATGGTGTCTGATGCCCTGAAAAAAGGTAGTAAGAGACCAAATCAATCAAGGTGTGCTATGGAGGTAGTAGAAAGATGTAACATGTAAAATATCACAATAGTTCTATATCCCTCATTTGTGTTTCGGTATTTTTGGGTGAATGGTTTTTAGCATTCTCGTTCCAGTGCAAAAGTTCAGCTTTTGCCCCTTACTTTATTATGTTATGACTATCTTGTGCTCTGAGGAAATAGGAGGAATCAGAGTGAGTTCTGGATCTTTGGTGGATTTGATTGACTAACTTTAAAAGTCTTAACTGAGAACTGTCTCTAGTTTCTTATCATCTACACCAGGGGTGTCAAAGTGGCAGCCCGCAGGCTAGATGGGTCACATGCAGGCCACGCCCACTCCGGCTCCGCAAAGGGAAAAACATCGTGATACGTCACATGACGCCACGAGTTTGACACCTGTGATTTACACCCCATTTAATGTGAAATATACCAGTGCTCAGTCTGTTTGTCACTGTGTGCAAGTTGCTGATGAGAACCAAAATGACAACTGATGGGCCTATGCTCCCCTATCTGAGAGTTGTGTTAGTCTTTAAATATTACCCCTTATAACCTTTCAAAAATGGCAAAATAGGGATGGAAGACATAAGATGCGATGCCTTTTTAAAAAATGAAACTTTGCCTTTGGTACATATTGCTTTTCTGTCTTCTTTTTAGATCTTGCCAATTCAAGATTTTTTTAATTTTTTTTTAAATTAAAAACCCACACAACAGTTAATGACAGCATTAAATGCCTTTGGACCCCTTGTTACACAACTCCTACCCTTTTAAAAGCTATTTTGGCCCCAAAACTGGAGTTATCTTCGTTGAATAATAATAATAATAATAATAATAATAATAATAATAATAATAATAATAATAATAATAATAATAATAATAATAATAATAATAATAATAATAATAATAATAACAACAACAACAACAACAACAACAACAACAACAACAACAAGAGTTGGAAGGGACCTTGGAGGTCTTCTAGTCCAACCCCCTGCTTAGGCAGGAAATCCTACATCACTTCAGACAAATGGTTATTCAAAATCTTCTTAAAAACTTCCAGTGTTGAAGCATTCACAACTTCTGGAGGCAAGCTGTTCCACTGATTAATTGTTCTAACTGTCAGGAAATTTCTCCTTGCTTCTCTCCTTGTTGCTTCTCTCCTTGTTTAGTTTCCACCCATTGCTTCTTGTTCTACCTTCAGGTGCTTTGGAGAATAGTTTGACTCACTCTTCTTTGTGGCAACCCCTGAGATATTGGAACACTGTTATCATGTCTCCCCTAGTCCTTCTTTTCATTAAACTAGACATACCCAATTCCTGCAACTGTTCTTTCTATGTTTTAGCCTCCAGTTCCCTAATCATCTTTGTTGCTCTTCTCTGCACTCTTTCTAGAGTCTCAGCATCATTCTCATAACTCTTCTTACCTCTGTAGAACGACTGTGTCAGGGTTTGACAGCAACCAAGAAATTGCACAATGACAAACCAAAGGATTTCCATAGAGGTTGATGGAGAGAGTGTGCGATGAAGTGAGATTCCATGGGCTGAAGTTGCTCAAGTTACAGCTAGGAAAACAAACAAACAAACAAACAATAAACAAACAAATACATAAATAAATAAGCAATTGAATATCCGCATTACAGGTGGTCCTTGACTTACAACACTTCATTTAGTGACCGAAGTTACAATGGCACAGAAAAAAGTGACTTAATGCCCATTTTTCACACTTACGACCACTGCAGCATCCCCAGGGTGACATGATCAAAATTCGGATGCTTGGCAACTGACTCATATTTATGATGGTCGCAGTGTCCCGGGGTCATGTGAGCCCCCTTTTTCGACCTTCTGACAAGCAAAGTAAATGGGGAAGCCTGATTCACTTAACAACTGTGTTACTAACTTAACAATTGCGGTGATTCACTTCACAACGGTGGCAAGAAAGGTCGTAAAATGGGACAAAACTCACTTAGCAACTGTCTTTCTTAGGAACAGAAATTTTGGGCTCAGTTGTGGTCGTAAGTCAAGTTGTTTGCTTTATTGTCATAAATGGTGGAGGGAGATTGTATTATGTACAATCTTTTTTTTCTTTGTTATACATCTGTCCACTCTGCAGCCTCCTTGATTTTCTGATACAAAAAACAAGTTTTCTCATGAAATTTCTGTTTGGGATTTATTTTGAGCCTATGAAGCCCAAGTGGCTGGAGATTGCTGGAGAGATGATTATAAAATGAAATATGGTTTCTCTTTAGTAATATATACCCAAGGAGATTCCATCCCGGCAATGAGAGTTACCATTTTTTCTTCATGCTTGATAAAAATCAAAACTAACTTATTTTCCATCAATACTGGAACATTTTAACAGGAGCATATTATGATGAAAAACACCAGATGATTGAACTATATCCTGATAGCTGAATCAATTATCATTACAAATTTCACTTAATAGATTAAAGAATGAAGTCAGTTAGAAGGAGGGTTGTGATGAGTTTCATCCAACCTGATGTCCTGTAGATATGTCAGTCCAACAAATGCTCATCCCCAATCTATACAGTCAATTGGCTAAACGAAATTGACCTTGTAGCCCAACGGGTTTAGAAGGAAGCAGTTGAAAGCTCAACTAAGATAGACCCCTGCTAATAAGTAGACACAGGAAAGCTTACTTTTTAAATATTAGGGAGGCCACATGAGGTATGTGGTGGAACGACTCGGTTTCCACTAGACTTAGTGCATGGGAATCTTGGCAGTTCAATTCTCTTAGCATGGGCAGATTGCGGAAGACAGCTGGATCCAGTCTTCTTAGGTTCGGCATTTGTGTTAGGTAGAAGGAGGTGAGCTGTGGCAGATCTTTGATCCAGTCCTCGTGAACTGGGAGAAAGAAGGAGGAGGAGGAGGTCAGATCAAACAAAGGACAGACTTAAGGCAGAAGGCACCGGTGGGACCTATGGACCTCAAGATGCTGAAATTCCCAGTGGAATTTCTAATTAATACTCCCCTGGAGGACATTCCCTTCCTTACTTCTGTTCCAGGGAATTGTATGTTCAGTCATCTGTGCCTGACCATATTTTAAAAGCAGACTATTTTGCAACCACAATAAAACAGGGATAATTCTGTGAAGAAGGAATTGGTTCTAAGGTCTTTCTGTCTCCTTACTTTATATTTGAGGTAGATATGAATATAGAACTTTCGAATAATTATTAATTAGTGTGCTGGTTGATATTAATGATGCTTAATCATAATCATCATATCAAAATACAATTTAGAGAATAGACAGCTCGGAGGCTCTTCAACCATGGATAATCTCTGGATCAAATCAGACATCCCTGCCAAGAACCTTCCAATAATTGGCTAGATTCTAATACTCACAAGTGAACATGGTGGATGGGGCTGTGGAAATGGTAATTCAAACTACCTGTTGACCCCGGGTTTCTTATTTTGTTCTGTATTGTAAATGAGAAACACAATTTACAGTAAGCCACTGTAAAAGTACACATACACAAATGCCCTATCAGGTAAGAACACTTAGCAAAAAATGTGGGCATTGTTTCTACGACTCCTAAAACATAGGCATCAGGAGGAAAAAATATCTGGGAGCTGGAATACTACATTTATCCATTCTTGGTTTTTAAAAGTGAAACTAGATGTTGCTTTCCTAAACTTTCCTGAGAGTCTTATTGAAGATTACTTTTGAGTAGTTCTGTAGATTTATTGTAAATCTTTAAATGTAATGTAAATAGTATATTAGGGATCTTTTAAAATAATAATAATAATAATAATAATAATAATAATAATAATAATAATAATAATAATAATAATAATAATAATAATAATAATAATAATAATAATAATAATAATAATAATAATAATCTCATTTGTACAAATTAATGATTATTATTGTTTTGTCTTGAAAAAGTTAAAGAAATCCCTCAAATGGGAAATTCTTGTCTATATGTTATCTATATAATTCAGATTTTAGCACTGGAATGCAAATTCTAATTAAAACTGAATGCAACTCTATTATGGATCGCCCATTATCCCCAGGCAAGGTAAGATTAGTAGTTTAGCATAACTAGAAGTTACAACTTTGGGAAAGACCATGTTTTGCCAAAGTCTTCAGTCAGAGTTTAGAAAACTTTACAAACTAAATTTTACACCCACCTCTCCCATCCCACCCAATTTGATGAGACTTGTTATTTTTCCAGTTAGACTTTAACACTTACTCCTCTCCAGAAAGGTTGCACTGAGGTCAAGGATGTTGATCGGAGCTTTTCTGGCTTCTTCAGTAGGCTCTGGATGGTGGGACAAGTTCATTGCAAAAGCAGATTCCGGAATCCCCATTTCCCCATCTTTCCCCAGCCATGTGGATGACAAGTTCAGGAAATGCAGCTGAGGATAGCAGGAGAAGGCGAACGGCTGGATCTCTCTGATAGGGTTTCCCGCCAGAGACAACCACCTCAGATTGTCCAAAGAAGTAGCAATGCAGGAAGGTACAACCAAGAGCAAATTGAAGCTCAGATCTAAGAACTGTAGACGGCTGAGATTTCCAGTCCCCCATATCACCTTTCGGATCTGATTCTGTCTCAGGGAGAGGATTCGCAGTTTGGGCAGATAAGCCACATCTTGGCTATTTAATTCTGGCAAAAGATTGACACTCAAATCCAGATGTTCCAGAAGCTCCGGCAGACATTCAGGGAAGGAAGTGAGATTTTGATTCTGCATGTGCACGGTGATTGATGTCTGGTTCCTCAGCTCCTCACAAGTCAAGCTAGTAACGTTTATGTTTTCCTCCCAGACATTCTGCTGAATCAGCAGGAACGGAGCCTTCGCATCTTCTGCTATGGCAGGACTTGCCTTCTCTGTCGGCCTAGCAGTGATGATTCTGACAAGCAAAACTACACAGGCCAGGAAGCTGGACATTGTGGTCCTTTAAAAGCACCTTCGTTATGAAGAGGGAGCTGTTTTCAAAGGATAGGCTAAGGGAGGAAAACAATATTGAGTACTACCAAAAGTTAATTCCCGTAGAAGTACCCACTATTTTACAATGTCCATTCATTAAAATATCATAAGAACCTGACCTTATAGTGGGAAGAGGGGAAAAAATGCAACTGGATTTGGTCTTGAAATCCAGCCAGAGGCTCTCTTAAGTGGCAGATAGATATATTAACCACTAATTCGGAGGGCTACTTTTAATTTATTAGAGTTTTATCCTGCCTTTGTTACTTTTATAAATAGCTTAGGGTGATGAACACACACAATACTTCTCCCTCCTAATTTTTCCCACAATAAACAACCATGCGAGGGTGAGTTGAATCACCCTATATCCGTGATGGCGAACCTATGGCACGGGTGCCACAAGTGGCACGCGGAGCCATATCAGTGGGCACGCGAGCTCAGGTCCGGCGCGCATGTGCGCACCAGCCGGCTGATTTTTGGGCCTTCTGGGCCCACTGGGAGTCAGGAAACAGGCTGTTTCCAGCCTCCAGAGGGGGTGGGGAAGGCCGTTTTCGCCCTTCCCAGGCTCCTAGAAAGGCTCTGGAGCCTGGAGAGAGCAAAAAATGGGCGTGCCATTGCATGCTGGGAGTGGGGGGGTCATGCGTGCATGGAATTATGGGTGTGGGCACGTACACACGTGAGCCCCCGCATTCCCCCCCCCTTTTTGGCACGCGAACCAAAAAAGGTTCGCCATCACTGCCCTATATCTTCATACATACACCTACATGTATGTGAGTGAACAAAAAGGAAAGAAGGTGGGCTGAAGGAGAGTGCCTGGCCCAAAGTCAACCAGCTGGCTTTCATGCCTAAGACAGGACTAGAAGTCATGCACTGCCAGTTTCTAGAAGAATAGAATAGAATAGAATAGAATAGAATAGAATAGAATAGAATAGAATAGAATAGAATAGAATAGAATAGAATAGAATAGAATAGTTGGAAGGGAGCTTGGAGGTCTTCTAGTCCAACCCCCTGCCCAGGCAGGAAACCCTATATAACAGGGGTCGGGAACCTTTTTGACTAAGAGAGCCATGAAAGCAAAAAATTTGGAAATTTATTTCAGTGAGAGCCATATAATATATTTTAAAAGTGAATTCAACTAAATGTCAGTATAATAAGCCTCTGAATTTATTCTTTTAAATAATGTTGTTATAACACTCACCATACGGGGCACGGGGCGGGGCACGCAGGACGGGGTGCCGGGTTGCAGGCCGGCAGCGGCGGAGGGTCGCTTGAACTCGCTTCCCGCCGCGGACCGCGTTCACGCGCGGCGGCGGCAGCAAGCCGGGAGCGCTCACCTGGAATTGGAATCAGCGAGCAGCTGGGCATCGGGGCTCTTTCCCCGCCTTCTCCATCCTCCAGGGTCGCCACTGCGGGGGTTCCGTCTCTCCGGTGGTGCCTGCGTTGGAAGGGAAGGGGGGGAAAGAAAGGCAGCCTGCGGGGCTTGGCACGGCTGGGAGTTGCGAGGCGGCGTAGCAACCGGGCTGTTCCTCCGGGTGTGCTAAAGTGCTCGAGTTTTTTCTCTCTCACACACACATGCACAACCTTCCAACGACTGGGAAGTTGTGCTGGGAGATCCAGTCCGACCCGGTCGTTGGAAGGTTGTGCATGTGTGTGTGAGAGAGAAAAAACTCGAGCACTTTAGCACACCCGGAGGAACAGCCCGGTTGCTACGCCGCCTTGCAACTCCCAGCCGTGCCAAGCCCCGCAGGCTGCCTTTCTTTCCCCCCCTTCCCTTCCAACGCAGGCACCACCGGAGAGACGGAACCCCCGCAGTGGCGACCCTGGAGGATGGAGAAGGCGGGGGAAGAGCCCCGATGCCCAGCTGCTCGCTGATTCCAATTCCAGGCGAGCGCTCCCGGCTTGCTGCTGTCGCCGCCGCCGCTCACCCTTCAACAGCCAATCAGCGTGGGGCGCCGACAGCAGCGACGTCATCTCTCTGCGCCCGCCTTGCAGAGAGAAAGGCATGGGTGGGTGTTTTAAGGTGACCAGATGTCCCGACATTGTTTTAAAAAATCGGGACGTCTGGTCACCTTAATTAAAACAAGTGAGAATATTTTGTTTTATCTGCGAGCCATATGCAATCATCAAAAGAGCCACATCTGGCTCGCGAGCCATAGGTTCCCGACCCCTGCTATATAATTTCAGACGTTACCATCACTACACCAAAGTGACTTGTCCACTATTTAGCCAATTATTTACTCTCCACCAACATTCATTCAGATTATAGACATGTACATCCACATATTATATGACTATCCGTTTAGAAGTACGTTCCGGGGAATGCAACTAACTTTACTATTTAATAATTTAATCCTGTGCTAAACCTGCCTTGCAATTTCTCAAAAGTTTCCCTTCTTTGAAAAAAAAAGACTTTTTATTTTTTGACTCTGTTCTTGGGGGGCTCATAAACTTTCAAACTTCTTTTGCATGTTTGAGCAAACTTTATAATCAAAGGTGGTGGCATGGATTACAGCCAGTTTATTCTTTGTGTAGCTGCACATCCTTTCTTCATTCTGAAACATCCCTGGCCCTCCACACATCATAAAGTAAAAGCAATACCCTCCTAAATGTTTTTTTTGGGGGGGGGCTGTGTGTGTTGATTGAAGTACAGAAATCCAGCAAAATGGAAAACTGCTGAACAGAAGATTGTACAATGTGGCCAATCATACATGACCAGCATATAAGTGTAAGAACCCCCCATTTCTAAAATAAATTCCCTTAAATTGAAAAAATGCAGGCAGCTTGTTCTGTGTTCACTGGAATAAATACATTTTAGATATAATTACATCAATGTATTGACTGTTGTAAAGTCAACAACAGATTCTACCAGCACCAAAGGGATGATTGTTGTTCAACAACAATGCCGTGCAGCCTCCAGATGAGCAGCCACAACTTTGCCACCAGCCCCAGAGATTGATTTTACAGCCCCTTTTGCAATGCTCCAAAAATAGGACTTGTCTCTAATGAAACAAATCTTGCGGGTGAAGCCTCAAGCCTCAATATCAAACTATCTCCCCAGACTTCTTGTTCAGAAAAAAGCAAGCCTCGTCGGTCCTCTTCTCCTGTGGGACACGAGGCCGAGAACAATGCCAGTAACATCCCGCCACTTGCCTGGAGCAAGAGGAGATGGGACACTTGCAGAACTCCCCTTTTAACATGGAAGCGAGAAGAGCTCACCTGTGCAGCCCTATTGTCCACTCCACCTGAGTCAATCTCCTCTTTCATTTAGCCAGTGTAGATCTTGAACACCACTCTCCGAATCAAGGGGAACTATCCTGGCTTCCTCTTCGCCATCAGTCTCCGTTTGAACTTACCTAGCAGCGCAGAGTGTCTTGGGGAGAGGTTCGGTGTTGGCCCCTCTCCCTGATTTCCCAGCACTTGCTTTATGCATTCCAGTGACTCAGAGCTGACGCACCAGTAGCTGTGCTCGCTTGCTCCTGGCCCCTTCAGCCCCCCCCCCCAACCAACCCCCCCCAGTGTCTGTTCCAGGGTGTGAGAGATGTGTTGTTTTACATCTCCCCAGATGCCAGCCCGGGCCAGCCCACACCCTCTGTAGTCTCACACACACACCCCAAACCCCCACTCCCATTCTTTGAGTGGAGATGGGCAGCTCTGTTCACCAGTTAGTTGCTTCCAGTCTGGCTGGCTAGCTGGCCGGCTTGGGTGGGGAGAAAATGAGCAGCAACGTTGCCTTCTGCAGCAGGAAAAGAGGTGGGCAGCAGAGGGAAGTCGAAAGCTTGGTGGGGAACGTCTGCTAATAAGCTTTCCTCCCCAAAGAAGCAGAATATCTCGTTTCAACTTCCCTTCAGCTATTGTTCTTAAAGGAACACATTTGTATTATGGCTGAGAGTTTGTATAAACTCTGCTAATAGCTGTATAGTCAACAAACCATGACTAAGCTGATAACTTTTATTTTGTTTATTTTCTATATGTTTCTCCTGCCTTTATTGTTTTTCTTTTTTATTCTTTATTGGCCAAATGTGATTGGAGGCACAAGGAATTTGTCTCCAGTGCATACGCTCTCAATGTACATACAATAACAAAGTGATAGGTCATATACTGTATCACAGATCATAGTTACAATCATTAATCATAAGTTACAACATTATTTTTTATAAATAACACAAGGCAGTGAAATATTTACTATTCCTTCCTCCTCCTACTTTCTCCACAACAACAACAACAACAACAACAATGTGAGGGTGGATTGTGCTGAGAGAGAGTGACTGGCCCAAAAAGTCACCCAATCGGCTTTCATGCTTAAGTCAGGACTAGAACTCAGAGTCTCCTGGTTTTCAATTTGGTGCCTTCATCACTAGACCAAACTGGTAAGAAGTGAATTGTGGGATCAATGTAGGAATGCAGTTTGCAAATGCAAGCAGCAAGCTTTATAGTATATGTGAATTAGTGCAATGAGCCCATCATTTTATAATGAAAGGGAGAGAAAAAAGGAAGATGAAGGCATCAGAGGGTGGTTAAAAAGATACTAGGCCCTTACTCTGCCAAGTTTTTTTTTTTTTGCTTCCAAAATTTCTCCTTTCTGTACAGCTTCTATATATTTAGCCTGCAGGCACTCCTGGAACTATATGGGAACAATTGAAAAGGAATAATTTTGAATAGAATTTTTTGTGGCATGCTGTTACTTGGCTCAATTAGTCTTAAGTTACCTCACTTCCATTTAAAACAACTGAAACACAGGTTAAAAAAAAGTGGGCTACTGCTACAATTCTTTGAATAATGTTTAATTTCTTCATGCCAATATCATTCAGGACGGGCATTATCAGTTCCCTCCCTTTTTTAGCTGCTTTTTTTATAAAGGGAAGTAATTTTGGGGGTTGGCTAATTGTTGTGCTGTGTTTTGTGTGTAGAGATTTAAAATCGAAGGAGGAAAGATAAAGGGGGGGGGTAGTTGTTAAAGGGGAAATAAAGGGGAAAACCAGCAGGCAGCTATGTTCAAAGGGAAACCTGCAGTTGAGGGTCAGGATTTATGAGCTCACAGAATAGCCTTTAGCAGCAGAAGAATGCTGACTCTGAGAACAGATGCTAACATCTCCTTATCTTTGTCCATGTCAGTCAGTATCAAGGAAGCTTTGAGACATACCAGCTTGCCCACACGTGTAAGGGAGATAGCTTAATGGAGCTGTCTGGAGACATTTGACTCTGTCCCCTTGCTGTAAACAGACCTGCTTGTACTTTTGGAACAACCTTTTAAAGTTACAAGAACAAGCTGATATAACCCAACACTGTTCAAATATTTTACCAGCTCTGAAAGCTTCTGACTCTGGTGAATTCTTCCCCCAGCCATTGTTCAAGGAAGACAAAGTCCAAAATTGCACCCTGAAGTAAGTAACTCTGAGAAACTTCAAGTTATAAACATATGTGGACAAGACACCTGTTCACTTGGTCCTACATGAACATTTAACCATGCTCCAAGATTTATCTGAGATTTAAAGGTGCAGCTACCCATTGAACTTATAGGGTCTAGAAAATAAAGGATCTAGAAAATAAAGATGTTACGACTGGTGCTTTAGTTTTCAGCATATAAGTATTGCATTTATTTGTTTTTAATAAACAAAACTGAGATGGGGCAGGGAATTTGGTAGCCAACAAGGGAATTGACAATTGACAGCCCTTGGTGTTATATTGTGGGAATGTAAGTTTGTGTATCATGCAAATTGGCATATAAGTGTTAATATCCAGACTCTAGTAGGAATCAGTCATAGTATCTAATGATACTATACTAATTCCCAATTTTAAAAATATTTATCCTTCCACAAGTTTCAATAAATACAAAGGCACACAACATATAAATAAATTCAAGTATATTTCCAACTGGAAAAACTATTACCATTTTAGACCAAGCCAAATAAAAAAATGCTAAAGAATTCCTAGAAGTTTGGCATTCAGACATATCCACCATTAACAGGCTCATAGAGATAAACAAGATTTACACAACATTTAGATAATTAAAAAAAACAAAAAAGGAAACAAAAAAGACCAGAATGCATCCTTTCCAGCAGCCAATACCCAGACAACACAAGGTAAACAATCTAGAGAAAACCACACCCCCACCAATATTGCAGGGCAAGCTATTGTATAAAAACATGGAGCAAAACCCAACATTCCCTAGCACTGATGACGTTATATAGTTGGGTAATGAAATGTCTGTAAGCAAGCAACCAAGTTCAGAGAGCACCAAGGACTCCATAGTTAAATCCTGAGCTACATATATTCTCCTCTATTGTTTGATAAACCATATCAACCAAAAACATATATCCATCTCATCACTCATTCTTCTGTTTTAATTCTCCAAAGGTAGGAATCCTTTTTTTTTTTTGGTGCTGGTACATTTTGAAATGTTAGAAAATATGGAGATGCACGGCAGCCTCCGATGGAGGTCACAGTGTCACAAGCAATGTTGTGAAACAAACCATGTCTCTTTCCTATATGTAGCATAACATCACATGTACAACTTAAAGGGGCAGAGCTTGCAATGCAATGCTGCAACACCGCTTCAATCATGCTAAAGAAAGGAATGTGAGCTTGTAAATGCACTCATAAAACGGCTATTGTGTGTGGTTTGCATATGCGTGCAGTAGCAGCCATGGAAACACAATAAGCATCTGCTTCATTACTAATACTATTAATCTTCTCATCGTTCCAGGAGTGGATTCCTCCCGGTTCGGACCAGTTTGCCCAAACCGGTAGCGACCCGCTGGTGATGTCACGATGACATCACCGAACTGGATCAGTCGGTGCCAGTCCGTGGGCACCGCCATCTTTTTTTTTTTGAATTTTTTTTCCTTCTGAGCATGTGCAGAAGCTGAGTCCCGGCACTATGCATGCAGTCGCCATCTTATTTGTTTTTTTAATTTTTAATTTTTTTATTTTTCATTATTGCGCATGTGCGTGCAGTGCGTGCACGCACCCAAGAGGCACGCCCACGCAGTGTGGGAGGGAGCGAACCAGCAGCGAGGTAAGTTGGAACCCACGCCTGCATCGTTCCTATCACCCATCTCCTCCCACTTATGACTGTATGACCGTAACTTGTTGCTTTATCCTTACGATTTATATTGTTTCCTAGTATGATTTAATTGCTTATTTGTACCCTATGACAATCATTAAGTGTTATACCTCATGATTCTTGACTAATGTATCTTGTCTTTTATTTACACTGAGAGCATATGCACCAAAGACAAATTCCTTGTGTGTTCAATCACACTTGGCCAATAAATAATTCTATTTTATTCTATTCTATTCTTCACCAGGCCAGCTGGCAGCGATGATGCTGGCCACAGTTTCCTAGCATTTCTCGTAAGATGTTTCCCTTTCTCCTGCCCCTCTTTTATTTGTGTTCCCCCCCACCTCGGGTCTGCCTCAAAAGCACTGGCATGAAGTTACTCCCTAGTTTCATTTTCTGAAAATGACTCTGACCCCTTGATTTGGAAATAAAGCCAATACTGGAAGCTGGCATTTTTCTTTGCAGGATGCCAACTTCTCTTGAAAAAATTTAAAGAGTTGGATAGATCAGAAAATCTGGCAGGCACACATTAAAAAAGTGAAGTGCAAAGCCAGGTTTTGAGGCAAGAAAACGGAATGACTTACTTGTGTCCCTTCCTGTACTTTTCAGAAGATTGCTCAAATTGCAGAGGAATATATATATCACCTCAAATAATAACAGGTAAGACATGACCGATTTCTACATGTTGTTTATGTAGAAAATTAAAATGCAAATTGGTTAATGAGGGAGTTTTAATAAAAGGTATCCAGATGGTAAAGGAATGAGGCATATGCCAGTTCTGTTTAAAGCAGTGGTTCCCAACCTGTGGTACGTGTACCACTAGTGGTACGCGAGGGCCTTCCAGGTGGTACGCGAACACTTTCGGGGTCATGAACGATTTTTAGTTAGTTATTTTTTACTTCACAAAAATGTTTACTGCCTAACACAAGATAATCTGGCAACGATTTGCAACTGTTGCCACACACCACCCACCTGGTCCCAGCGGCCCGAGAATCCAGTTGCTGGATGCGCGGGGCCAAAAAAGGAACGGTACAATTATGGAAATAAAGTGATATCTGATCGAATTTAGTTTCTCTGGAACCAGGTGGTACACGGCGACTGTACGGGACCTCCAAGTGGTACTCGATTACAAAAAGGTTGGGAACCACTGGTTTAAAGGCTTCCTCAGGGCTGAGAGAAAAGCATGAATTGTTTCAGATTATGCCTACCTCTTTTATTGCAGTGTTAGTTAATTCTCATAGAACTGTGCCAAAAGTAGCTTGCAACAAGAAAAATGAGAAGATACTTATTTCTCTGGGAGCGTCCATTTGGAAGTTGCTATAATCCCAACAGATTGGGCAACCAGGTAGAGCAAGGCTAAATTGTAGGCTGAGCCATTAATGAAATAGTTTGCATATGACTGTATTTTGGTGCAATCGATGGTCCTAAAAGGTGCTTCGGTATTGGAAGACACTCTGAATTATAAGGTAGCCAAGCCAACCCCAGTTTAGCACACCCATATAAATAGAGGGGAAGTTAAGTATGGCTTAATGTGTCTTATGAACACAGTCTTTGTTTGAAGTTAAAATAGTTAAGTTGGGAGGGAGTATATAGTATCATTGGCCTGAAGCCCAAAATGGACAGGTGAGTGAGTGGTTGACTACGAACTGTCAAAAAAGAGGAGGTGCAACAATTAAGCAAGACATAACAGGGTTCACACTACTGAAGAATAAAATGACCTTGGTTTGCTCACCTGGAGAGGATGTCTTGGGGTTCCGTATAGTAAAAAGCATATACAAAAAGAGGAGAAGGTCAAAGAACATGAGGCAGACCCAGAAGAAGATGGAGAGACAACATCAAAGACATGCTACAACAACATCAAATAGCATTGGTTGAGGCGCCAGAAGAGCTAGAACTAGAACTATATATCTATCTCGACCCCTGAACTGTAAAAGAGGAAGTAAAGAAGAAGACATTTATATATTCTTTTAAAAACTGTGTTACGTGTTCTTGAGATGCTTCACACATTTAAACAAAAACAGGTTTTAAGATGTTGCAGGGGTAATGAGCGTATCAAGCTTCAGTCTCCAATGCTTTTTATGTTTGGCTGAAGGATCTTCCTTATCATGCAGAGAACATTCTCTGAATCAGTTTGGTCTAGTGGTCAAGGCACCAGACTAGAAAATGGGAGAATGTGTAGTGCCACCTTAGCCATGAAAGCTAACTGAGCGACCTTGTGCCAGTCACTGCCTCTCAGCCCAACCTACTTTCACAGATTGATGTTGTGGGGGAAATAGGAGGAGGAAAATGTGTTGGATATATTTGCTGCCTTGAGAGATGTGTAAAAACAATGCAGGTGGGATATAAATAAAATGAAAACAAATAAAAACAAATACCGTGTTTCCCCTATAATAAGACATGTTCTGATATTAAGCCCAACAGGGCTTTTCAGGGCATGTGCTGAAATAAGCCCCCCCCATAAGTCCACTTCCCCAACTACTTACACATGTGCAGCCCACCCTGCCCCATTCCCCGCCCCATCCCCTGCCCCACCTGCCACTCCCAAATTGTGCCTGAACATCTTACTTGAGTCTGGCAGCTCTGCTGCTTCTCTTTCTCGGCCGGTCTGTGCAGGGAAACACCTTGCAATGAAAAGAAAAACTTCTCGCGAGTGCAAGCAATTAACAACTTCTCACACTTGCGAGAAGTTTTCCTTCGCACCTCTGCTATTAAACGATGGTGGGTCCCCCACTTTCCCGCCGCCAATCTCCCCATGTCATCAATGACTAAAGGGGTGTTCTGCCCCAGCTATGGACCACAAAGAACGCAGCACATACAAAGTCTGTACAAACATTAGTTTACTAATTAAGGACTACTAATGAGCTTTCTTAGTAGTCGTCAAACACAAATACAATTTAAAGCAGTCTTTTCTGAGCACCGACACAAGATGTGCACACCCCGCGGGACTGGCTTGGCTCCTCTGAGCTCTGCCTCCGGCAGCGTTTTGAAACACGTTCCTGCCTGTGAGGAGGAGGAGGCGAGGCAGGGATCAAGACTCTGGAGCTGGTGTGGTGGGAGGGAAGGAGAGCCCCGGCCCCCATCCCCCACCCCACAGCAATATGGAGAGATGCAAAAGTGCCCTTCCACTTGCCCGCCTCAGGATCCGCCTCCCTGCACTTCTGCCTGGCGGGCGATTCTCTTGGCGGGCTCTATAGTGGGGCCCTCCTGCCGCCTCGGCTCTTTCCTGCCGCCAATCGCCACGCTGTGCTGCTGGGCATGAGTTAACACCAAACATTTCAAAATGCCACCGGAGGCAGAGCCCACAGGAGCCGAGCCAGTCCCACGGGTGTGCGCGTCTTGTGTCGGTGCCTGCATGCACCTGCCTCTTGCTTGCACTCTCTCTCTCTTCCGGCTGGGAGCCGCTCTTTTTGCGGCAGGCACTGTTTTGGCCAGGAGAGAGAAAGAGAGAGCAAGTGAGAGGCGGGTGCATGCAGGCACCGAACACAAGACGTGCACACCTCGTGGGACTGGCTCGGCTCCTCTGGGCTCTGCCTCCGGTGGCATTTTGAAATGTTTGGTGTTAACTCACGGTCAGCGGCGCGGCGTGGTGATCGGCGGCGGGAAAGAGCTGAGGCGGCAGGAGGGCCCCACTGCCACTCAGGTAAGATGCGCGTTTCGCGGCCCGGCCTGCCTCCTGCACCCCAAAAATAATAAGACCCCCCTGATAATAAGGCCAAGGCCATATTTCAGGGGTCAAAAATATAAGACAGGGTCTTATTTTCAGGGAAACAAAGTAGTCAACAAGTTATTGTTGATCTATTGGAAAATGTAAAATTTCCAATATCAGATGCAGGAGTGGGCCCTCTATTCCAAGTCATCTAGGACTGTATAAAATTGACAAGAATCATTTTTCAATACATTTATTCATTTATATTTATCAACTCTTTTATGTTATATTTTGGGAATGGTATGAGATTCTTTCATGACGAAGAGAATAATCTGGTGTGTTGATTTTTACAGAAAGCCCTGGTTAATGGCACTGTTTTCGTTTTGGGAAATTAAGAAAAATTTGCATTAAAATTGTTGCTTTTGCCACTGCTTGTGGATTCATATCTTGCTAATGTACAGGAAAAATATTTATTTCTTTATCAAGGGCTGAATCATTCCACCAAAAAATTATTTGGTTTAGAGACTATAGCGGTTTTTTGAGTGGTAGCAAATAATAGATATTTTCTTGCCATGTGCATTTCCATTAATACAATATTAATAAGTGTGAATTACTTGTCTTTTTGATTGGTCTGCTTCCCCCCCCCAAAGAGATTTTAAAATAAAACTAAAGGTACTTCCTTCAAAAGCAAACCAAGTGGTTTAAAAGATACCCATGCCTGATTTGTGGAAAGAAAAAGGGAATAATTAATCAACTTCGCAATTCTGTGCCCAATGAAACCGAAGTGAAGCCTCCCTCCATTTGTAAGGTCAAATTTCTAAGTAAACCTACCAATCAACAAAGGGATTCTAAAAAAAAATGCAATTGTCACAAAATGCTTTTCCTCGTATAGAATAGAATAGAATTCTTTATTGGCCAAGTGTGATTGGACACACAAGGAATTTGTCTTTGGTGCATATGCTCTCAGTGTACATAAAAGAAAAGATACATTTGTCAAGAATCATGAGGTACAACACTTAATGATTGTCATAGGATACAAATAAGCAAACAGGAACAATCAATATTAATATAAATCGTAAGGATATGTAGGAAGTTAATACCCACCCCCTCCTGGAAGGGTGAAATACCCTGGGAAATATTAAAAGGCAGAATATTATGTACAGTAGAATATCCCTGGAAACATGCATCTAAGCAGACAAAAGACTCATGTGCCACCTCACCCATTCCTCCCACCCTTGCCAATGGGCCATCAAGGAATGGCCTAGCCCAGCTCATTCCCCCCACCCAGCCTGAAACAGTATTTTTACATAACAAACACCTACAGGAAGAATCATAATGGGAGTCCCAAAGCCCTTCACCACATGGGACCTGGTAAGATTCCATCCCAACCACCCTGGGATTCAGGACAGCCCACAAGAGATGCCCCAGAATGCCCTGTGAATCTTGACAGCCAATAGGATAGATTTCTGTATAGGAAGAGGAAACAGTTGGGGAGGGACCCCAAGAGAGAGTATAAAGCAAGGAACTCCAAGCATCTTGCTCCTTCCTTTTTCTGGACCCAACACCTGGAAACATGTGATCCACCTTTTCTGTTCAGGAGCTCATGCCATGTGCTCCTGTTCCTTTGTTCTCCATTAAACCTTCTTTCCAAGCAACTTCCATGAATCCAGTGTTCTTTTCCCCCACTTGGAACTGAACCCAGAAGAATATTACTTCCAACAATTGGTGACCCAGATGGGACTCCAAGCTAACCTCTCCAGATGGACCTGGCCTAAGTAAGGCTTCCCTTGCTAGCAACAGACCAATTGAAGTCTGTGGGTGAGTTTTTCTTAGGCCTTGGCCATTGGGAAGTAGGTTTTAAAGGGGTTTTTGAGTTTGAACTCAAAGGTTGCTTGGAAGAAAGGTGAGTACCTCTAAATTTTAAATTTTAATTTAAACCATAGAAAACCATGGGAAATGTGTATATGCCTGTGTGTGTGTGTGTCTCTGTTTGTCTAAAGGGATCCTTCTCCCAATCAAAGCTGGTTTTTGCTTCTGTGTGTTCTGCAAAGAAAGCCTGGAAAGTATAGGTCAGGCCAGAGCAGAGGACCTTCTTTTTGTGTATGGGTAATAAGTTTTATTTTATTTTATTTTATAGCATATGAAATTCCAATTTCAATTGAACAGTGTGTTCTCTGGTACAAATCATTTTAGGAAATAATAATCATGCTATTTGTTTAACCAAATTAATTGCTTTTCCTTATATCATAAATAATTTCATATATCTTCTTTCTCCTGACTCCCTTTTTGTCTGCTAGCCATTGCAGGATATTCATTTTAAGGTGGCTACTCTTCCCATCAATGATAGTTATAGATTTTTCCACTTCTCCAAAGCTGTTTTAATTTGTTGCACCAATTTATAAAATTATGTATGCTTTTTGTTTTCTTACCTAAGTGTAGGATTTTACTTTTCTCTGTATTAAATTTCATTTTAATAGATAGGGCCCAGGGTTCAAGTATTCAAACTCCATCTGGATCTTGAGCCTGTCCCATGGAATAACTATTCCTGCCAGCTTAGAGCCAGTAGTGAATCCATCTGGTGATGAAGCTGTCTATCCCATTGTTTTCCTAGCTTGCGAAGAAATAGCTTGTGGTCTACTTTGTTGAATGCTTTGCTGAAGTCCAAGTATATTATGTCCACAGTATTTTGCTGGTTTACTAATTTAGCCACTGTGTTGAAGAATGAAATGAGATTGGTTTGGCATGATTTGTTCTTAACAAACCTGTGTTGGCTGTTGGCTATTACTTTACTTGTTTCTAAGTGTTGGCAGATCTGTTTTTTTTTTAATCATCTTTTCCAGTATTTTCCCTGGTATTGAGGTTAGGCTGATTGGTCTGTAGTTTCCTGGGTCTGTTTTTTTCTTTTTTGAAGATAGAAACCATATCAGCTCTTTTCCAGTCCTCAGGTAGTTTCCCTGTGTCCCAACATTTTTCTTTTTTTTAGAAAGATGTGGTGCAGCGGTTCTGAGATTTCATCTACCAACTCCTTTAGGACTCTGGGATGTAATCCATCTGGTCCTGGTGATTTGTATTCATCAAATTCAGACAGGTGTTCTCTTACTGTTTTTTGCTTACTTTAACTTTAGTTTCCAGTCTGCTTTTTCCCTTTTTTTTTGCAGTTGTATTTCTGGTTAGTTGGGCTGTAGTTTTTGCATGAAGACCAATGCAAAGAATGAGTTAAGCAACTCATGGCTTTCTGTGTTGCCTTTCACTTTAGTGGGCCAACTGTTTCTTGATTTCTTTTGTTATTTATGTGTTGGAAGAAACTTTTATTATATTTGACTTCAGTTGCAAGTCTTTGTTCATTCTGGGCCTTTGCTTTCCTGATTTTTCTTCACAGATTCTGTCTATCTGCTGATATTCTGCCTTAGTTATGTGTCCAACCTCTTTCCATTTTTTTATTTGTCCTTAATTCATTCAATTTGTCAGTGAGGTCTTTGTGTAGCCATGCTGGTTTCTTGGATTTCTGATTTTTTTTCTCATTGATATTGTGCTGTTCTTGGCTTTTATAATCATGTTTTTTTCAGCTTTGGAGTTGCTTTTCCCTTTAGGACTTTCATCCAAGGAATCTTTCTCAAGTTTTCTCTGAGTTTATTAAAATTGGTTCTTTCAAAAAATCTAAGACTTTGGTGTCCTTGTGTTCAATTGTTTTTGTTTGCATTATGTTGCATTCTAGTATGACTGCGGTCACTCTCACCCAACGTTCCTGCAGTTTCAAATCCTTCTACAACTTCTTCTTTGTTTGTAAATATTAACTAGAGCTGATTTGGATACAGATTGGATGCAGATACAGATTAATAGAGTTGGAAGGGACCTTACAGGTCATCTGATCCAACCCACCGCCCAAGCAGGAGACCCTACATTTTTTTCTCAGCCTGCTAACAGCTGAGTTGATGATCCATTCAGGGCAGGTAGCCCTCATTTAACAACCATTCCAAGTTACAATGGCATTGGGAAAAAAAATGAGTTAGGGATGTCCTCACCCTTACGACCTTATGGTCATGTGAATGAAATTCGGGTGCTTGGCAACTCACATGTATTTAGGATGGTTGTGCCAATGCAGGATCATGTGATCCAGTTCCCAAGAAGTAAAGTCAATAAGCAAAGTTGGATTCGCTTAATGACCGTGTGATTCATTTAACAACTGCAGTGATTTGCTTAACAGCCATGAAAAAAAAGGGTTTGCCATAATGTCCCTCTAGTTCTCTACCTTTTGAAAAAAATTAGTTTTCCAGTTTCCATGCCTTTAATTTCTGTGTCTGCCCTAATATTTATATTTAGCCCTTCCAGTGTCAATGTGAATAGCAGGGGAGATAGTGGACATCCTTTTCTTGTGCCTTTTTATGTATTTAAAATCATTCTGATTTTGTTTTTGATCTGTCTTTTAAGAAAAAAGCTTAAAGAGATCTGAATGTATAAATTCATTTAGCAACCTTTTAGTCTTACTGCCATTATTGAAGTATATATTTTATAATCAGCATTCAGTAAAGAGATGGGCCTATAGTTTATCTGCATTAAATCTGAATCTTCTTTGGGAATCAAAGTAATATTTGCTTCCATTCACGAATTTGGTACCTTTGCATCAATCAATACTTCATTATGTAAAACCTTTGTAAAATTTTGCCACTGTCCTGCCTGGTCCTGGTGTTTGGTGGTTCTTTTGTCTCTTGATTGCTTCTGATAATTCCATCATTGATATTCATTCATTTAGCTTTTTACCTTTTCTGGTACTTTAGGCAATTCCGCTTTTTCCAAATATTCTTTAATTTTATTTTCTGAAACTTCTTGCTCATACAGCTTTTCATAATCTTGAATTATTTTTTGTTTATCCTCATTTTGATAGTATAGAGTTTCTTTCTCATCTACCAGCCTATGTGTCAATATCTTCTCTTTCTCTGTTTTTGATTTGTGTAAGTTCTGTTTAGCTTTTTCAGAGCTTCTGTTAGGTAAGGAGAAAGAATGTGTGTGCATGTGTGATTGAAGGGTGGGAAAGCAAATTTTGTTAATTGTTTATCCTGTGAACAGCCCAAAAGCAAACCCCAGGATTTTCAAGTAGTCAAGCAAGGAGTGAAGTTGTAGGAGTTGCTCGTACTGATCTGCGTTGGGGGCAGCAGTTCTCCCGGATTGCCGTTTTTTAGAGGAATCCGAAAACCGGAAGCAGAGTTCCCTAATAGAGAGGTACGCATACTTTGTGTAGGGAACCGAAGTCCTCTCCAGACCTTTTTGTCTGAAAACTGACGTGGTACCATCCCGGCTGCATCAAAGTGTCAAGGCCCACATCAGAAGGGAAAAAACATGGGAAGTGCAGCTCGAGGGAGGTAGAACCCATTTAGGAACCTTGCTTGTGGCTCAGGACGAGAGGCAAATGCCTTCCTGGCCGGTATGATGTAGAAGAATATGTAGAAAATGGGCTTTGCTGAGGGATGACATAGGAAAACCGATCTGGCTTAATAAAGGTACTTAAAAGAAAAGGAAAATGTTGGGGTTTTGTTTGTTTGTCTCTCTCCTTTCCTCTCTCTTATATGTAACCACGTGGTTTATTTGTTAAGATTTGTGCCTTCCCTAATTTAACTGAGATTTATGGTGGGAATGACTTGTGTGTTTGTCCCTGTTTTTGTGTCCCTGTTTTTGTGTATGTGTACGTCTTAAGTCCTTGTGTGCACTCGAGGTAATTGCAACTGTAAAATGTCTGTGTTCCCTAGAGATATGAATTTTAAATTGTTAGAAAAGACTTAAAAGCACTGAAAAGAAAAGAAAATGTCTTTGCCCAGCTAGGTCCGGCCAACCTAGACTTGGGTGACGAACAGAGTTCAATTTTCTTAGTCTTTTCTGTGTTTTTTAAGAAAAGCCCAAGTTTAAGAGGGAATGTTTTAAGTTAATTTACAGGAAAATTTCATTCTTATATTTATTGTATGTAAATGCAAACAATTTTTAATATTGCTCTTTTGTGATGTTTAATGGATGCCAATTCTCTGCTGAGATTGAAATGTCTGTCCATTTTTTTTCTGAAGCAGGTGAATCCAGTTTTTCTTCCTCATTTGATGTTTCCATTTTGTTATAATTGATTTAACTGTAATACTGATGTGTTGTTTGTTTTCCTCAAACCCTGCCTGCAAGCTATCTACAACCCCCCCAAAAAAATCTCTAATCCTTTTACAATGCCTTTCCTGGTAGAATTACCAGCAAAAGGGGGGGGGACCCTGCTCTTATGTCTTTCAGCCCTGCACACATGATCCTGAAGCTTATGGAAGCAGAGCACATGGACTCAGATATTGCCTCCAGTAGAGATCTTCCATCCATTTGAGCTAGAATTGGGTTTGAATCTAGTCCTCTAGTCATCACAGCAACCAGAGTGGAGCAGATCTTCCCAAGCCTGACTGACCAGCCTTACCACCAAGCCTAAGGCCACCCAGCAGACATGAATGAAAGGACCCTGAGATGGTCAGATAAAGACCAAAAGTCTATTTTCAATCCCCAGAAGACAGCTGAAAAGACTAGGGGGGAGGGGGAAAATTCATTGTAAGGTTTTTTTCTCTCTCTCTCTGCTTCATTCACAGAAATTCATTGTAAAGTTTTTCTTTCTTGTCTCATCTATATTGTAATCAGTTTTATGTACTCATGTAAGAATTGTATTTGGGAGTGGTTGCCACAGCAAGTTCTGTACCCTTTAGATTTCTATCTAGTGGGAGGGAAAGTTGTGCAGAATGTCTGTAATTGCCTGTATTTTAGAAAGTAGCTGCACACACAAGCACACACAGACACCCCATTCAGAATTAGACTGAGGTTATCCTTCATCTATCTCCACCCAAAGTTGCCTCTAGATTACTGTTTGTTTGTTTTTCTTTTTTTTCCTGCTTTGTGGCATTAAAGCCCAGGCAGTCATATCTCCCTGCTAATCCCATGGGGGAGGGGACAAGTCCCCTCAGGCAATTTCCCCACTTGAAGAGATAGCAGAAAGAATCTTCCAAAACTCAAGCCCTGAATGCTGCCCAGTAAAGCAGGGTATGTTGCACTGGTGGTCTCATGAGTAGGAGTCCAAGGGCTCAGTGTGTGTAATTTTGGAAAAAAAAGGAAAAAAAGGGGGGGGATTGCACATTGGCTAACCTCAATTTGGACTCACAAACAATTTGGACTCACAAATCCTACATGCACTAAAGTAAGAGCTAGGGCAGATTCAAGAACCATCCCTTGGAAATGGGCAGCCTATGATTTAAAGGTAAACCATGGCTGTGGAAATATTGTAGGGCCTGTGCTTGCTTGAAACCTGTCTGGGAGCTCACAGAAAGTGTTATCAAACATCTGAACATAATTGGCATGGAAAATTGGATACTGTAAATTTACTTCCAGAACTTTTGCCCTGGCACTGACCATCATGGTTGAAAGCTCTCCTTTTGGGAGCCACTGAAGAAATCCTTCTGCTGCCTCTATCAAGTCTTCCCCTTTGTATCAGAGAAAATTTAAAGCACCCATCAAGTCTCCCTGACCTGATCAATCTGAAGCTTGTGTCAAAACATGTGTGTGGCACTCACATGTTTTGAAAAAAAAATGAGGGATTGTAGGAAGTTAATACCCACCCCCTCCTGGAAGGGTGAAATACCCTGGGAAATATTAAAAGGCAGAATATTATATACAGTAGAATATCCCTGGAAACATGCATCTAAGCAGACAAAAGACTCATGTGCCACCTCACCCATTCCTCCCACCCTTGCCAATGGGCCATCAAGGAATGGCCTAGCCCAGCTCATTCCCCCCACCCAGCCTGAAACAGTATTTTTACATAACAAACACCTACAGGAAGAATCATAATGGGAGTCCCAAAGCCCTTCACCACATGGGACCTGGTAAGATTCCATCCCAACCACCCTGGGATTCAGGACAGCCCACAAGAGATGCCCCAGAATGCCTGTGAATCTTGACAGCCAATAGGATAGATTTTTGTATAGGAAGAGGAAACAGTTGGGGAGGGACCCCAAGAGAGAGTATAAAGCAAGGAACTCCAAGCATCTTGCTCCTTCCTTTTTCTGGACCCAACACCTGGAAACATGTGATCCACCTTTTCTGTTCAGGAGCTCATGCCATGTGCTCCTGTTCCTTTGTTCTCCATTAAACCTTCTTTCCAAGCAACTTCCATGAATCCAGTGTTCTTTTTCCTCACTTGGAACTGAACCCAGAAGAATATTACTTCCAACAGATACAAGCAACAAGTTACAGTAATATGTGGGAGGAGATGGGTGATAGGAATGATGAGAAGACTAATAGTAATAGTAATGCAGCCTTAGTGAATAGTTTGACAGTGGTGAGGGAATTATTTGTTTAGCAGAGTGATGGCGTTCGGGGAAAAACTGTTCTTGTGTCTAGTTGTCTTGTTGTGCAGTGCTCTATAGCGTCGTTTTGAGGGTAGGAGTTGAAATAATTTATGTCCAGGATGCGAGGGGTCAGTAAATATTTTCACAGCCCTCTTTTTGACTCGTGCAGTATACAGGTCCTCAATGGAAGTCAGGTTGGCAGTAATTGTTTTTTTCTGCAGTTCTGATTATTATATTATATGTTCTAAGTATTATATGAATGTTGAATTAGTTTGGTCTTCCTTCTAATGCCGCCACGAGCCAAGATCTCCCATTAAGCAGCATAAGGAACACCTCCAATGGCAGCTGTTAGGAGCTGTGCTCTTTCCATCTCAGACAGCAAAAGACAGTCTTAAACAGTACAATAGGTACATGAAAGTGTCAGAAAAATATTGCCCTGCAGCTCTCTTCTATTTATGAACCCCACTTCCCGAACATACAGGTCTCAGTCATCCATCTTTCCCTCCTGTAGCAAATCATTGTGGTCTGGAATGTTGCAGCTGAAAGCTGAATTCTTTATTGACACAGGAAGATAAACAGAACCCAGCAGCCCGTCCCAAGCGGAGATGGTACCCTGCTTCAGAGAAGAATTCCTCTCCCCTCCTCCTTCCCCCCATCAGCAAACACCGAGGGTCCTTCTCACCCTCAAGACTTATTATACAAGGTGAAAGCTGGAGTTGGAGAGGCATTCCCAGGAGGCCCAAGGGATTAGTGAAGTTTCAAATAGCTGAACAACGAATTGTGAAATTTCAAATAGCTGAAAACATCCAATGGTTGTTTTTTTTTTTGAATCTAAGTTAAAGTTTCACATAGGCAAAGGATCAGAGTACTCCATGAGATGTTTTGAAGCCCTTTTTAACCAGGCTCGAAATGAAAGGAATATCCAACATGTAAAATCTCTCAGAATTCACCTTCGGAAAAAGAGGGGATTTTTTTCCTCCCCTCACAGGTATTCTTATACATCAGGACCAGTGTTTCATGGTGCCCTCCTTTGCCCTCCTATTCTCTTATGGCAGTGATGGCGAACCTTTTTCTCCTTGGGTGCCGAAAGCGCGTGTGCGCACGCTATTGCACATGCGCGAGTGCCCACACCCATAATTCAATCCCTGGGGAGGGTGAAAATGGCCTCCCCCGCCCCCCGGAGACCCTCTGGAGGCCAGAAACTGCCCATTTCCCAACTTCTGGTGGGCCTGGTAGGCCCGTTTTTGCCCTCCCCAGGCTCCAGAGGCTTCCCTGGAGCCTGGGGAGGGTGAAAATGCCTCCCGCCCCCCCCGAGGCCCTCCGGAAGCCGAAAACACTGTCCCAGAGCCTCCATGCAAGCCGAAAATCAGCTGGCTGGTGTGCACATGCACACTGGAACTGAGCTAGGGCAACGGCTCGCGTGCCAGCAGATATGGCTCCGCATGCCATAGGTTCGCCATCACTGTCTTATGGCTTTTCTTTCTTCTTCTTCCTTTCTGTTTAGCTCAGGGACAGGAGATTTGTTTCAATTTGAATGGAGGGCACAAATGGAGAACTGTTTAAAATAAACAGAAGCATATGGCTGTAGGAGCATATTAGAGTTTGTTGCAAAATCAAAACCAGAAGCACACAGAGATAACTGATTCAGCTGAATTCATTAACTTCTTTATAAATATAGTAACAGATTAATTTACAATACCATTAGCAGAGTTCTTCTTCAACGTAGCAACAGTTAAAAGTAAAACACAAGCAGCTTCTAGTTCAGAGAGTATATAGTGGACACAGAATGGGGTGTGCCACGCCCAGCCTTGAGCTTAAGTTTTCAGTTTCGATTCTCTGCACAGACTCAGAAGTGTTTAGCTCCCATTGGCTGACTTAGTTGCTATGCCTATTCATTGGCTGACCTTATCACTGGCTCTCCCAGTCATGAATATTCTAACAGGGCACCAATTTATTTAGGAAATGTATACACTATCTTAATCCAACTGTATTCTAGGTAGCCTACAGGTATAGAGAATAATGTATTCTAATACATATTATTATATATTATATGTAGAAAATAATATATATTAACAACAATAGCGCAATACTATACATACTGTATAGACAAAACATAACTGTAAAAAAACCCTAAACGTATATGGTTCCAGATAGAAAAGGCTCCATAATCTGTATTTTATCTGGAATTATTATTATATTTTTATCCTGCTTCTAATATATGGAATGGAAGCCTGGTGATAATGGGTCTAAAACAAGAAACCAAGAGAATAAAAAAAGATGCTATTAAGAAAGATCCAAATTTATATACTTCTGTGTGACTTCTGGTTTGTAGAGGCATTCCTAGACTTTTGTTTGTATAAATCCAAACAGCGTAACTTTTGTGACAGTTTCATTTGTTTTGTGGGAATGTAGCAGTATACAAAGAGTACCTCTTTGGATTTCAATTATCTTATTATCCCAAATAACTCTCTCGAGATAAAAGGACAAAACTATATGCTTACTAAGTGAAATCATGAAGCTGACAATCTCAAAAAAATGCTGGGAATATTAACAGAAGTGGAAAAGATTCCAGATCGTGTTTGATACAGCAAGTTACATTATAAATCCTCAGTATCAAATCCCCTGTCCCTCAGTTTACAGTTTCATCAACTTTATCGCTAGTAATTGAAATAAAATGCCCAAACTATTTATTGAAACAGTTTAAAAACATTTTAGAATTTATTTTAAATGATTGCAGCTAAAACATAGCAAAAACTTAATAAAGCTAATTTTAATCATTATTCTACAAAACCTGCAAAATTCAGAAACTGCTGAAGCATTTTATAGTAAAAAAAGTGATAATTAAAAAAGGACAAAAATATGATATACAGTAGGAACAAAACAAAAGCCCTTTTGATTAAAATGAACTGGATTCTCTTTGGAGCAGATTATACATTTAGAATTTTGAAAAAGTCTCCCTCCAAAATATTTACAAAATGGCTGCTATAGTGTACAAAGCCAGTCATAAGAAATCCAATTTACAGCAAGGCAAACTTATGATGCTGAAAATAAGCAAATTGATTTTTCATTCTACACATTTACACTTAGTCACCCTTTATTTTTGCAACATAAAATCCATTCACCTGTGTTATGCATGCCTCTCCCATGTTGACTTAAACAGGCACAAATATACGAAAATTTAAATCTGTGTAAATTGACCCTTGAAAAACTTCATCTTTCATTTCTGCTGTCTTGTCATCTTTTCCCATGAAATGTCAGTTATAACGCATATTGGTACATCTATAAAACATTGCATCTTAGTACCTATAATAACATTATTTTAAACTATAATTATGTAGGGGCAAATGATACTAGGAAAAATAATGAAATTGAATGCATAATTATTTAGATACTAATTTAATCAAGAAAAGGTCACAGGCATAGGAAAAATGCCTTCATTCAAGGATAACAGGGACAAGGAATCTGGCACAGTGGTTAGAGTGCAGTACTGCAGGCTACTTCTGCTGACTGCCAGTTGCCTGCAATTTGACAGTTCAGAACTCACCAGGGGCTCAAGGTTGACTTAGCCTTCCATCCTTCCGAGGTGGGTAAAATGAGGGACCCAGATTGTTGGGGGCAATATGCTGAACTCTGTAAATCGCTTAGAGAGGGCTGTAAAGCACTGTGAAGCGGTATATAAGTCTAAGTGCTATTGCTATTGCTATACCTCTCAAGCAACTACCATAACCTCTAGCCACATATGCAATGGAATTGGAATCCAGCCACTAGAGGCCGGTGTTATGTATTTAAGATTCAAAGAACCAGAAAATATCTTCCTCCCTTTTTTTGCACATATGGACAATTCTTGCTTCTCCTCCTCTCCACCGTAACCACCAGTGAAAAACCAGCCAGGAAGAACAGAGGGGAAAACATTGTTCCATGTTTGTGTCAAAATACATATCAGTAATTGAATATTGACAAAAACCCTTTGAGAGCAGGAGCCTTTCCAGAAAGTTTGTCTGAGACAATCTATTAACACCAATGAAAGTCTGCAACACTCTGTGAAACAAGTTGGCTCAAGAATTCATATATCTCTAAGAATAAGCTCCCAAAGGCATTCTGTTTCCACAAGCTCTTTTGAAAGCAAGACATGCTTTGAGTTTGGGTTAGTTTTTCTTCTCCGGTGCTCCAGACTAGTGCAAAGGATAAACATTATTTCCAAAAGAATATACTTGCCATAAACAAATTATTTGTGTTGCATGAAGGCTGGTTGGACAGCAGGCAGCTCTCTTTAGAACAATGAATTCCACTGACCGGAAGGCTATAGAGGACGGTGATTCAGTGTTGATAGGAGTGGTGTGCAAAAGGGAGCAGTGAGCGGCAACTGGACTGCGCGCTAAAGTTTAACAGATTGGTACGCTAGAATGTTTTCATTTTTAAAAAGAAATACCTTTTAGTTTAATTCAGGAGATTCTTAAAATAAATATAAAATTGAAACCAGAAGCTTTTCTTTTGGGTTTCATGGACAAAAAAAAAGCTATAATGTTTTGAGAAGAGACTTCTTTTATCCAATTAGTTGCCTTATTAATTGAATTTTGTGAAGACTCCATTTGACAATCTTCCATTTATAATTCTGTCTCTTTCCACCATCACGCCCCCACCCCCAATGGTCATGGAAGACAAAACAATAGTAGAACATTGATTTTTTGATCAGAACGTGAAAAGCCCTCCATCTTGATGCCAAAGGCTGATGCTTTGCTTCGCAGTATGCACGCTTCCTCTTTATCAACTTTTGTGAAAGGAATCAGGCACGAGGTACCAAGGAGCCATCTAAGCCAGCACCATCACCTCTGGCCCTTCTATGCAGTCCAGAAAAAGCTTCTGGTTTCCTTTCATTCCCTTCCACCGGTTAATTTATGGAACAAGTCTTCATCCAATGTCTCATTCTGGTCTTTGGAACGGGTTGACAGGAAAATATAGCCGCCAATGTATTCATGAACCACTTTGCAATTTGCACTCAGGCAAGCAAATGCGATAGATACATTCTGATCGAACTCAATGGCAACCTGAAGGGGAAAAACAATTGAAATATCAAGAATATAAATGCTGTGGTTGCAATTTTCTTACTGCTCTGTGTTTATTAGTGTAAAAAGAATCACGTGGGGCACAAACACCTTACGGTTAAATTGGATATATCCTAATACAGTGTTTCTCAACCTCAGAAACTTTAAGATGTGTGGACCTGAACTCCCAGCATTCCCCTAACCAGCATTCTGGGAGTTCTTCCACATGTCTTTAATGTTGCTGAGGTTGAGAAACACTGACCTGTCCTAATGGCTCACTTTCTAAAATATTGTTTTCCAGAGAAAAGCTTTCCTTTTTCATTTTCCACCAAACATCAGAAATAGCAGAAAGGAGAAGCTGTTTAACCCTATTCCCTGTTGGGCCTGCTGACTTAAAACCTCCCTCCTTCAATCTTTTTACATTTTCCAGGAAAGACTCTTGTTTTTTTCCCCTCCCTGCAGAGAGAAAAATCAGCTTTGAAAGGATAATTTTGAATGGACTCATGACAGTTCCCTGGAATTCTTCATACCTGCTGTAACCAGCACCATCACAGACCTTTTAGAATGTATGTTTCTGTGGTGATTTCCCTCTTTTCGATATTGACAACTTTTCCTGCAATATTGCAACTCAATAGATAAAAATCAAACTTTGGGGGTCATCTGTATGCTTTGTCTCTGTAATGCTTAGTTTCATCCTAATTTGAAACATAAACCTTATTCTGAAACTTTCTCCTAAATGCAGAAATACATTTTGGTTGATAACAATGATGAGAAATCATTTAGGCCAGGGGTGTCAAACTCAAGGTTCGCGGGCCGAATTCAGACCAATTCTGTCAGCAGAGCCCCTTCTCAACCAATAAAACAGTTGGAAAAGGTTGTGAGTTTCCACCCATCCCATTTTCTAGATACAACTTGTTCTCTTCTCTGCTCCAGAGAACTTTCCTTCCACTAGCATTAAACAAAATATTTTGCAATTCTTCAGTCAACTATTTCTCAGGTGAAGAAATTTTAACCAAGTAGCAACAGATCAGAAAGGGTTGCCACCTGGGAAACATTTCATATTTACCTGCCGTATCTCCCAGTTCACGTTCCATTGTTTCATATTTGAATACCTCCAGGTTGTAATTGGGTCGCCAGTAGCTGTGTCTATCCTAATCAGCCGGTTATAAGAAATCCCCAAAAGATCGTCCTTCTTGCTTCCTTTAAATCTAAGGGAAAGAAGAGAAAGAGAAAAATCCAACCAATTGCTTCTGTTTCTCCAAGCAATTATTCCCATGTGCATTAGAATATAATATAATAGAATAGAACAGAACAGAATAGAATCTGGAAGGGACCTTGGAGGTCTTCTAGTCCAGCCCCCTGCTCAAGCTGGAGAACCTATACCATTTCAGATAAGTGACTCCTTAAAAACCTCCAGTGATGGAGTGCAATGTTCCCTGTAACATCATAAAACAGCGCGCGGCAGTTAGCTGTTCTCTTCTCATGTGCGCAGCTGCGCAGCCTCTGCCATTAGAAAATGCCGCGTGGAAGTTAGAAACTTCCACGCGGCATTTCTTGTTATGTGCATGGCCGCGTGGCCGCGCAGCTTAGAGGGAACAGTGATGGAGCACCATGATTTCTGAAGGCAAACTGTTCCACTGGTTAATTGTCCTCACTGTTAGGAAGTTTCTCCTCAATTCCAGGTTGCTTCTCTCTTTGATTAGTTTCCAGCCATTATTTTTTGTTCTGCCTTCTAGTGCTGTGGAGAATAATTTGACCCCCTCTTCTTTGTGGCAGCCCCTCAAACACTGGAATACTGCTTTCATGTCCCCCCCCCCAATTCCTTCTTTTCCCTAGACTAGCCAAACACAAATCCTGCAGCCGTTCTTCATACTGAATGTTTTAGTCTCCAGACCTTTGATCATCTTAGTTGCTCTCAGACTGAGCAGCAGGAGAAAAGAATTACAGGTAGTCCCTGACTTACAACTGCTCATTTAGCAATTGTTTGAAATTACAAGGGCACTGGGGGGGGGGAGACTTAAAAATCAGTCCTCCTTGCAGCATTCCCATTGTCATGTGTTCAAAATTCAGACGCTTAGCAGCTGGCATTTATTTACTATGGTTGCAGCATCCCAGGTCATGTGATGGCTATTTGACACTTTCGCAGCTGGCTTCCGACTAGCAAAGTCCAATGAGGAAAGCTGGACTTGCTTAATAACTACACAATTCACTTAACAACTAAATTAACACCCGGTGCAAAAAAGTTCATAAAATCAGGTGTGATTCATTTAACAACTGCCTTGCTTAGGGACAGGGATTCAGGTACCAATTGTGGGTTGTAAGTCAAGGACTACTGGTATCTATATATGATCTTTTTCATAAAGCCAGTGAATTAAAAGAGCAGGAAGTGATTAGATTTTGGGGCATTTTCCATTCACATTTGATTCCCCTTCTCACTTCCAAATCAGTACTTGTGAGTCAGGCTATTATGTGCATTTTGTTATACCCCTATTGCTAATGTACATCTTTTGTGTGTTTGTGTATCTCTAGGCATTTTCTTTTGAATGGCAATCGCATTTTGGTTTGCGTATCAGTTCAGGAAACACAAATATTGTTAAGTTGGCATCTAAATTCAAATCAGAAAAATTTCCCCATGCGCACTAGTGGAAAGGACTGACTATAGTGCCATCCCAGTGGAAGCTACTGCTGAGATGGAAGAAGGGAGGAAGCAGGGAAGGATGCAGTCCTGTCAATCATCAGTTGCTCCAGTGCAAGATGGTGAATGGCAAGTTATAAGGTGCAGCAGAGGGAACTTCCTTCCTATCCTTCTCTTCCTTTACAGGGATACTGTAGAAAGTTATAGTTCCTTTCATTACAAACCAACATCCAATAAGAAGGAGCAAAAATGGCTTCAAGCAAACAGAATTTTTAAGAGAATCCAAACATTTATTGCTGACTTCACATCATAGATTGTGCTTCCCTCTACTGGCCAAATATAGAACTACTAAACATACTTGGGAAAATAACCATCTAAGCAGATAACTTTCAGAAGAGGCTTTTTGACTTCTGCATGGCCTAAAAAAAGTTAATCCAGATGATATTACGTTTATGCTTGTTAACCCTGAAGGGTCAGGTTGAGGCAGGCCATCCTGAAGAAAATCTATTCATGTGGTTATTAAGAGCTGTCACTGATTTAATGGCACATGATCAATCATAAGTCTGGGCAGGGGTGGGTTCTAACGCTTCTTCCCGTGCTGCGTGGGTGCGTGTGCATTGTGCACACTTTGCACATGCGCAGTGCTGAAAACCAAGCACAGAAGCTAAAAACAAGATGGCGGCGTCTATTAGAGCTAGTTCTTTGGCGTGGCCAACTGGTGATTGCTCCCGGTTTGGTGAGAGGGGGAAATTCCCACTACCGGTTATATAGAACCAGTCTGAACCGGGAGCAACCCACCTCTTGAGTCTGGGTTAGGTGTTGGCAGAACAATCTGGAAATGGAGGAGCTGTCAATAAATAAATCCAACATAGGTGTGTACATAAGTACCGTATGTCTTGTAAATATGTAACACCAAATGCTAGGAACGGGGAATTCCAGTGTTCGATAGATTCAATAGATTCTAGTTCTGCTTATATAATCAGAATTATCAATCATGTTTTCATGTTCTAAAATAATTTCCAATGAAAGGAAAGGGACACTGCTTGATATTGAAAGGCAGAATGTATTTTTAAAAGAACCCACAAAGCAGATGTTACAGCCCTGATTAATCCCAGGAAGATACCAAGAGCAATGTGGGAAGAGATTATATTATATATAAGCCAGAAAAAGGGTTACAAGTGTCCTTGGTTTGGGACTATTTGTTTAGCAACCATTCATGGTAATGAAGGTGCTGAAAAAGTTGGACTTATAACTGGTCCTTAGAGTTCCAGCTTCAATTCAATTCAATTCAGTTTATTACGGTCATAGACCAGAGACTAGAGCGAATAAAAACACTCAGTAAATATACAATTAAAAATTATGAAATAAAATAATAAATAACAGATAAAATCTATGATAAAATCCAGTCTGTCAATTACACATGGTCTACACTACTAAAATTACAATCCATAAACTGTGAGGCCTATAGTCGGGTTAATACTAAAAGGGAAGGGAATAAGCAGGGTTTGCCACATTTGTTGTATAAATTAGCTATGGTGTATTAGACACTTAAAAGTTAGTCACAGTTGATATATATCTCGCTATGGTGAGGAAGACACATATTTGCGATGAATCCCCACTACTGCTGAGCAGAATCTGGCCACCTGTGCTGTAGTTATGGCCCGTTCATCCTTAAGCAGCCACTGTAGATAGGTAGTGTCGGAACGGCCAGGATACCTTGCAATTATTGGCATAATATGTTTTTTCCCTAATCTCCATATAAAAGGAGCATCTAAGAGTTTCAGCTGTTGCAGTATCCCCATGGTCATGTGATCATGACTGACATGAAGACGCCACTATATTCTACCACCACCAGCAGATCTTCCTCCTCATTTTTCTCCTTGGCATAGCCACCTTCTTCCTCTTCTCAGCATTAGCTCCAGTAGTGGGTTCTAAAACCCTTTACTACCGGTTCGCGCATGCTCACGGCGCTACTGTGCATGCGCAGAAGCGTCCCAAGCGGGTGGGTGGTGCTACTAGTTCTTAGAATGAGGCCGTACCGGGAGCAACCCACCACTGATTGGCTCTCTTCCCCTCCTCTGGGCTTTCCAATGCTGGCTGGCCTTAAGGCCCACAGAGAGGAGGTTCAGTGTTGGGTTCAGAGGTCGCGGTGAGGGATGGGGTAATGGTGAGGGCAAGCCCAGCTCCAACAGAGGCCCTATGGGGCTAGAGGATGGCCAGTGTTGGTGAGCCCCATGGAAGAAAGGCAAGGCAAAAGTGAGGAGAAGGAAGACGACAACAATGGTGCTGAGGAGGACAGAGAGGAATGTCCAGTGGGAGTGATGACAGTGATGGTGGCAGTAGAATACAGAGGGGTCTTCATCTCAACCGTGCTGTGCAGGGTGGCCAAAAGGATAGGGGGAAATAAGTGTGGGAGGGGCTAGTTGAAATGGAGATAGTTCATGCACGGCAGGGGAAACAAAACAGCCTCTTCTGGCTCAGTGATCTCCTGAAAACATCCTTAGCTTTAGAAGAATCGAGGCTCAGGCCTGGGAGGGACCAAGCCAGGCATGGCTTAAATCTTTTGGGAGGCAGGAGACTTGATTGCCAGGTGGCTTCAAAAAAAAAAAATCAATAGGGAATTCATCCAGAAGTCACAAGTTGTGGTCATGTAAGGTCCTTGTTTAATGACTGCCTGCTCCTCACTAACAACTGCATCTGGGACTGCTGGAATGGCCATTGCTAAGCAGTCACCTGATGTTTGACTTCATGATGGTTTTGCTTAGTTAGAAATTCCGCCCTCAATTAAAGTCATAACCTGAGGATTACTGTACCTGTACGTAGAACAGTGATTTTAAGAAGGCTTCCAAACCTAAAATGTATTTCACAACCCCACCACCCCAAAAGGCCATTTCTGTAGTCAAAACGAAAGTAGTTAAAAGGGTTCTAAGCAGTACTCTTCTATAAAAATTTAGGGGCAGAGGAACACTAGAATTACCTTACAACATAATAGGATAAGCCGAATTCTGGAAGTGATTGCCATGCCTGGATAAACCTCAGTTTGGCTTCCATAAGAGGCAGGTGAATGATGTTGTGGTGTGCTTCTAGAATGCGAGCAGCTAACTAGGGAAACGTGGAAAGGAAAGCACAGGTTTAACTGAGGTAGAAATGAACAAGCAGTATTCAAATAGTCAAAAAGCTTTGGACCACATTAACTTTTGCTACTTTACTAATCTGCCGTTTTAAGGAATCAAACCAAAATACTGAGTATAGAACACAATGGGGGGAACCCTGAGGATGTCAATACAGGATGTGAAAATGCTGGACACCTTTTATCTTGGCTCTTCCTCTCCTCCTTTCTTTGCACAGGTGAGTGGAAATGATATTCTAGCTACAACAGCACCTCTGTCACTTGGGTGACAAGCAGATGTGCCAATTTTCCCATCACTTTTTTATCTTCCTAGCAGAAATCCAAAGAATGGCATCCAGTATTTAAGAGCAGGGGTCCCCAACCCCTGGTCTGCGGACTGGCACTGGTCCGCAGCATGCCAGAAACTGGGCCGTGCAAACAAGCGAAGCCCCATTCGCGAGATGCAGGCAACAAACGAAACCACGCCCCCTCCGGTCTGTGGAAAAATCTCTTTCCATGGAACAGGTCCCTGGTGCCCAAAAGGTTGGGGGTCACTGTTTAAGAGGGCTTTATTTAAGGGCTGCATTTTAATACGTATGGTTGACCATAAAACTAGTTGGTAATAAGAGGTAATATATATACATACCCGTATTTTTTGTATACAATAGTAATCTTTCTTTCTTTCTTTCTTTCTTTCTTTCTTTCTTTCTTTCTTTCTTTCTTTCTTTCTTTCTTTCTTTCTTTCTTTCTTTCTTTCTTTCTTTCTTTCTTTCTTTCTTTCTTCTCTTTCTTTCTTTTTCTTTCTCTCTCTCTCTCTTTCTTTCCTTCCTTCCATTCATTCATTCATTCATTTCCCGCCTTTATTTTCACAAATAACTCAAGGCAGCAAACATATCAAACAGACCTTCCTCCTCCTATTTACCTCACGATAACAATCCCATTAGGTAAGGTGGGAGAATGACAGGCCCAAGGTCACCCAGCTGGCTTTTATGGCTAAGGCAGGACTTAAACTCACTGTCTCTTGCTTTCTAGACTCGTGCCTTAACCACTAGACCAAACTAGCTATAGATTAATTAATGACAGAGTTTAATTACAATTGTGGTTATCACATTCATCAAATGGTTTGAATAATTTGTTTTCTTTTAGCTTCTTGGACTGCTTTGTGCACTTCTGCTCAGTAAACTTTTTTTGCTCCAGTACACTTAGCGGGATTTGCAACTGCAAACATGCAAGGCTATGATTATTGATGAGTTCTGTAAAATACTGTTCTACTGACATTACCCACCCACCCAGAGATTCTGAATTGGGAGTTTCTGGGGTAAATTACAGGATTATTTATTTCCTCAGCTCCTGCTAGCCAGGATCTTTTTTGGTTGAAGAGACAGAAGATGAGAACTTCTGAAAACTGAACTTCTGAAAATGGAAGAGTTTAACATATCTCTTCTTCCTTTATTATTATCCTACTGCAGATGCAAAAACACAGAACAATCACACAGACTCAATACACTGAGATCAGGGAAAAGCAATTTTGGGAAGAATTCCTATCTTGCGAATTCAGGTTCCAATATTCTATTTACGGGTTTTTGCCGTCTCTTCAGATTTTATTTGTAGATTTTGCCGTAAGAAAAACACTCCTTGAAACTCACCTTTTGACCTATTAAACAAGAATCCTCTACCAATTAGACCGGAGTCAGTCCCCTACAACTGGCCCAAGATCCAGCTGTTCCTGTATTTTCTTTGGCTCCCCATTTACCTGCTTAGATTTATATTTCTTAGTGTATCGTGGTGAGATGAAGCATTCCGGTTTCACGTCCATGCTATCTACATCCGAAACTTCTTGGGGTGCAGCTGTTCTGCTTTTCATTTTCAGAAGCGATAGGATGTTATGCACCTCGGATTGATAAGAACTGTCTGCCATTGTTTTTCCTTTAGAAGCCAGCGCACAAGCAGCCATCCATCTGGCATATTGCTCTTCCTGCAACAAACAGTCCATTGAGAGATATTAAGAGAGAGAAAAAATCTGGCACCAATTTTTACTCGCATTGTTTAGCTGCAATCATTTGAAATTGCTGTGTTAACTTCAACACAGGCTTCTGTTCAGAAAGCATCCCATAGACCAGGGGTCTCAACTTTGGCAACTTTAAGACTTGTGGGAATTCTGGGAGTTGAAGTCCACAAGTCTTAAAGTTGCCAAGGTTGGAGACCCCTGCCATAGACAATAACACTTCATCAGCCTCATTTGTTTATTACATTTCTATCCCATCTCTTCTTCAGAAGTTCAAAGGGGAAGCATTCAATGACCCCATATGAAGGGGATGAACTGGTTTCTTTCTTGTTCCCTCATGTTTGGGTCCGAGAACAAAAATGACCGGAGTATTTTTCATCTGGTAGCAAACAGGCAAGACCTAAGCTAGAAAAGAAATGTTTGCAACATTAAGAGGAAGATGGAATGTTAAGGATGTTGCAGAGAACAAAAGGGAGTTTTGAAAGCTCACCAAAGTTTGATTTTCATGTTCTTTTAGTGTTTGATTTGAATGCATTTTCAATTTCCTCTAGGGGGGTCATATACAGTACTACAGGACTGAACCAAAGTGACACTAAACACATCATTTGTGAGCCTTCATATAATGATAAACATACAAGCAGGTAAGCAGTAAGAAGGCAAGAATTTCCTCTCCTCTTATTGTCTTCCAGAAGTAAAATCTCCTTGCACAAAAGGAAACTTCCCTTCTAGAATTGAGGCAAGCCATGGTACAGGGGTAGGAATGTTCTTCCCACCACTGTACCAAGATTTTGGGGGAAAAGTATCAGTGATGGGAAACCTCTTATGTACCTTTTGCTGAAAAAAAAAGAGAAAAATGAACTTGTGATTTATGGGTTTGAAAATCAGAAGGAGTAGCTTATAGAAAGAAGAAATTATGATGTACAACAGGGGTGTCAAGTTCGATTTCATTGAGGGCCGCATCAGGTGTTGTATTTGTATTTGTTTATTTGTCAAGCATATATGATTATAAGCAAAGTATAAACAGTAAAACATGATTGAATATATATGTGATAGTACAAGCATGAATAAGAGTAAAAGAGGTATGAATATATGGGTACATTAGGACAGGAACGGTAGGCACGATTGTGCGCTTATGCACGCCCCTTACCGACCTCTTAGGAATGGGGTGAGGTTGATGGCAGATAATCCGAGGTTGAAGTTTTTGGGGTTTGGGGAAGAAACTACTGAGTCAGGTAAAGTGTTCCAGGCATTAACCACTCTCTTGTTGTAGTCGAATTTTTTGTAATCAAGTTTGGAGCAGTTTACATTGTTTGTATCTATTGTGAGCTCGTGTATTATTGCGGTTGAAGCTGAAGTAGTCATTAACAGGTAGGACATTGTGGCAGATAATTTTGTGAGCTACAGTTAGGTCAGATTGAAGGCAGCGTAGTTCTAAATTTTCAAGTCCCAAAATTTCAAGTCTGGTTTTGTAAGGTATTCTGTTGTGAACAGAGGAATGTAATACTCTTCTTGTGAAGTATCTCTGGACATCTGTTTGACCTCAGGGGCCAGGGTGGGTGTGGCCAGCTTGATGTCACTCATGTCAGGGGCGTCTGTGGTGGCCCAATTACTCTGCCAGCAAAAATGGGCTCCTGAGCTCTGTTTTCAGCCGCGATGGCCTTCTGCTGCTTTCTGTGCAGCCCCCCCGAGCTCCGTTTTCACTGGCAGAGGGTGGTAGGAGGCCATCGTGACTGAAAACAGAGCCCGGGAGAGCTGCATGTGGCCCTCCCGAGCTCTGTTTTCACTAGCAGAGGCACCGCGGGCCTCTACTTTGCTGTTTCTAGGGCGGCCCAGTGGGCCAGATCTAAGCACCCCGCAGGCTGCAACCGGCCCCCGGGCCTGAGTTTGACACCCCTGATGAAGAAAGAGGGGGCAAATAAAATGTATTATAACTGCTGCCAAGAAGATTAGAAGCTGTTCTTTGTCATCTTTTTCTTTTCTTTATATGTTAAACTTATATGCCACCCATCTCACCTAGAGGCGACTCTAGGCAGCTTACAGCCAATAAAAAGCAACAAGATGAAACATTAAAACAATAAATATTACCACTAAAATTGACTTAAAAATTAACAAAGATGGCAAAGGAAGTCACACCTCCAGTCTGACATGCCACCATCCGGGCCCCAGGTCAATTGTCAGAGCCAGGTCTTCAGGGCCCTTGAGAAGGCCAAAAGAGTGGGCATGGATCTCACCTCACCTTTTTTCACCAAAAGAGTGGGTTCAGATCTCATCTCACCTTTGCTATGTATTTTTCCACTATTTACCATTTTTCTTTATTATCTTTATATTACCTGTATAAAATATGTGTATAGGAAATATTGAATCCTTTTTTTCTCCTCGGACGTATCAGAACTCTTAGATTTCCTTTATCCTTTAATTTCCCTCCACCTCACCAGTCCATCTTGGGAGAGCCTGAGGAAATCCCAGGGCTATAGGCCACACAAAATATAGCCCAAACAAGGCAATGGCAAACCTACACTGTTGGCTGAGAAAGCCTTATTGTCCTGTCTGTGGAACTGCCAGACATTAATGACTTTAGGGAGGGAAGCTGTGCACACAATAGGGAAGCTGAGTTTCACAAGAGTTCTTCAGCCAGGAAGGTCATATGAGGCAAACGACAAATACCGACAAATTTACAGAATTGTTTGGCAAAGCAGCTCTTGACGCAGACTTTTGGACAAAAATCCCCTCTCACGAATGGAGGCAAACAGGGGGATATACATGCAAGGCAACCTGGGGTTTGGTTCATTGTTTTTTTTTTCTATACAAGCTTTGTTTTTATTTCCGTGCACAAATAGCTGGAAATATTTATGCACTGTGTGGGTTTGCAATGCACTGAAATGCCAGCCAAGCACCTGGACCTTAATGAGGTTTCCCAAGGGGCAATGCAATGCACAAAAAGCACATTAATACCCCTCCTGTGTGCACACAATAGGTTCATTCAGCTGTTTTGTTACTCACATCATTACACCTCAAATGTATTTCATTCATTCCATCGGCAACTGGGATGAGTAATTTAATCCCGTATTTTTTCCCTGACACACTTACATCTGGGACAATTTCACATCCTGAACAACAAAACAGAAGAGAATTTATATGTAAACTTACGTTTCATCTTCATTTAAGAACAACACACGAGAAAGACAGGGAGAACAAACAACATATAAAAAAGGTAATAAGGACAATTTTAAAAAGGTAAATGATTAATTATTACTTACCACTAAGGCAGAGGTCCCCAACCCCCCATCTGGTAGCGATCCATGCCCCGCTGGGAACTGGGCCACGCAAGGAGCAGGTGAGTACGTGAAGCTCCATTTGCGGATGTGAAACCACCCCTTCCCCCCCACATCCCGCCACCGCTGCTGCTCCGTGGACATGGCAAGATTGGGGACCGCTACAGTTAAGAGGATAAATGTAACCTTGCAGACCAAAGTAATTTTATTATGGGGTTGCACTCAGCCTTAGCTGATACTGTTTACTTTCAAAGGAGACCGTGATGTTTATTGATCATCATCTGATCAATAATACATCTTCATCTGATGTGTTTAAAATGATAGAGGACTGGTGTTATGAGGACCTTTCCCCAGAAACATATAAGTGACATTGAAGCATGTAATAAGTAGATGATCAATATGGGATTTGCAATATACACAGAACATTTGCACCAGTGGGATTTCATCACTTCCCACTGATTACTAATGCTGGCATAATTTGGGAACTCAGGGCAGCGAAAGCCTGGCACAATTTCTGTGAAGCTATGTAATAAGAGCTTTACGGTGGCGCAGTGGTTAGAATGCAGTACTGCAGGCTACTTCTGTTGATTGCCGGCTGCCTGCCATTTGGTAGTACGAATCTCACCAGGCTCATGGTTGACTCAGCCTTCCATCCTTCCGAGGTCGGTAAAATGAGGACCCAGATTGTTGGGGGCAATATGCTGACTCTGTAAAACCACTTAGAGAGGGCTGTAAAGCAGTGTGAAGCGGTATATACATCTAAGTGCTATGGCTATTGCTAATATAATTTCTGTGGCCAGAAGTATAATTACAGAGGCATGTGGCTTTCATGTGTTCCTCATCTTCACTCATGGCAGTGGTATCCACACTTCGGCATATATTATGTGGGCAGCAATGTCATAACGTTTAATATCCTTTGGGCATCTGTCAGTAAATGAGACCAAAACACTCCCAACTGTACAAAAACAGGATATGGTAAATACTGTATAAAGACAGAGTAATCTGTGTCTATGCGTGTGCACAGATGTGCATGTCCATGTGTGCTCAGACATATAAACAAAGAACAAAAATGCATATTGTGCTAGGAGATATCTGTAGATGCAACCGCACTTCATAAGATGCTGTATGAAAATATCAGCTTCTACCTCTTAGGTTAAGCTTCTCGATAGGTTCTCCATGTTCAGCTTCTTTGTTTTTAAAGTAAGACACGGTTGTGTCTTTAAAGACAAACCAATATTGCTTGAAGGCTTTCAGCACCAGCTTTTTGGATCTGCAAATGAAGAATTGGTTCATCAAGTCTCTGTTCTAATGAGAATATTTGTCAACCCTTTTGGGCAAGTTTTATTTCCCATATATTATGAAAGTCCATGTGGTTGTCTCATTCAGAAGTACGTGTTTCTCTGTTTTATCTGCTTTATCAGAGAGGAGCAAATCACAAGGGGGCTAGTAGAAATTGTGACACCCCGCTCCCAAAAGACAAAACATGCAAATCCTGGCCTTTGAGCTTACTTCTCAGTGCAGGTAAAAGTATAGAAATTGTGGAGCTTGTATAAGTAGTCCTCGACTTACAATCACAACTGTAACTTAACCACAACTTAAACCACAACTTAAACCACAACTTTAACCTTAGACTGTCTACAGTAGACCTCTCCCCATTTCTAAGAGGTCTGTAAGGGGCATGCATAAGCGCACCACTGTGCCTACCGTCCCTGTCCTACTGTCCTATTGTCCTCTTTATCAGTACTTTTTACTTATGTTTATACAAACACCTACTATCCTGTACGTTTGACAAATAAATAAAATAAAATTAAAAAAATAAAATAAAAACTGAGTCCAAAATTGTTGTTGCTAAGTGAAACATCTGTTAAGTGAATTTTGCCCCATTTTACGACCCTTCTTGCCACAGTTGTTAAGTGAATCACTGCAGTTGTTAAATTAGTAACACGGTTGTTAAGTGAATCTGCCTTTCCCATTGACTTTGCTTGTCAGAAGGTCACAAAAGGTGGATCACATGACCTTGGGACATAGCAACGGTCATAAATATGAGTCGGTTGCCAAGCATCTGAATTTTGATCACATGATCCTGGGCATGCTACAAAGGTGGTAACTGTAAAAAATGGTCATAAGTCACTTTTTTCAGTGCCGTTGTAACTTCGAACGGTCACTAAGTGAACTGTTGTAAGTCGAGAACTACCTGTATTGTAATATCGTAATGCACATTTTATCACCTGCCCCCTCTTCTATTTCCACAAAACACTGAATTGTAAAATATCTTGGTTATTCGTTTTACGTCTTCATGTACAAAGACTGCTTTCCTGAAAGATTTCAAGTAAGTCATTCATTTCTTTATGAAAACACAAATTCAATCATTTTTCATGCAGTAGTATTTTAATGGATTTAAGCATTGAGTTTTATTGTGATGAAATTGATTTAATTTTGTGAACCATCCTGGGAGTGGTTCTTATATGAAGGATGGCTTATAGACATACTGTATTAAATCACTTTCCAATTCAACTGAAATGATCCTGATACAATATCATATTGGGATGTTCATTGGCTATCATGAGGTAAAGTTTTGTCTCGCTTTTAGGAATCGAGAGACGAGATTATTCCTACTAGAGAAGCAGTTTCACCTCAGCGATTGTTTGACAGATTTTTCCTGATTAGTCAAATTGGCATATCTCTCAGATATTTGCCTCACAATCAGGAGGTTGTGAGTTCGATCCAAGGTAGAGGCAGATGTAGGGTCTCCTGCTTGGGCAGGGGGTTGGACTAGATGACCTGCAAGGTCCCTTCCAACTCTGCTAATCTGTTAATCTATTAATTTGGGATATTGATTGCTTTCAAAATTCAGTGTAACAAAACACAACAAAATATGCTAAAGTAAACAACATTGTTCAATATATGGGTGATTACCATCACTCCTTTTTCTTACCTAAATAGTTTGAGGTTATCAGCAAGCTTTGGAATGTCTGTGATGTCCTCCTATGGAGAACCAAGAATTATGCTAGTAACAAGGCATAGCTAGATACTTTCAATTGCATGTCAATGATTGGCCCACATTATGGTTGCATAGTTGGTGCATATTACGGTTGCTAATTTGCTATTTGTTTTCCCCACACTCATTGCCCAATTCAGCAATACATTGCAGATAAATGTAAAAGTTTATTTCCAAAACAAGCCCACAAATCTAAATTTGGGAGATAGGAAATAGCAAAAAGCTATGTTCCCCTGAAATGATACAATATTGAAAAAAAGTTTGTATCTCTTAAAATCTCAGGTGAATCAGAAATAAGGCACAAACTACCCTGTACTAAAAAATACCTGAAAAGCAGAATTAGAGAAGTGTGATCATATCATAAGGTTCTCCTCCTCTTGGGTTAAAGAGATATTGTACAGGTAGTTCTGGACTTATGACCACAATTGAGCCCAAAATTTATGTTGTTAAGTGAGACATTTGTTAAGTGAGTTGTGCCCCATTTCACGACCTTCCTTGCCACAGTTGTTAAGTGAATCACTGCAGTTGATAAGTTAGTAACCCAGTTGTTAAGTGAATCTGGCTTCCCCCACTGACTTTGCTTGTGAAAAGATCGCGAAAGATTAACACATGACCTTGGGACACAGCAATGGTCATAAGTATGAACCAGTTGCCAAGCATCTGAATTTTGATCACATGACCATGGCGATGCTGCAAAGGTCGTAACTGAAAAATTTTTCAGTGTCGTCGTAACTTTGAGCGGTCACTAAATGAACTGTTGTAACTTGAGGACCACCTGTACATATATCCAGATACTGTTGAACTCTAATTCTCTTTACCCCAAGCAGGCATTGATAGTGGATGTTGCAATTCATCAACTTCCAGAGCAGAGGTGGGTTCCTCCCGGTTCAGACCGGTTCTATAGGACCGGTAGTAACTTGGCGGCCTGGGTCGCTGGAACTGGCAGCGACCCAGGCCTGCCACATCCCTGAGCTGGTTCTCTCGGCGGCGCCATAGGTGCTACCATCTTGTTTTTTTGCTTCTGGGCATGCACAGCTTTGTTTTAGCACTGCGCATACGCAACGCCCATGTGGTGCGTCCCTGAGCAAACTGGCAGTGAAGAAAACCAATACCCACCCCTGTTCCAGAGGGCCATAAGATGTCCATCCTGTCCTGCCAGGTACAGTGGGAAATATGCTGATTAATAAAGTGAGCCCAGCCTAATTTCCTACTCCCTGAATGTTACCTTGACTCCGTGCCCAAGGGAAGGGAATGACATACCAACAGGCTCTCTGATCTTCTGCCTTCTAGTGTTATTTCCAGATTGGAAAGTGCTGCTTCCACTTCGTCGGTTTCACTCTCAACTGTGAAGTCTTTGGATCCTGATGATAAGGTCATCTTGCTGATATGGTACTGCAGTCAAGGGAAAAGATACCCGGATGGTATCTGGTAAGCTTGTTGATTTCATATACAGGAAACAAACTGAGAAGTTAATAGTGAAATCTTTACAACGAACTCTGTTTAGCCTTTCCTTTTGTTTAGTATATTCTGACTCAACACATGTATACAAGGCAATGGAAGCAATTATGTTTTTATCAATTTGATCCTTCTTTTTTTTACAGTATTAGATATTTACAGCATCTCAGTAATAGACTGTCAATCCTAATTTTACTCCAGGCTGCTGAATGATATATTTATCAAAATCAAATCATTCCTGGCTGATTATACTCTCGGAAAGGCTAAAAGCTATTCATACAAAAAGTTAAAACAGACCACATAAGATAGCAATAGCACTTAGACTTATATATCGCTTCACAGTGCTTTACAGCTCTAAGTGGTTTACAGAGTTCAGCATATTGCCCCCAACAATCTGGGTCCTCATTTTACCCACCTCAGAAGGATGGAAGGCTGAGTCAACCTTGACCTGGTGGGAATCAAACTGCCAAACTGCTGGCAGTCGGCAGTCAGCAGAATTAGCCTGCAGTACTGCATTCTAACCATTGTATCACCACGGCTCTAATGGCTTTGTTTTAGCCCAGTCTGCATTTTCTATGTAGCAAAATAGCAATAGCAATAGCACTTAGACTTATATATTATGGTCATAACAGGGAGAGGTAGGTATGGCGGGAGCAGAGGGGTAGGCCGCTCTCGGGGAACGAGAACTCGCTGTCTCCAAGCGATTCCTTGTTCTGGCCCCTCAGGTTTGGTTCCATCTTGCTCAACCCGAGGTCCTGGTAACCAGGGATGTCAGGGCCCTGGGCTCAAGCTGCTGCTGTTGAATGCCAGGTCAATTACCAACAAGGCCCCCCTTGTACGGGATTTAATCCTGGAAGAGGGGGCGGACCTGGCATGTATCACTGAGACCTGGCTAGGCCAGGAGGGGGGGGGGGTTCCCCTCTCCGAGATGTGCCCGGACGGGTTCTTAGTACAGCATCAGCCGCGACCCCAGGGAAGGGGTGGAGGAGTGGCGATTATAGCTCGCCAGAACCTTAATCCTCGAAGGAGCCCTGCCCCGGAGATTGTTGGGTGTGAGACGCTCCTTCTGAAGTTGGACTTAGGGGTCCAGGTGGGCCTTTTGTTAGCGTACCTGCCTCCTAGCTACGTTACAAAGGCCCTGCCTGTTCTGCTCGAGGCGGTAGCAGGGCTGGCGATTGAGTTCCCCAGGTTGATGGTGCTGGGGGACTTTAATTTGCCATCGCCCGGTGAAACCTCGGAGGCAGTCCAGGAGTTCATGGCTTCCATGACAACCATGAACCTGACCCAAGTAGTTCAGGGTCCGACTCATGAGGGTGGTCACACGCTTGACCTTGTGTTTCTCTCGGGGCAGTGGAGAGATGATCTGAGGCTGAGGGGTTTAGTCACAACACCCTTGTCGTGGTCAGATCATTTCCTTCTGAGGTTGGATTTCATGGCACCACTCCTCCACCGCAAGGAGGCGGGACCGACTAAGTGGTTCCGCCCCAGGCGCCTAATGGAATCTGAAGGATTTCAGAGGGAACTTGGGGAAATACCTGACTCCCTGGTACACGATTCATCTGAGGCTCTAGTTGCTGCTTGGAACCAGGCGGCAACGGGGGCCTTAGACCGGATTGCGCCTTTGCGGCCTCTCCGTGGCAGCGGATCCCGGAGGGCCCCTTGGTTTACTGAGGAGCTCCGGGAGATGAAGCGCCTAAAGAGACGCCTAGAGCGACGATGGAGAGCCAGTAAAGCTGAGTCTGACCGGACACTTTTAAGAACTTACATTAAGTCTTACTTAGTGGCGATAAGGGCGGCAAAATGCGCGTATTTTTCCGCTCTTATTGCGTCCGCCGACTCCCGCCCAGCCGCTCTGTTTAGGGTGACTCGCTCCCTCCTAGCCAAGGAGGGGGCTGAAGATCCCTTGCAGGGCAGAGCTGAGGAATTTTCCCAGTTTCTGGCGGATAAAGTCGTTCAGATTCGGACAGACCTGGACTCCATTTGGACAGGGCAAGCCGAGATGACAGGGGTGAGTCTTAGTCCTGTTATATGGGACGAGTTTGAACCTGTCACTCCTGAGGATGTGGACAAGGCCATAGGAGCGATGAGCGCCTCCACCTGTTTATTGGACCCGTGCCCCTCCTGGCTGGTTTCTGCCAGCAGGGAGGTGACACGCGGCTGGCTCCAGGCGGTTGTGATCGCTTCTTTGAGAGAGGGATCCATCCCACAGCCTTTAAAAGCTGCGGTGGTGAGGCCCCTCCTCAAGAAGCCTTCCCTGGACCCAGCGGATTTAAAGAACTTCCGTCCAGTCTCCAACTTACCCTTCTTGGGTAAGGTTGTTGAGAAGGTGGTGTCGCTCCAACTCCTGTGGCTATTGGAGGATACTGATTATCTGGATCCCTTTCAATCGGGTTTCAGGCGCGGCTACAGTACGGAGACTGCTTTGGTCGCGCTGATGGATGATCTCTGGCGAGCCCGGGATGGGGGTCATTCCTCCATCCTGGTGCTACTTGACCTCTCAGCGGCTTTCGATACCATTGACCATGGTATCCTTCTGCGTCGTCTTGGGGAGATGGGAGTGGGAGGCACTGTTTTACAGTGGTTCTCCTCCTATCTCTCTGACAGGACGCAGTCGGTGTTGACAGGAGGACAGAGGTCGGCCCCTAAGCCCCTGGTTTGCGGGGTGCCACAGGGCTCGGTCCTCTCGCCCATCCTGTTTAACATTTACATGAAACCGCTGGGTGAGATCATCCGACGACATGGGGTGAGGTATCAGCAGTATGCTGACGATACCCAGTTATACATCTCCACCCCGTGTCAGTTCAGTGAAGCAGTTGATGTAATGTGCCGCTGCCTGGACGATGTGAGGGTCTGGATGGGAGTGAACAGACTCAGGCTCAACCCAGACAAGACTGAGTGGCTCTGGATATTGCCTCCCAAGGACTATGTCGACTGTCCCTCCTTGGTTCTCGGGGGAGAAAAATTGACTCCCTCAGAACAGGTTCGCAATTTGGGTGTCCTCCTAGATCCACAGCTAAAATTGGAGCAACATCTTTCAGCTGTGGCTAGGGGGACCTTTGCACAAATCCGTCTTGTGCACCAATTGCGACCTTACTTGGAGAGGGAGGCCTTGCTCACAGTCACTCATGCCCTTGTCACCTCACGGCTAGACTACTGTAACACGCTCTACATGGGGCTACCCTCAAAGAGCATCCGGAGACTCCAGCTGGTACAGAATGCAGCTGCGCGTGCAGTAGTGGGTGTACCGAGATACACCCACGTAACACCTATCCTTCGCCAGCTGCATTGGCTACCAGTCAGCCTCCGGGTGCAATTTAAGGTGTTGGTCGCTACCTTTAAAGCCCTACATGGCTCAGGGCCAGGCTACCTGCGGGACCGCATCCTACCACATACCTCCCTAAGACCGGTTAGGTCCCACAGAGAGGGCCTCCTCCGAGTCCCGTCGGCCAAACAATGTCGGTTGGCGGGACCGCGGGGGAGGGCCTTCTCTGTGGGAGCCCCGTCCCTCTGGAACCAACTGCCACCAGAGATCCGGACCATCCCCACCCTACTGGCCTTCCGTAAAGCCTTAAAAACATGGCTCTTCCGGCAGATGGGGTGAATAGGACAATCAGATTCCCCCTGAATGTTGTGTTTATAATGTCTTCTTTTTAATTATATTTTTAATTTAAATTAATGACGACTGTTTTTAAATGTACGCCTCTTATTCATGTTGTACGCCGCCCTGAGTCCCACGGGATTGGGCGGCCTATAAGAGCGTTTAAATAAAATAAATAAAATAAATATACCGCTTCATAGTGCTTTACAGCCCTCTCTAAGCGGTTTTACAGAGTTCAGCATATTGCCCCCAACAATCTGGGTCCTCATTTTACCCATCTCGGAAGGATGGAAGGCTGAGTCAACCTTGAGCTTGGTGAGATTTGAACAGCTGAACTGCTGAACTAGCAGTAGCCTGCAATGCTGCATTTAACCACTGCACCAACTCGGCTCTATAGAAATTTCTACGAAATATGTGGTAGCTGCTAAGAGAAGCAGAGAAAACCATCCTATGCAAGCAACTCTTTCCGACTCCCCAGCAAGATACGTTTTAACTAAGGTTTGCTAAGGAAGACCTCTTGCACTGATTTTTCTAGTACTATTACTAGTGCTTACACTTGGGCTAGTGTGTTCCCCATGCATAAAAGAGAAAGGGGCAATCCATCTGAAACAGAAACAATATATATTATATGGCCTCTTTTTTTTCTTTTCTTTTGCACCCCCCACTTTGGATTCTGTTTCCAAGGCAGAATATGTGGACCCCATATCCCACTTACAGGTCTAGAGAACCCCAAGATTTTGTAGCTAAATGTTTGTATTGTTTTTCATTCTAGTTTGAGTTTCCTTAATCTCATCCATTCTTTCACCTTTTCTTTTTCTTCCTCCTTTCTCCCACCCCCCCCTTCATTTCTACATCTGTTTATTCATGCGAAGGACGGACAGACAGAACAGGCACAAGTTTTATCTGAAGGAAGTTTATCGCTTTCTCACTGGCTACAAGAGGAAGATAGATCTTTAAAGGAAAATAAAATGTCCTTTCCAACTTTCTGGTCATTCCTTTTCTAGCTAAGAGTTCGCCATTTTTTCCAAAGGTTGTATCAAGGTGCTACTGTACCAAAAAATCATCAACCGGTTTCTTTACTGAACAGTAATTCTAAGTTATTTATTATGGTATTATTGAATGAGCGAAAGGCACTTTGAGGGAATTTATACAAGAAAATCAATGTGGTTTTCTGTCTCAAAATCAGATCTGGGACATATACCAGAAACAAATGTAATATACTAGACCCATGAAAAACAAGCTGTGTTGATATTTGTTGATGCAGGGGAAAGCATTTGATAATTTGAATTAGATTATTATGTTTAAAAATTTGGAAGAATGGATTTTGGAAATAACTTTATTAAACGGGTTATATACTATCTTTATATCACAAGCAGCACAAATTACAGACAATTGTGAATTGACTTAAACCTGTGAGACACAAAAAAGAACAAGACAATGTTGCTCATTTTCACCACTGGTATAAGTGATATAAGACAGGATGAGAGAATAATCGGGGTGAGAGTAAAAAAAAGGATATAAATTAAGGGCATTTGCTGACAATTTGGGTTTAATAGATGAAAATCCCTTGGGAAGATTAGATATATTAATGGAAAAGCTGAAGGAATGTTCTATTGATGGAAAAATGGCAATTGCCATTGGAAGAATTTTGATGATAAAAATGAATCATCTAGAATGATGCTTTTATTTCATTTTATTTCAAAATGATGCACCTTTTACAGAAGGATAAAAAGATTTATTTAGATTTGTATGGCAAGGTAAAGAAATCAAAGGCTAAATACAATTTTTTTTCAGGATGCAAAAGACAGAGGAGAGGTAGGAGTTTAAATTGTATTTTGCAGTTTGCTGTTTGGTTTGGATGAAAGAATGGGTTCTTCTGAGAAATAAAAGAATGTTAGAATTGGAAGAGCATTGCCAGAGCTTTAGTTGGCAAGGGTTTTTAATGCTATGATAAAGTTCATATGGATGTTAACAATCATTATATGAGAAGTGCCAAATTGAGAGTATGAAATAAATAGAAGCCCAGGATATACTGAAATATACCTTTTTTGTCCTCGGTACAGGAAGCATTCTATAGATGAGAAACAGCAGATAGAGCAAAATGGTTAATATATCAAGAGTTATTAATACAAGAGGATGCGAAAAATTAAAATGAAGTCAAGAGAACAATTGTCTGCAGTGGGATATAATTTCATGGTTTTTATATGCACAATTAAAGGGTTTAATATGGATAAAAGGACAATGGAATTGAAAAACATGAAATAGGGACTTCAAATCTGGGTTGCACTTTTTTTGGGATTAAGGTAGATACGGATTTTTTGCTGAAAGAAGAAATGAAATAATATTCTATAGATTAGAAATAATATTCTATAGATTAGATTAATATTCTATAGATTCTATAGGTGGCACGCGGAGCCATATCTGAGGGCATGTGAGGCATTGCCCTATGTCAGCTCCAGCACGCATGTGTGTACTGGCCAGCTGATTTTCGGCCTTGCGGAAGGTGGGGGGGGCATTTTCGCTCTCCCCAGGCTTCAGGAAAGCCTCCGGAGCCTGTGGATGGCAAAAAACGGACCCAACAGGCCTACCGGAAGTTCGGACACAGACTTCTGGTAGGCCCGTTGGGCCATTTTTCACCCTCCCCAGGCTTCAGGAAAGCATGTGTGGGGCGGTTGTGCACGCATGCGCAGGGGAGGGTATTGCATTATGGGTGTGGGCATGCACGTGCATGCTATCTTGCATGCGTGCGCCCTTTTGGCACCCGAGCAAAAAAAGGCTCGCTATCACTGGATTAGAAAAGACATGGGTTAAGTGAGGGTCTGAAGGAACTTGTATAAAATCTAAGAGGAAGGAAGACCAATAAGTTTGCAATTATCTATTGAAAATGTCAGAAGTCATATTTCTTAACTTTAGTTTTTTTCTTTTCTGTTTTTTGTACTTTCTTGTTTCTTACTTCTCTTTTGATTTGTGTTTAATTCTAAGAAAAACGCCTTAATAAATATAAATTAACAAAAGAAAAAAATGGTGAACAAAAGGGAATACAGATAGAGCAGGAAAGTAATATTCCAACTAGTAAACAAGGTCATCTGCTTCGTAAATATGTGAGTTACAGCAATTCATCCAAATAATTTCTTCCCTATTGAAGTTTGCCTTACTCAATGAAATACTCAATTAAAATGAAGTTTGTGCAGGTACCTTTAAAGGATAATCCCATACACTCTTTCGGAGTATAAAATCCCATTCAATTCCTTGTGGCTGTTGTCCAATTAGACATGCAGAGAATTGCAGTCATTTAATTATTGTTTGGGTTTCTATTTGAAGAACTAATTTCTGAACTGATCTGAAAACAACTAAACCTGGTTAATAAATGTGCGAAAGGGCCTTCTGTCCTTTTGTTTAACATCCAATCTGAGGAAGGACTCTTATCAAACTCAAAATTCAACATTTAACACTTTGGGGATTAATGATATTTTCTCATCGTTTGGAAATGGGATTGTATCACGATCCATCTATGTTTTGTATTTGGGAGGTAACACAATTCAATATTTGCTTTACAACTTTTGAAGAATTAGCCACCTCATCAAATACCCTCCATTAATCATTGACATATGTGTAAACAGAATTCGAAATAGCAAACTAGTTTATCACTTTTCTGAAGAAAGGCGGGGGAAAGGTCTCACTTGGTAACAATCAGTCCAAGTCCCGCTCCCTGGGTGTTCATGTTCTGGCAGGTGACTGCTTCAAACAGAAAAAACTGGTTTTGGTAACAAGATCAAGTACATGCCTGCAATGCAGCAAAAATGAAGGTTTCTTCTTCGGTGCAATCTATTTCTTCCAGCAGAATAGCCCAGCGGGCTTGCTCATATAGCTGGTGGATCCGTACTGCATCATACTGCCAAGAGAAGCAATATCAGGTTGCATTAGAAATAAGCAGACTTTGCCATAGGTCCAACGGTTAAGCAGCCTAACTACCTCCAGATATACAGTCCTTTGAAACATTTCGTACTCCGTTTCAACAAAGGAGGACACACCACTGGAGGACCTGAAGGATGAGGTTGGGAACAGGCCATCCTGGAGAAAATGTGTGTGGTTGCCAACTTGATGGCAACTCAGTCATGATGATCAAGAGCGGGTAACTTTTGTTAACCAGAGAACTGCACCACGTTTTGCACTGTATGTCAACAGTTGCACTACAAAAACGAGTGGTGCTAGGATCAGATTTTGGGGGAAGGTTTAATGGCTTTATAAGGAGAAATAGATATGTAGTATTTTAGACAGCTGTATGAGGGATGATACTGATATGTTCAATGGTCAGTGGTGGGTTCCTACCGGTGCGGTCCACTCTGTCGTTCCGGTAGCGGCCAGCTATTGCGCGCGACAGCTCCGGTGCTGTCTTCCCCAGTCTGTCGTGTGGCGTCATCTTTTTTGGGGGAATTTTTGGGCTCATTTTGCTTCCTGTGCATGCGCAGAAGCAAAATCTTGTGAGGGGATGCGCATGCACGCAAGATTTCGGCGATTTTTTTGCTTTGGCGCATGCACAAAAGCAAAAAAAGCACCAAAATCACGTGCACGTGCGCGTCCCCTTGCGAGACTTTGCTTCCGTGCATGCACAGGAAGCAAAATCGCATGAGGCGGTGCGCGTGCATAGTGAGCGCCCCCCGAAACATGGCGATGCGCGCGGGGCGCACCGGTAGCGCGAAGAACAGGCAACCCGCTCCTGTTAAGGGTGGAATAGGAACAATGATGTCCATATTAATGCCCAAGAAAAACTGATAAAGAGGAAGTGATAATATTGAAAAATAAGAAGGCTACCAGTATAGATTGAGTACTGAGTACTAACACTTAACAGTGTTAAAATCTACATATAGTTTGCTCAGGGAGTAGCTATGCAACTTGCTTAATGTCTGAAGAAAGTATCAATGGCAGATGATTAGAAGAATGCCATTATTATACAAATAAAAAAGTAACAAGAATTAATATAATATAATAACAGTTGGAAGAGACCTTGGAGGTCTTCTAGTCCAACCCCCTGTTTAGGCAGGAAACCCTACACCACTTCAGACAAATGGTTAGGGTTAGGGTTAATTAAATTAAAAACTAAAAGGGGATTTACTGTAATTTTATGCTAGGTAGCAGGGTACTTTGACCAGAACTTTTGCTGTTCAGCTGGTCATTTAAGCAAAACATATGCTAAGATATAGGCATACATTTGCGGATGTTTTCAATAGATATGGAATTGAAGGTTTATTATTTATTTATTTTGTGAGATTTATATACCGCCTCACAGTGCAAGCACTCTCTAAGCGGTTTACACCAGTAAGCAATGTATATTTATATTGCCCCCAACAATCTGGGTCCTCATTTTACCTACATCGGAAGGATGGAAGGCTGAGTCAACCTTGAGCCGGTGACATGTGAATCGCTGACCTGCAGATCACAGTCAGCTAAAGTGGCCTGCAGTACCTGCCTCTAACCGCTTCGCCACCTCGGCTCTTTGGTAAATTTGGTAAGAGTGGTATGCAGGGGTGGGTTCCAGTTACCTTTGCTACCGGTGCGCATCTCTTTCAAACGAAAGAGAATATTCAACAAAAACTATTATGTTATTTTACTTATGTTAAAAGAAAACTGATATAGTATTGCTGTACTCTGATCTATAAGCTGTGGTTTGACCACACTCAGTTGTTAATACAAAATGAAATCCTTAAATTTGCTTTTTAATTGTCATATCGGGAATCTTAAAGAGCTTCTTACTTTCGCATTCAAATCAAAGAAATCATAGTATTTAAAACGGAGTAGAAGCTGATCGTCCTCCTGGATATCTTGTTCCATGAGTGATCGAGATGAATCTAACCATCTGAAAGGAAAAGAACACCAAGCACTGACAATAAATTCCACAGAAAGAAAAATGCCAAGTTGTAACAAAGCACAAGATATGAGAAATATGGGGGTGGGGGAGTTAGAAATATAGAGTTTAGTAAATATAGTCATAGTAAGGAAACGAAATATATTTCTACACATTGTAATGCCTATTACTATTATTGCCTATTGCTAGATGTTGCCCATGACAGTGTTAGCCTCAATAAACTCCCTTTTTATGACCCTATAGTCCCTTAAATGTTAGCCTCAATAACACGGGACAACATTTAGCAAAAGTAGAGGTAGCTGTATAGTTTTTCAATTTTAGCAAATGAACATATTCAGAAATTACAAGTTCTATGTACCGTATTTTTCGGAGTATAAGACGCACCTTTTTCCTCCCTAAAAGTGGCTGAAAATTTGGGTGCGTCTTATACTTCGAATGTAGCTTTTTTTTCCAGCCCTAACTAGGTGCTAACAGATCTTCCCAGCTCTTACCTTGCAGGCTTTTTCATTGTTACTCTCTCCAAAGAATGTTTTTCCAGCCCTAAGTCTTTGCAGGTTTTTTTTTCATTGCTCTACTTGCTCCAAAGAAGGTTTTTTCCAGCCCTAACCAGGTGCTAACAATCTTCCCAGCTCTTACTGGCTTGTAGGCTCTTTCATTGTTACTCTCTCCAAAGAATGTTTTTCCAGCCCTAAGTCTTTGCAGAATTTTTTTCCATTGCTCTACTTGCTCCGAATAAGTTTTTTTCTAGCCCTAACTAGGTGCTAACAGATCTTCCCAGCTCTTAATGGCTTGTAGGCTCTTTCATTGTTACTCTCTCAGAAGAAGGTTTTTTTAAGTCCTAACCAGGGGATAAAATAATGTGCTGAAGCTGACCAGACTAAGGATGCTAGCCAGATGAATACCTGGTAGGCAGATTTTTTTCCCCTATTTTCCTCCCCAAAAACTAAGGTGCGTCTTATACTCCGAAAAATACGGTATATAAGAGGAAAATATGTGTGCTTTGAAAAAATATGTTTGAGAAGAGAGAAATACAGTTATGAACAATTAAAAGTGCAAAGAGGAATTTGAGCCTTGTTTTATTCCTAACAGTATATGTCAAGGTGTTACTTTTCGTTCGTCCCATATCTTACTTCAGGTTCTTGTTTCTATGAAAATTCTAAATTATGTTACTTGGGAAGGGTCTTTTTTTGGCTTAAGTTTGGGATAAGTGCCAGATATCATAATTAACCCTTTGTGTAGGGCAGGGGTGGGTTCTAACTTACTTCACTGCCAGTTTGCTTCCTCCCGTGCCACGTGGGCACACCTCGTGGGCACACACGTGCTTCGCACGCACACCCATGTGCAGTGCCAAATGTTTTTTAAAAGCCAAAAACAAGATGGCGATGCATGCACAGTGCCAGTAACTCAGCTTCTGCGCAGAAAAAAAAACCCTGGAAAAAAATTCTCCCGACAAAAAATTCCAAACACAATAATAATTAAAAAAACATGGTGACGCTCACGGGCCAACTAATCAGTTCTGTGATGTCATTGTGATGTCACCAGTGGTTTGCTACCGGTTTGGGCGAACCGGTCCAAACCGGGAGGAACCCACCTCTGGTGTAGGGATACACAGCAGACACAGTCAACATTGCCTTTGGCTTGTCAAAATGGTCTAATGCTAATATTCAAAGAGAAAGGTTCCTCACCCAGCATTCAGTTTGGCTTTGTCGACCAATGTTCGAGGTTGATACATTTTGGCAAGTGTCTCTGGTGCACAATTAGGATGGCTAAAAGCGAGGGTGCTCCAGCTCTGTTGTGCCAATGGACTGTCACTGAACCATGCAATGGTGGAAGCGACTGGTGAACCAGTAATGGGATCATAAGTCGGGGTCATTGTCTTGCTATATAAGCCAGGACTTGCTGAAATATTGAGAACAGAAAATAGTTAATAACATCACTGAATGCCAAAGGAGAAGATTTTCTAATATAAAACTTTCTTTTTCTAAAATAAACCTTTATTTCTTTGAAAAAAACCCCTCTCTTTGGGACTCTATTTAATAGTTTTGCAGGCAGCTTTCAATAGAAAACTAAATTCCAGCAATCTAGATAATTGTGCTTGTTCAAAAAAAACTAGTTAAATGTACTTTTAGTTTTCTAACTTCAGATGCACTTTGGTTTGGAATACTATGCCATTGTTATAATTCAAAGTATCTCTTTCTTTAATATCCTGGTTCCTGTCACAGCTGTTCCCCCCCCCCCCAATATGTAAGTATCACTAACCATAATTGTTCTATAGATGGTACTGTGCCAGACCTGAATTGCATGGCGCTCAGGTTCTTTCAAGTCTTTCTTTAGAAAAAAGGGAGAATACTTCCAAGTGGGCACACAGAGAGAATAATGATTAAATCTTTCACAATGCAGAACAGGGGCGTCCAACCTTGTCAACTTTTAAGATTTCTGGACTTCAACTCCCAGAATTCCCCAGCCGGTCATGTCAGCCAGTTGAAGTCCACAAGTCTTAAAGTTGTCAAGCTTGGACACTCCTAATGCAGAATTAAGTCATGGAGTTTAAGTATACATACCAATGAGCTCCATCCAAATACTAGAGAGCCATTAGATGGAAGCAAAGACTTACTGCCAGCTAGTGACCATCTGGATTTTTGCAGGTCACATAAGGTGTGCCTGCCAGCAATGTAGAAAGAAAATTACATTTTACAGCAGGAGTTGGTGTGGTTTTAACTGGCATTTCCCTTGAACACCAAGTCTTTTTCAAAAGCTGTAACCGATGAAGAACTGTTTCGTTTTCCTAGTCTGCAAAAAGCATTCTTGCATGCCATTTGCCAAAACTTAATTCCTAAAAATGTGTAATTGAATTGAATACTTCTTCTTTCCTGAGCCTGTGGTGGCGCAGTGGTTAAAAGCAGCACTGCAATCTGAACTGTTAGTTCAGCAGTTCAGCTGTTCAAATCTCACCAGGCTCAAGGTTGACTCAGCCTTCCATCCTTTCGAGGTGGGTAAAATGAGGACCCAGATTGTTGGGGGCAATATGCTGAACTCTGTAAACCGCTTAGAGAGGGCTGTAAAGCACTTTGAAGCGGTATATAAGTAAGTGCTATTGCTATATTGCTATTTCCTGACGGCAGGATTTCCAGTCCAGAGGCCCCCAATAATCCCTATCATTTTGAGTCAGCATAGCCAATGTAAAAAACCAGCTTACAGAGTAACAAGCTCAAAGGTTTCTTTACTTATTAATTACATGGCCTTTTGTTCTTCCTTTTCAAACGTCAATGTATAGAGAAGGCAGCCAATAAATAAGTCAGAATCAGTATTGCCTACTGCACTGTTACCTGGCAATCCCAAACTCACTGGAGAATTGTGCAGGTTTAAAATATCTTCTACGGCAGGTTCTTTGTCTTTGTCCTTCTCTTTGTCTTTTCTCTTTTTCTTTTTTATCTCATTGGTTGGCTTCAGCAGAGACAGTTCTTCTGACCGTCTAATACCTGCAACACAGTTGAAAATATCAACAGGCTGGAAAGACCAGTGGGTTCCATCATCCAAGAGAGTCCCATCAATTTGACACATCGTGTTCTTTTTGCCCTCCTGGACAGGTTAAAAGATGACCCATGGTTGGGCCCATACCGTGGTTATTGGTCTCTCTGAGAAAAGGAGTTTCTCCTGCTTTGAAAGAGATGGTGATGCGTCTCCTCAAGAGGCCATCTTTGGAGCCAATGGTTTTTGATAACTACCATCAATCTCCAACCTTCCCTTTTTGGGGGAAATTTGTTGAAGAGGTGGTTGATCTGCAACTGATGAAAGGAAATGAAGGCCTATTTTGATTATGAAGGCCAATTTTAGTTGGGTTTCAGATCAGGATTTAGTACTGAGGCAGCCTTAGTCAATTGTGTCAGGATGGCGATGGCACATCCATCCTAGGGCATCTTGATCTGTCAGTGGCCTTCAGTACAGTTGCCCATGGTATCCTTGTGAGCCGGCACCAAGGGTTGTGGATTGGGAAAACCATTTTAAGGTGGTTCCCTTCTTTCTCCAGGGCCAGTACCTATTGATGTTATTTGGGTGGGTGGGTGGGATTTGCTTCTGGGTGCAATTCAAGGTGCTGATTACCTATAAAGTCCTTCATGATATAGGCCTGGTTACTTGAGGGATTCTCATATCCTCCATAACATCTGCCCATCTAATTCTATCCTGATTAGCCCACTCTGGGTTCCTTTGATTAAACGACGTCATCTCTTGGAACACAGAAGCGTGCCTTCTCCATAGCAGTGCCTGCCCTCTGAACAAGGTTCTGCCTGAGATCTGGTTGCTTCCCCTCTCTGCTGTTGTTTAGAAGAACTGTGAAGACTGGGCTCTTTGCTCAGGCCTTTGCAGAGGGAGATTGAGACTGCTCACTTCATCATACTGCCATATTTTTCTTTTTGAGTGTGTGTGTTTTATTGTAATTTATTTTAATTTTGTGAGCCACCCAGAGTCCTTAAATGGCATACAAATAATAATAATAATAATAATAATAATAATAATAATAATAATAATAATAATAATAATAATAATAATAATAATAATTACTACTAACTACTACTACTACTACTACTACTACTACTACTACTACTACTACTACTACTACTACTACTACTACTACTACTACTACTACTAATACATCATAATCCATCTGAGCTCTCCCCCGGGTATGTCTGGCTGATGGATGTTTTTTTAATATTGAATTTTTAATTTTTGTACTTGGTTTTAATTAATATTTATTTGTTGATGTTCTTGTATTTTTGCTGTACGCCGCCCTGAATCCCTCGGGAGTTGGGCGGCATATAAGAAAACCAAAATAAATAAATAAATAAATAAATATATTTTAAGAAGATACTTGGTTGATACCTAGGACGCTGGCAGCAACCCGTATCAACCATTAGCAACAGTCAGTGGTATTTGTCACACTTTTTTAAATGTTCAGTTGACTGAGTTTCATGTTTAATGAATAAAAGATAATAATAATAATGATGATAATGATAATGATAATAACAATAACAATAACAATAACAACAACAATAATAATAATAGAATAACAGAGTTGGAAGGGACCTTGGAGGTCTTCTAGTCCAACCCCCTGCTTAGGCAGGAAACCCTACATCACTTCAGACAAATGGTTATCCAACATATTCTTAAAAACTTCCAGTGTTGGAGCAGTCACAACTTCTGGAGGCAAGCTGTTCCACGGATTAATTGTTCTAATGTTCAGTTGACTTGAGTTTCATGTTTAATGAATAAAGTATATAATAATATATTAATAATAATAAACTGAAACTACGCGATTGTGGATGAAACGTGACAGTGATACCCATCGTCATCGGGCACTTGATACCGTGTCCAAGAATTTTACAAAATACATCAAGAAATTGCAGCTTCCTGCTATAACACCAGTGGAACTGCAAAAGACTGCGCTACTCAGAACAACGTACATTTTAAGAAGATACTTGGTTGATACCTAGGAGGCTGGCAGCCACCCAGATCAACCATCAGTGCCAGTCAATGATATTTGTGATACATTTTTAAATATTCAGTTGACTGAGTTTCATGTTTAATGAATAAAAGTTTATAATAATAATAATAATAATAATAATAATAATAATAATAATAATAACAACAACAACAACAACAACAACAACAACAACACCACCACCACAAACATTGGCATTGACAAAATCATCATCAATCAATGGCAACAATTAGATTTACTTGGAACCATTTACATCCTGCAATAATATCTTTAATATTATTAAATCTGCCTCTCCCAAGTCCTTGAGGAGGTCTTGCTAGATGGGCAAAAATGCTAAACCAGTCTAAACATGTGGTTGGTTGACCAACCATAATAATAATTTTGCAAAGCAGAACTAGGCAAACATCCTTCACCACAGAGGTGGGTTTCTCCCAGTTTGGACCGGTTCGCCCAAACTGGTAGCAAACTGCTGGTGACGTCATGGAACCAGTTTGGTCGGTGCCGGTCCGTGGAGCCCACTATCTTTTCCCCCCCCGAATTTTTTTTCTCGATTTTTTCTGGGTTTTTTTTCTTTTGCGCATGCGCAGAAGCCGAGTTTCCGGCACTGCGCATGTGTTGCCATCTTGTTTTTGGCTTTTTTTTTTGAATTTTTTGCTACTGCGCATACGCACAAAGTGCACACGTGCTCACGAGGCACGGCCATGCGGCACGGGAGGAAGTGAACTGGAAGTGAGGTAAGTTAGAACTCACCCGTACTTCACCACCATAGGAATGTCTGTACTTTTGAAATCAGCTATGGGGTTAATTTTTAATAAATGGAACAGAGAAGAATATTATCTTGCCGTTAAAGTATTTTGTTTCAAAAAATCGGCTAGGACAAGAAGCAGAGAAACTGGATTATGGAGTAGGCAAATAAAACATTAGGGGTTACTGGTAGTGCATCTGCTTTCACTTTCACTTTGTTCTGTGAAAACATTTAAACATCACTTTCCAGCTAGAAAGGAGACAATGAATAAAAGACGACTGTCCTAAGGTCTATCAATGTAAGACGATTCTACAGCAAGAGGGGGGGAAAAGAGCAGGGAGGGAAAAGCAAGACAACCAGGAACCAATTCTTAATGTTAAACCACTTATCTAATGATAAGTTACAATGGAAGCAGGCTGCTCTAATTCAAACACCAGGTTTGACGAGAATCAAACAAATAGTCTAGAGGTGACCTTCCTTGGAAGAGTTCTAATGAAGTTAGAAATTGTTGGTCTTGGACTCCCAGAAACCTGTCCTCCTTTCAATCTTTCAGTGCAGTCATTGTTTAGAGCAAGGTCTCCAACCTTGGCAACTTTAAGACTTGTGGACTTCAACTCCCAGAATTCCTCAGCCAGCTTTGCTGGCTGAGGAATTCTGGGAGTTGAAATCCACAAGTCTTAAAGTTGCCAAGGTTGGAGACCTCTGGTTTAGAGAAAAAGCATATTCCACGCCCATCAAACAGAATAGTCCTCTGCTGCTTCTGCTTTCAAGGCATTTGCTTCCAAGGGGTTCTGAGAGGAAAAAGGTTCCACCTAGCTAGCCCAACTGATAAAAGCAGCAGAAAGGACATGTCAGATGAGCCAGTCTTAATCTCCACCACACAGCACTCTCCGTACATTAGTGACCTAAAACTGACCCAAAAACTCTTATTTAGATAAGATAGAAGCACTAGCTGACCCTGGATGATTTCAATAAGCTAAGAGGAATTGGGCACACTCGGATGGGAAGCTGGAGAAACAGCAGGCTGTTTTACAAAAAACATCATAAAAAAGGCAGGGATCAATCACTTAAGTATGATTATCAAAAAAAAAGTGCCCATAAAGGTCAAATTTCCACTCAACTCAAAAGATATTTTACTTTTACAATACTTTAGTAAATAGCCACTAATTAAACATACGTTGCTAACAGCTCCAGGATAATCTACAAGTAAGTGGTAGATAAAACAGACGCTTGCCTCTACAACCTTCACTTAAACCCTCTTGCATGCTAAGATCAACAGAAGTAGCATTATAGTAGTTTAGAGATTGACTGTCTCAAGATCCAGGGACTTGAGGGCCAATCTATCTGGAAGGTGTACCAAGTTGGGAGAGCTACTTTAGGGTAAAAATGGCCATGATATGAAGCTCTAGTTCAGTGATGGCGAACCTATGGCACGGGTGCCACAGGTGGCACGTGGAGCCATATCTGCCGGCACACGAGCCATTGCCTAGCTCAGCTCCAGCGCGCATGTGCGCGCCGGCCAGCTGATTTTTGGCTCACACGGAGGCTCTGGGAGGGCGTTTTTGGCTTCCGTAGGGCCTCTGGGGGGACTGGGAAGGGTGTTTTTGCCCTCCCTAGGCTCCAGGGAAGCCTCTGGAGCCTGGGGAGGATGAAAAATGGGCCTACCGGGCCCACCAGAAGTTGGGAAACAGGCCATTTCCGGCCTCCAGAGGCCCTCCGGGGGAGCGGGGGAGGCCGTTTTCGCCCTCCCCAGGCATTGAATTATGGGTGTGGGCACTCGCACATGCACGATAGCACGCGCGCATGCACTTTTGGCACCCGAGGGAAAAAAGGTTCGCCATCACTGCTCTAGTTCATCTTATTTCTTTTCCACGGTAATATGAGCTCAGATTCCTCCAGACTTCAAATAGCAAAGGGGCATAGCAGACTTTTGGGGAGTTGAGAGAAGTTTTAAATGGGAAGGCAATTGCGGCTGCTTTTTTCATGTTACCTGTACCATTTATGCTGTAAGAAAGAGTTTAATGGTTATCATCTGACTTTATAGGTAGTAAGCGATTATGAGATCTCTTGAGAGCCATGCTGGCAAGGTGGAACTTCATTGTAAAAACCTATTATGCAGATTCTTTTTGGTGTATCTTCTGACTTGAGCCAATCAGACATTTACTCAGTTATTCATCTGTCTCTCTGGTGTGGTCTTCTCTAGGCTGGGAACTTCCAGATCTGTTGCCCCATAATTCCTATTCTTTCTGTCTAGAAAAAAAGGCAATTCTATTCTGCTAAATCTCCAGCAAACAATGTCCTTGGGTTATGAAAAAGCCAGAATAATTCATTCCATCAAGTCACCTACAGTGTGCTTGTGAAAACTCAGCAATATTCCATTCTTCTAGTCAATTCACAAAGAAACATCATCAAAATCATTCCTCCCTGTTCTATACAGATCCCTAACTTTATCTACCTCACCCACATTTTCATCTAATAGGGTGATAGCTGAATGACTCTTAGCAGGCCATTTTTGGTTAAGGAATAATACAATTGACTGAGGTGTTATTTGCAGTTATAGTTGCATGTGTGAAGAAAAAACATGATCTTATATCTATGAGAGAGTGCTTGATTTTCTCCGAGTTAGCAAATGAATCAGTGACTAGTACCTGTACTACGGGAGACTTCTAGTGCATTTATTTTCTATATTTTATTCTGTCACTACAGTCATTTACGCATATCTACTCATCTACATACAGCTACAACCCTTTCCTGCAGGCTGGTACAAGTCTTATTTGTGGTGAGGAATATTTTAGAGATAAATTCCTGGTTGAGCAATACCTGAGGCTTTAATCATTGTAATTGTGGTGTGTTTACAGTCATGTGCTAGGAATTTATATTGCGAATTGCACAGCTGTTAACATGGCTTGAGGTGATACATTCCATCTGCAGAAAATGTAGCATATCACAGGAGAGGTGAACAATAACAAACTGAAGTTATGCTTGTGCACAACTTCATAGCTTTAAAACAGCACTACTCAACAAATTATTGAGCTCAAGGATCTCCGAACCCGGAAATCAGTATGAAAGTAGTGTGATAAATCCACTGCAGTTATTTTAGAACTTTCCTTCTCTTTAACATAGAGCTGTAAATAAAAATAGATCTATGCATAGAACCATAACTTATTCTTTTATCTGTTTTATTTATCAAGATGAACCAACAGAGTTCATGACTTTAAAAAATTCACCTAATATCAAATACACAAAGGAAGATGGTAGAATTTTCTTTTGCTGCAGATGTTTGATGCTGACGGTGTATCCGGGATGCCGTAATTGCGGATTTTATTTATTTATTACATTTGTATGCTGCCCTTCTCACCAAGGGGTGACTCTAGGAGGCTTACAACGGAGTAAAAACAAGATGAAATATTAAAATATCAAAACAATAAATATTAACACAAAAAGTATTAAAGATGGGAAAGAAGGGAACAAGATTACACAGTGTGGAGATGGAGCCTTATCTCAGTGCAGGATTCCTTGCTTGGCAAGGTTTAGACTAGATCAGAGTTCTCAGGGTCAGTATTGGTCCTTAAATGTCCATTGTTGCTGCTGCTGCTATTGTTGTTGTTATTTATTATTATTATTAGTTAAAGTAGTATTTATTCATTTTTTAAATAAAGGTATCTTGGGGGTTGGTGAATAATCTGAAACTTCATGAAGGGGTTGATGAGGTGAAGAGTTTGGGGATCCCTAACTAGATGATCTATAACAGGGGTGTAAAACTAGCGGCACGCGGGCCGGATGCGTCACATGCTGGCCACTCCCACCCCCATTTTAGCGAAAGGGAAAAAAGTCACAATACGTCACGTGATGACAATGTGACGCCATGACTTTGACGCCCCTGATTTATAAGGTATTTTCTGTCCCTTTCATTCTAAGTTTAGATGACTAGTTACACTTGAGAGCAAAAACAAAATAAATGCTGTTGTTACATTACAGGAACCTAAAACTACAGAGAGACTATCTGATGTCCCCATTAGAAATCAGCAACCTGACCTTGCGCAATTATCCATCTTCAGGAGTTTTAAACACATTTTGGGGTTTTTTAAGGTTTCCACCGAACATGGACAGGGAGTTGTGGCTGTTTTGGTGCTTTGCCATTGAATAATACCGTGTGATTTGGAGGACTTTGAAGCATGCAGAATAAGGCCTCAGGCAATCTAGATGTCCAGATGGATGTTTTCCTGATCAAAGGTCTTGTATTACTTCCCCTCCTGAATGATGATTCCTCTAACTGATAAGATTCTCATATATAGTAGGAATGGCTCCTTGCACTGCAAGTCCTATCCTGCCTCCCCCTTCATCCTGAGATATGTGTAGACACATCTTGTTCTGCTTTTTTAAAACATGTAATTTATGTTCCTCTTGAGTGGGTGAAAACAATAAGCAGTAATGGGCAGCTATGCAGAAATACCTCAGAATAAAGTGAGTGATTTGCTTTGGGTAGAATAAGCTCCAAATACTTTTTTTCATTGGTCATTATACTTGTATGAACAAACTTTATTGGGCATTGGTTTTCTTCAGCCAAGATCCCATTTTCTTTATATTTGAGAGAATGCAGAATTCTATGGTATTTCTCTCAAATCTGCTAAACTGAAACCATTTTTTAAAAAAAATTACAATAAAGCAATTACAATAATTCCCCAGGCTGTCAATGGACCTGAAGGGCTGAGCTAAACTGCCTTTAAAAATCAAACTACTGCCTTGCACTGCCTACATTTTCCCTTTACTTTCAATGGATGTTAGAATTATAAATCAAAATATGCAAACTTTAGGATCTTGAACTGGTAATGCACAGCAATTGTGCTTTCCTCAACCTGGTTAACTTTCCGATGTTAGGATCTGGTTACATTGTCTTAGAATTCCAGGAGAGAATTTTGGGCTTAGACAATTTAGAACTACGTCGCCTTCGGTCTGACCTAAGTGTAGCACATAAAATTATCTGCTACAATGCCCTACCTGTCAATGACTACTTCAGCTTCAACCACAACAATGCATGAGCACACAATAGATACAAACTCAAAGTGAACCGCTCCAAACTCAATTGCAGAAAATAAGACTTCAGCAACAGAGTGGTCAATGCCTGGAATGCGCTACCTGACTCTGTGGTTTCTTCCCCAAACCCCCAAAACTTTAACCTTAGACTATCTACTGTTGACCTCACCCCATTCTTAAGAGGTCTATAAGGGGCGTGCATAAGCGCACCAACGTGCCTATTGTCCCTGTCCTAATGTCCCCATGTATTTGTAACCATAGCATGTATTCATAACCATGTCTATACATTCATGTATTCACAATCATGTTTATACTTTCTCTGTAATCTTATATATGCTTGACAAACTAAACTAAACTAAACTAAACTAAACTAAACTAAACTAAACTAAACTAAACTAAACTAAACTAAACTAAACTAATAAAATAAAGAATTCCATAGATAAAAGGCTTAAAAAAAGCAGAGAGGCCGTGTCCATATGCTCATGGTATGGAAATGCCCTAGCCACCAACTCTAATTTGCATGGCAAGGTACATGCAGTGAAATGTTAAAAATTAAAGAGCCCTCTTCTCTTCTGCATCCGGCCGCTCAGTGTGGGAAGATGTCATTGTTGAAGCAAAATTCAATCACATCTTGTTTGGCTTGTATAGGTAGAAGTAGATAGGAGCCTTGATCTTCACGTCAAGCAGGTACAATAACTTATATCTTGGACCTGCTATAAAAGCGTAGTAATGGAAAAAGAAATGCTCTTCTCCAAATAAGTGACTCAATGTTATATGAGAAAATGTTCAATGGATTGGAATTATTGGACAAAATCTATTATCTCATAAACTAGAAGGCAGATGTTTCAAAGAGAGAAAAGTGTTAGGTCTTCATATCTCATTGGGGCTGCTGTTCTATAGGCTGCATCTGACAGGGATGTGATTGATAAGCTTGGAATGGATGAATATGATGGATGGTGTTAGCCATCACTCTGAAGAAATTAATTTTGAATGAACTTATTTTTTTGGGGGGGATGACTTCAAGTCAGTGTTGACTCCTGGCAATTACCTGGACAAGTTTCTGCAGGTTTTTTTGGCAAGGTTTTTCAGAAATGGTTTGCCATTGCCTCCTTCCTAGGACTGAGAGAGAGGGACTGGGCCAAGGTCATCCAACTAGCTTCATGCCCAAGGTGGGACTAGAATTTACAGTCTCCCAGTTTCTAGCTTGGTGCCTTAACCATTTCAACAAACTGGCTCTCATACTTACGGACATATTAGGGAATAATTATGAAAGAAACGAAGAAGCTGACTATCCTTACTACTAATATTCTTATTAGTTCATTGAAAAATTCACCTGTATTAAATGGACAGCGTTCATCAAATCATCCTGTTATGCATGTTACTATTGGAAACAGCGCTCCATGAGAATTCAGACATAAAGTGGAAGATTCCCAAGACAGACATGTGGGCATCACTTACAACATCTGCCGGAAGCACATCAGGGCAGCATAGGTGAATGCCACTTACCAAGGCTCTTGCAGATGTCCCCAACAACCCTGAATACCACAGAAGAGAAGCTGACGTTCAGTCTCACAATCTTCATGCTTGGTAAACGAAGGCGCAGATTTTTGTGCTGAGGGGTAAACAAGAGTATGGCATCTGCTTGCACTCCATATTTATCTAGAGTCCAATGAGTTTTCAGAAGCCAGTATTTCTTTTGCTCCCACCAAAGGGCATAGTCTGACCAATCTTGGGATATCCCTAAAAAAAAGAAAGAAAACAAAGCAAAGCAGGAACTTTGAAAAGGATACCACAAATGCCACCAAGCTGAGGACCTGGTTATACCTGACATGTATCCCATTAGAACCATTTGTAAGCTATCTAGCCTTAAAAAAGTCAGAGAAAGCAATCGGCTGATAGACAGAACTTATTTTCTGTATCTAGTGTTCCCTTGCGCATAGGGGTGGGTTCCACTTACCATCGCCACTGGTTCACATCATGACATTTCGCGCGTGCGCACTTGCTCCGCTTGCGCATGCGTGCGTTCCCTCGTGCAGTTTGGCTTCCGTGCATGCTCAGTAGCTGGAATCAGCCTGAAACACAGCTGAAGAGCTGATCAGCTGTGCTTCGGGCGAAGGAATAAAGGTCAGTTTAAACCCAGGGGTGGGCGGGAGGGCCCTTTTACAAGCAGCAGAACAGGAAAAACCTTCAAAACAGTAAGAAATTCGCTAAAAAAAAATCACAAAAAAAGATGGCGGCACCCATGGACCGGCATCGGTCGATCCACTTCAGTGACGTCACCAGCGGGTCGCTACTGGTTCGGGCAATCCGGTCCGAACCGGGAGGACCCCACCCCTGCTTGGGCCAGTCACTTTCTCTCAGCTCAACTTACCTCATGGGTGGTTATTGGGAAAAGTGGGTGAAGAGCATACTTATGCCTACCTTGGAGTTCTAAACCAAATCTAGCAAATACTAGAGCCATATCTATAATTTACTGACTTCAACTGATGGATTAGGTGACTTTGGGGTTCCTCTTGAGCTTAACTAGTACAGTGGTGATGGGTATAGTTCAAAGACAGGAAGATTGGGGGTTGGGGACAGAGCATCCTCGAGAAAATGTGGTTGTTAAGAGTCAGCATTGACTTGATGACACATAATCATCCTGGGCTTAACATTTGCCATTTTTTTCTTGTGTTTTATTATTTTATAACATATTCCAAATAAATGGAATATAACAATATAAAATATGCAAACAATAATTTCTATTCTTGATTTTCATTCTACCTACTGATGGCATTAATTCAATGCCTGCTATATATAAATACTAAAATCTGACTTAATATGTGATACTGGTCTTGTAAACCAGTCCCTGCTTATGACCTCCCCAACACTCCCAATATATGCTGTCTGGGTTGTTCCCAACAGATGTTTCTGGTATGGTGGCAGACATAACAGCATGAAACAAATGGGCAGCTGTGTAAGTGATGTGTCATGCAGAAACCTGCAGAGCTTTCAGATTTTCTTAGAAGGCTTCCTCACTAGAAGCCCAGTGACAGTAGCTCATGAAATACCACCCAGTATTTCCCTTCCCCTCTGAGGGAGGTGAGTGGTTCAAAAAATGTGAAAAATAAATAAATAAACAATGAATGGAAAAGCAGAATTTTTGCTATCCGCTATCAGGGACATGAGTTCACACACCCAAAAATATGTATATTGTTTGGGAGGCTCCAATTCACTTGTATATACAATACAATGAGCTGCTCTCTCTCTCTTTCTCTTTCTCTTTCTCTTTCTCTCTCTCTCTCTCTCTCTCTCTCTCTCTCTCACACACACACACACACACACAAACACACATGGCAGAAAAATTCAGGCAACCTGAAGCAACCCCAAAATGAATAAAGTATAAAGTATAAAACTTTATTCATTTTGGGTTTGCTTCAGGTTGCCTGAATTGTTTTGTTCTTTAAAAACACTACACTCACCAATTTGTTCCACAAGTCTGAGCATCAACCCTCCGACATGAAGCTCCCCTGATACTTGAAGGGTAATCTCTTTTTGTTCTTCTCCATTGTGATGATCAACTGTGATTTTGAGCTCCCAGGAATTGGAACCATATTCATTTAAAGAAATCATAGCCCTGTTGAGAATTCCAACATTTGTTTAAAAAATTAAAAAGAAGGGAAATATATATCTCTATATATCTACTGTATATTGTATCATTGTTCTCTAAGAGCATGGTGAAATATTCAGGTGACTTCATTGTTATTAACACCTGCTCTTCACCCAATATTTTTCTCTCTCTTTTAGCTTTGTGCTTTTTTTACAGTTTTAACATTTTTAAATAACATCATCATCATCATCATCATCAACAACAACAATAATAATAATAATGTTTCCTATATATTGTTTAGCTTTGCTGTACCTGCCCAGTCACTGTGTCATTATGTGAGGGGCAGCTATATAAATCTGATGAATGAATGAATGAATGAATGAATGAATGAATGAATAAAAATTGAGTCTGCTTAACCTGGCTAAAGACCCTACCTGGCAGGAAAAACAACAACAACAACAACAACAACAACAACAACAGGTTCCTCTGATCACTTTTGATGTGATGAATCAGCTCCTAGAAATCTAATCTGATCTCTTAACAGGCCAGTTCTAGAATGTTTGCTCCCTGGGGTGGACATGACATGTGCACAAGCATGCACAGACAGATTGTGGAGACACAGCACCCAAGGCTGGTGATGTTATTTTGGCACCCGAGGCAGAAGATTCCACAAGCATTCCTCCCACTGTCTGGCAGTAAAACACACAACAGCCTATTAAGTAACTAACAATTTGCTATCTTTTCAGACATCCCTTAACAACTCCTAAGAGTTGTTTTACTCTGCTTGACTGGAGGGGCTAAATTTCATAGGAGGATCATTGTTAAGGAATATTTTTCAGCTTGATAATGGTTCCAACTTACTCCCCCCCCCCCCCCCCCGGAATGGTGAACAGCAGCCTCTTAACCATGTTGGGGTGCCAAAGAAATGTGTTGTTCTTTTAAGGACTGAGAATAATATCTTTGCACTTGTGGTACTGTACAAAGTTCCAAACCAGCTAGTTTGGAAACCACAAAAGCAATTACTCATAAATCTGCTGCATTTGTTTTTAACATCTAAGTCCGTGATGGCGAACCTATGGTACGCGTGCCACAGGTAGCACGTGGAGCCATATCTGAGGGCACGCGATGTGTTGCCCTATGTCAGCACCCCAGGCTTCAGGAAAGCCTCCAGAGCCTGTGGATGGCAAAAAACAGGCCCAATGGGCCTACCGGAAGTTTGTTTCCGAACTTCAAGTAGGCCCGTTGGGCCCGTTTTTCTCCATCCACAGGCTCCAGAGGCTTTCCTAAAGCCTGGGGAGGGCGAAAAACGGCGCAATGGGCCTACTGGAAGTCCGGAGGCCTGCGAGCATGCGTGTGGGGGGGGGAGTGCAGGGGAGTTGTGCACGCATGCATGGGGGGAAGGCATTGCATTATGGGTGTGGGCACGCGTGCGTGTGCTATCGCGCATGCACGTGTCCTTTTGGCACCCAAGCAAAAAAAGGTTCACCATCACTGATCTAAGTGATGTGTTGCATCCCCAATCAAACATTTAGAAGCACTATGATGTACATCATAGTCAATATACAAGTAATCCTCAATTTACAACCATTCATTTAGTGACTGTTCGAAATGACAAAGGCACTGAAAAAATGACTTATGACTAGTTTTCACACTTGTTGCAGCATGTGATCAAAATTCAGGTGCTTGGCAACTGACATTTATTTATGACAGTTGCAGTGTCCTGGTGTCGTGTGATCACCATTTGTAATCTTCCCAGCCTGCTTCTGTCAAGCAAAGTCAATGGGAGAAGCTAGATTTGCTTAATGACCCCATGATTCACTTAACAACTGCAGTGACTGGCTTAACTGTGGCAAAAAGGTCATAAAATAGGACAAAACTCATTTCTGGTTTTGGTAAAATACCCAACAAAAGCAACAAAAATTCCTTCTGAAGGAGAAGTGATCAAGAAAATCTTGGACTGTGCAGAGATGAATAGGCTGACAATGAAAATTAAAGATAAGAAAGACACAGAATATTATAATGTAATGGGTGAAATTTTATGATTGGATAGAAAATGAATATACATAGAAATAAAAGGAAAAAGTAAAGGATGAATGGTGGCAGACCCAGATGACAAAATTAGGTTTTGAGGAGGTAGCATTAGATAAATAGTATATACCAAAAATAATGAATTGTTTGTATAGAAATGATTTAAAAACGATAAATCTAGAAGAGACACCGACAGTCTTAAAATGTAAGGGAATAAGATATCAGTCTGTTAAATATGAGATGAACTAGGATAAGAATCACTCTGGGAAAGGTAAAGAAGGAGAAAGAGGAAGTAGAAAGGTGAAGGAAGAGGAGATGGAGTGGAGGGAAGTAGGAAGGGGGAGAGAAGGAGTAAGAAGGTAGAGAGAAGAGATAGAGAGAGGGGAGTGTAAAGAAATGAAGAATAACAGACTGATGAACAGTAATATAAAATAGGTGCAAAATAGATTTAAGAATGATTGGATAAAAATGTGTAATTGTGTATATTATTGATATAATTTAAAGTATATGCATTGACATATGTATGGAAATGGTGGAGAAAATCCCCCCTCAAAGGAAAAATCCCCCAAAAAGTTTGGGCTCAATTGTGATTGTAAGAAGAGGACTAGCTGTATGTATTTTATTTTTCATTAGTTAAAACTTCAGCTGAAGCATTTGATCCCAACAGGATACCACCTCCTTCTTGGTTATATAGCACTCTTCCAGCATCTTTTTCTAAAAATGCACATTCACAATCATGTTTTTGTGAATTTTCTTAAACTAACCTGATTAACAAATAGAACTGAACAGAATTAACGGAATAGAACGTGTTCTTCTTCTTCTCCATCATCATCATCAATCATCATCATCATCAAAATAAAGAACTACCATGCCAGAAACTCTAGGTTTTTTATATCCTTGAAGAGCAACCTCACTTTAAGGTTATAGGGACCCAATTTTATATTATTGCAAGAGCTTTTCTACTGTTCTGTGAAGCCACCACATTCAAAGATTTAAATTGGTAAAATCTTCTTCCACAATGTCCTATTTAGGAAGATTCCAATAATTTCCTGTTTTATTTAGTTTATCCCTCTCAGAATTATGAGAAAACACCCCCCCCAAGCTGTAATCCTCATTGTTCATTTTAGAAGTGAGCCTCTATCAGTGTTTCTCAACTCTAGCAGCTCGAAGGTGTGTGTGGACTTCAACTCCTAGAATTTCCCTGCCAGCAATGTTGGCAAGGGGATTCTGGGAGTTGAAGTCCACACATCTCCAAGCTAGGAAAGTAGAGAAACACTTTTCTAGGTACTGCTGATCCCATCTTCCAGCGACCAGAATAATGGCAATTAGAGTTCAACACTAATGGTGTTGAAGTTGGTGTAAGGTTTCCTACCTAAGCAGGGTTTGGACTAGACCTCCAAGGTCCCTTCCAACTCTGTTATTCTATTCTATTCTATTCTATTCTATTCTATTCTATTCTATTCTATTCTATTCTATTCTATTTCTATTCTCTATTATTTTCTATTTTCTATTCTATTTTCTATTCTATTTTTTTCTATATTCTATTCTATTCTATTTTCTATTCTTTTCTATTTTCTATTCTATTCTATTCTATTCTATTCTATTCTATTCTATTCTATTCTATTCTATTCTATTCTATTCTATTCTACACTCTGAGAAATGCTCTCGGTTATTTAGATCAGAATAGAGCTGGAAGGGACCTTGAAGGTCTTCTAGTCCAGCTCCCTGATCAGGCAGGATATCCTATACCTGTGATGGCGAACCTATGGCAGGTGTGCCACAGGTGGCACACGGAGCCACATCTGAGGGCACGCGAGGTGTTGCCCTATGACAGCTCCAGCGCTGGCCAGCTGTTTTTTGGCCTTCCAGAGGGTGGGGGGAAGCCATTTTCACCCACCCCAGGCTTCAGAAAAGCCTCCGGAGCCTGTGGATGGCGAAAAACGGACCCAACGGGCCTACCGGAAGTTCGGAACTCTGGTAGGCCTGTTGGGCCATTTTTTGCCATCCACAGGCTCCGGAGGCTTTCCTGAAGCATGGGGAGGGCGAAAAAACGGCCCAACGGGCCTACAGGAAGTCCGGAGGCTTCAGTGAGGCCTGCACGCATGCACGGGGAGGGGGCAGTGGGGGGGGGGCTGTGTGCGCATGCGCAGGGGGGAGGGCATTGCATTATGAGTGTGGGCACGCGCACGGGCGCCCTTTTGGCACCCAAGCAAAAAAAAAAGGTTCGCCATCACTGTCCTATACCATTTCGGACAAGTGACTGTCCAGTCTCTTAACTGTACCTATGTCCAACACAACAGAAAAGGTTGTGAAAAGGTTATTCTGAACTTCTTGCAATGTGGCGAGAAAAGAAGAAGGCAGTAACTCGGGCCCAATGTCCCCAGGACAGTCCCTATTTCAAAGTGTTTCTGTATTTTTCGTCTGAGCTTTTAAACATCCCTCCTGCTCCAAGGTGTGTGTGGGGGTGTTTTTGATTATTTATTTTAGTGTTCTTTTAGTGTTCTTACAAATATTTGTAATTTGGATTACAAATATATTCGCTGCATGGACACCAGAGCATCTTCGCTTTAAACAGAGAAACGACGCCTTTCCATCGGGGCTTCGAGAAAGGCAGATGAGCATTTTTAAGGATCCCAACGAGTTGCGGCTCCTAGCTGGTTCCGCTGCCACGATATACCTCAATTCCCTTTTGCGGCTCAGGGACCAAGTTCAGACGCCACGATTTCTCCCGTTTCCTGCAAGTACACTGACCCAAGGGGAGGCTGGCTAGCCGAGGGATCGCTTTTGTCCCATTGTTACACTCCGAGGGACGCCAGGTCCAGTCCAGTTGCTAAGACAGAGCCATCTGAATCAGACGGGACCCAGGCGGTTCGCCTTCTCGGTCCCGGCGCCTACATTTGGGATTATATCCTCTCTGGACATTTTCATCGCCGCCGTCCTTTTGAACGGGGCTCGGTTAGGTAAGGAAGGGTGTTACTAATGTGTCTTAATCTTAATCTTAATCTCCGGTTAGCTATTTACTTTCTTTGCATTAGATGATTTTTTAAAACTTGCACGCCGTGCTGAGTCTCGATTAACTAACAGATTTGGCCGGACATTACCTTCTTGACTTAAAAGAATAATCATAGCCCCTAAACCAAACGCGCTGAGTTTGTCCAGGCCGAGAGGCTTCAAAAACAAAGTAACGCACAACGGGGCAAACATTGCACGTTGCGGGGATTTATCACACTCACATTACACCCATGATGCAACAATAAAAGTATTGTATGTATGCAGCCAATAAAGCTAGTACGCCACCACCACCCGTATTCACAAAGCGCATGCGTCATGAGATCCCATTGGTACGCTCAAGCTTGTAATTCACCGCCGGACGAAAAATCCACCGACTTTTCCGGAGATTCCAGAGAAGCCGAGTTAATCACAGCTGAGATTTCCTACCTGCTCAGTCGCGGAAAATGCTCCGAGCCCGCGCGCGCCGCTCCCGCCGCAGCTCCCGGACGCCGACTAGAGCCTCGCGCAGGTTCGAGCACTCCCGGCGGAGGACGTGGCTTACCTCAGCCGCTCTCCCCAGCCCCACCTTCCAAAGCGGCGGGGCCGTGAACAGCAGCAGGTGTCCCAGTTAGTAGTTGCTGCCTCTTCCTCCTCCTTCTCCTTCTCCTCCTCCTCCTCTGTCGGCTATGTGGGAGACCCCCCCATTCCCCGGGAACAGAGCGGGTGGGGTGAGGTATTTGAGCTCGACTACAATCAGATGGTTTATTTAGTGTGGCACCAGGAATTACGGCAGGCAGTACTGGTAGTCCTCGATTTACAACAGTTCGTTTAGTGACCGTTCAAAGTTACAACGGCGCTTAAAAAAAGTGATTTAGGACCGGTTTTTTCCCCACTCTTAAGGATCATTGCAGCATCCCCAGGGTCCTGTGATCAAAATTCAGAGGCTTGGCAACTGGTTCATATTTATGACACTTTCTGGGTCCCAAGGGGATCACGTGATCCCCTTTTGTGACCAGCAAAATCAATGGGTAAGCCAGATTCACTTAACAACCGGGTTACTAACTTATCAACTGTGGTGATTCACTTAACAACCGGGTTACTAACTTATCAACTGTGGTGATTCACTTAACAACCTGGGCAAGAGAAGTGGTAAAATGGGGCAAAGCTCACTTAACTAATGTCTCAACTTAACCACAGTAATTTTGGGGTCAATTGTGCTCGTAAATTAGGAACTGCCTGTACACGAGAGCTGTACCTCAGATTGCTTTTTAGCCTTCTGTGGCAAGAAGAATTGCAGCCTTCGAAGATTTCATGCCTGCGATCTGAATATTTTAAATGCAGGTAGTCCTCGACTTAATGGCCACAATTGTGCCCACCACTTCTGTTGCTAAGTGAAACATTTGTTAAGTGACTTTTGTCCCGTTTTATGACCTTTCTTGCCATAGTTGTGAAGTGAATCACTGCAGTTGGTAAGTTAGGGACATGGTTGAGTGAAACTGGTTTGCCCATTGACTTTTCTTGTCAGAAGGTTGCAAAAATGGGATCACGTGACCACTGGACACTACAACCTTCATAAATATGACTCAGCATCTGAATTTTGATCATGTAGCCATGGGGATGATGCAGTGGTGTAATTGTGAAAAACAGTCATAAGTTATTTTTTTTCAGTGATGTAACTTTGAATGGTCACTTAATGAACTGTTGTAAGTTGAGGACTACCTGTAGGGCTGTGTCATCTAGGCTACAAAACTCTGGATCAGCCCTGGATGGCAGTAGAGGGAAATTTGCCATCAGTTGTTCATCCGGATTTACACAGTCCAGACGACTTTTATTTTGTATGAATTGAAAAGAATAAAACAAAACCATTCTTTCCTCTGAACTTCTAAACTGGCTACAAGCCCCAAACTTTTTGAAGGTTGTAATTGGGCATTTTGAAACCAACAGAAACTGAATTACAGCCTCTCTGGGATCTTTTGGTTGGGCCGAAACTGTAATTCTCCCAGCCATGAGCTGCTCCTGTGAATTGTTTTTAACATTGCAGTGGTATATTGAAGAATAATTTCTAAAAAGAGTAGATGTGTTAGCCTGTTGCAACAACAGTAACCAAGATGTGTGTAGAGCCTTGCAGGCAAAATAGACTGTGATATAATGTTAAAGACACAACAGTTCACTGCATGGAATATATGCATTTTTGTAAATTCATGCTTGTGTCATCAGTGATGGCATCTTACTACTCTGTCTTCTGGGATTTAAGTGCTACTGAAGCCTGTAGGAAATTTGAGTTTTAAGTTTTTGGAAATCTGATTTATCTTTGGCAGTTGTGTTTGTGGATGGCCACCTTGTGGACAGTGACAGGTTGTTCCACAAGGCTGTTCCCTGATAGTTTACAAACATTAAAATGTTATTTTAATGTCAGATGTGGACTTCTTTGGTGATGTTTTTATTATTCCCAAGAATTCTAAATATTTACAGAGTTTTACCATTGTTTTATGCTGACATTTCAATTATAATTTCAGTTTATTATCGTGATAATAAACTGATCACTATAGGCAGTATAGGCACGCTATCAATAGATCAGTATAGGCAGAGTGCTCTGTGAATATAACTACATTTATATCCATATCTTAATAGATAATGAACAAAATAAAGTTTAAAACAAAGTTAAAATACATTTTTAAAACAACCTAACATTTATGAGTCACGCCCAGGATGCAGCCTATATTAAATTATAATGTAGACACTAAAGTTATATTAAGTGTAATAACTTTTAAAGTTACAAAAAAGTGATAATATCTAGAATTTAAATGAATTATAGGTACCTAGAATATATTTGGCTAGAGGAAAATTGGCCCATATTACACTGGCACTCATAATTTGCATTATAACATATTTCAATATCATGAAATTGTACTGTGGAAGAGATAATAAAATGGCACAGCATTTGCTCTGAATCTAGGAAGGGCTTATCTGGAAATCTCAGAGGAATAGAAATTACTGTTTAAATTCAAAAGCTGTAATCTTGGCAAACACTTCTTTAATAAACTCCTTTAATTATCCTTGCACTTACCGCTGATATACACTTACCACTGACAGATATGGGTCAGCAAAGCAAAAGAATGGACAACACTTGTAGAATACTGATTGGCAAGTTTCATAATAATAATAGAATAATAGAATTCTTTATTGGCCAAGTGTGATTGGACATACAAGGAATTTGTCTTTGGTTTCCAGAGCCAAACACAGGAACAACTTTAGGCTAGATAAGGTATTATTCTGGACCAGTTTGTTCTTAAACAAATAGCGGGAAAATGTATAGAGAAGGGAAAAAAATGAATTGATTCAATGGAATACTCTTAAAAGCCCTACTGATTTGATAAACATGCATCACCTTCATGTGCTTAGCAAACACTACTTTTATTCAGGTTGTTGATGCTATCAGATTTCCAAATCATGAACTGATTTCCAAGTCTTGTGGATGTAATGAGCTTTAATTGGTCTGGTTTCCTACATTGCCATTTAACAGAATAACAGAGTTGGAAGTGACTTGGAGGTCATCTAGTCCAACCCCCTGCTCAAGCAGGAGACCCTATACAATTTCAAACAAATGGCTATGCAGTCTCTTCTTATAAACCTCCAGTGATGAATCACTCACAACCTCTGGAGAAAAGCTGTTCAAAGAAGGTTTTTGAAGGCATTCTGCTGCTTTGCTATTTTTCTTTTCAACACAGCTTTTGGAAATATGGAAGAGATGGCTGGAAAACATTGGGTTCCAATGGAATTAAGGCGTTCTAAAAATCTTCTGAAATTCTGTGACATTTTGCTTGGAAACATTGTTCGTGCGTGGAGTCAAAACTCAGCTTGTGGTAACCAAATTAAACTGGTTTGACTTCTTCCAGAATCTTTTTGTGACTTTTTAGTCTATTCCATAGAATTCTCCTGTGATTGATCTTCTATCTAAGTAATAATCAGGTTCAAATCTGCTCAGTATTAGGAATAATCCTACTCAACCCAATGTGATTTTCAACGACAGTATTCCTTTTGACAGGATTTATTTGTAGATATATAAATAGATTTGGTTGCAAATCTATTTATGTATTTAATCAAGAGCTATTTTCTATGAATTTGGCGGAATGGCTAGATAAATGTAAGGATAGGTTGTAAGTTTCTTCAGATGAGAACATTGTTTAACGGGATGAAAAACCAGTACAGGTACCGTATGGAGTATAAGACGCACCTTTTTACCCCCAAAAAGAGGATGAAAACTTGGGTGCATCGTATACACCAAATGTAGACCCACCCACCCACCCCCACCCTTTGGCCTCTGTCTTCCAGCAATTTACCTGCTTGCAGCAAAGAGGGAAGAGCCTGTAAAGCCAAGCAAGTCACTAGCAGCTTCCCACCTACAGTTGACTTGCCACGTGCTAAAATGAAACTGAAACTGAAGCTGCAAAGAGGCAAATAGCTGGGAGAGACACACAGATTTTTATTTTTTGCTGAACTGGATGGAAGGGGGTAAGTGAATAACTATAAATATCTGTAGAATGTTCAAATTATTAGACTTATTTTTTAAAGACTGCTTTGTTATTGTTCTAGAGCCAGGGGTCTCCAACCTTGGCAATTTTAAGACTTGTGGACTTCAACTCCCAGAATTCAACAGCCAACTTTGTTAGCTTTGCTGGCTGTGGAATTCTGGGAGTTGAAGTCCACAAGTCTTAAAGTTGCCAAGGTTGGAGATCCCTGTAAATCTAGACAACTTAACAAAATAAAGAAGCTTTTTAAAATAAATGCTTGCACTGAAGAGGCCCAGTGCTATTGTATCTTCTTTTAAATAATAGAGAATAATGTATACTTCCAGAAATTTTAATTAATTTTAACAGCTCTGTACAAGTATAGTCTGAAATGTAACAGTGTCCTGTTTAGTATTAGAGTTAAATCCTGACTTACCTTGGAGTAGATCTATTTAAATAATTGGGAGGAGTTAGTGTGACTACATTTAAGAAAACTTTCTGGCATAATGTACATTTCTCCAATTCTTTGCTATTTCTATGGGTCAGGCACACATGCACAGGAATACACAGCAAGCAGTGTATATCATCTGTGCTGTTTGCTGTTTGGCAAATTGCTTGGACGCAGAGGCCTTTTTTCCTTGTTTTCCTCCCCCAAAACTAAGGTGCGTCTTATACTTCGGTGCGTCTTATACTCCGAAAAATACGGTAGTTCTCGACTTTCTGTTGTTAAGTGAGACATTTTTAAAGTGAATTTGCCCCATTTTATGAACTTTCTTGCCTCAGGTAAGTGAATCACTGCAATTGATAAGTTGGCAATCCCGTTGTTGAGTGAGCCTGGCTTCTCCATTGACTTTGCTTGTCAGAAGGTCACAAAAAGTGATCACATGACCCTGGGACAGTGCAACCATGTGAGTCAGTTGTCAATCATTTGAATTTTGATCACATGATCATGAGGATGCTGCAAAGGCCGTAAGCTTGAAAAACGGTCATAAGTCACTTTTTTCAGTGCTGTTATAACTTTGAATGGTCACTAAATGAACTGTTGTAATTGAGGACGACCAGTAGTAGAAAAACCAGCAGGAGCTGCTTTCCCCAATAAAATTATGAGCCGAGGTGGCACAGCGGTTAGATTGTAGTACTGCAGGCCACTTTAGCTGACTGATCCGCAGGTCAGCGGTTCAAATCTCACCGGCTCAAGGTTGACTCAGCCTTCCATCCTTCCGAGGTGGGTAAAATGAGGACCCAGATTGTTGGGGGCAATATAAATATACATTGCTCACTGGTGTAAACCGCTTAGAGAGTGCTTGCACTGTGAGGCGGTATATAAATCTCACAAAATAAAATAAATAAATAAATAAACTTCCAAGTGGGGAGAATGATTTCCTCTTTCTATATACTGTAGCTAGGACTAAATTATAAGTGTTTGAAAGTTGGCTCAGCACTATGGGCAGTAGCCAGTGAATATCTTGCCCAAACAGCAAGTCTCGGCAAAGTAAAATTCCCCTTCCTGAAGCAGGTTGATTGGGTCTAGGGGTCTAGGGAATTGCAGGCAAGAAGGAGAGGAGATCAAAGCTAGTGTTTAAAAAGCAGCTGTTTGGAGATCCCTGAACAACAGCAACAAAAATATGTATATGGAAAGAGGAGAGTTGGCTAAAAAGCTATTCCTGTTTTTAGGGGTATGAAGTGGGCAGGATACCTACTAATTACTAGGAATGCATGAGGGTTACTCCCTGGTCTTGCTTTGTCTATAGTTTTATAAATAAAAACAATGGTATGAAAAAAACTAGATGTCTCCAGATCCAGGAAGGCTGGATGGTCTTCCATTTTAAAACTGCTCCTATCGTTGCTTCTTACCAGTTGAAGAAACAGAGTGTTGGGCTCCTTGGGAGAAAAAGCAATGGAAGGGAAAGCAACTTACAGGGCTAACTTATAGACCTTCCTTGCTATCTTCCCCATTGACTTTGCATGTGGGAAGCCAGCAGGGAAGGTTACAAATGGTGATTGTGTGACCAGAGGACATTGTTATCATAGAGTGAACCAGTTGCCAAGTGCCCAGATCGCAATCACTTCAATGTGGAGGTGCTGGGATGGCTGAAACTTTGAGCATCGGTTATATCACTTGCTTAGTACTGTTGTAACTTTAAAGTTACTGAATGAGTGGACTTTAACCGAGAACTGTCTGTATGAAGGGAATTCACCACCCCATTCCAGCCCAAGTGAAATAGGCTTGCTCGATTCAGAAGTTATGTGGGCAGAAATATGTGATCTATGTGCCTTTCTCTGTCATAGCAGCAGTCTTCTGGAATCCGTTCCAAGTGGTTCCTATCCTGTTTGCATTTCAGAAGATCATAAAGACCTGGCTGTTTTCACAGGCTTTGGCTAGTGCCAAAGTTAGATATTAATACTAGATGTTGGTGAAATGTTTTTGAGTATCTAAATGTCTATGGAGATTCTCAGTCATCCATGACACGGTTATCCCAAAGGTGCTTTTTCAAGAGGCAACTGGACTTTCTGGTTTTTTTCTTTGAAGACGTTTCGCTTCTCATCCAAGAAGCTTCTTCAGCTCAGAGCAGTCCAGTTGCCTCTTGAAAAAGCACTTTTGAATGTCTACCTACCAGCTTTGTCTTCTATTTTCTTTTCTTTTTCTTTTCTTTTGTTTGTTGCTTCATACTACATTTTATCTTGGAGTCAGTGCCACCAAAATTAATTAATTAATTAATTAACAAAGGCAAGTTATTCACAAGGTAGACTAATGCAGGCATTTGAAGTTTTGATTTTTGTGCAATAGGAAATCTTGTTATAAACCTGCAAAGCACATATTTGTTTGGGATAACTTATGTGTTAAAAAACTAATTCTGTAGACATGTTATTGGCATATCCTGTCCAAATAAACACACTATGCATGTGTGATATCGGGTTTCCCATATTCTACTCCTTTTAGTTCAAAAAGATGGGCTTGAAGGGATTACGACCTGTATATTTAAGGAGTGGTAAGGCCAACTTTGCAGGAATGCCGACATAAACACGAGCCACTTGTCAGCCTTGATCTCTGTTTATGAACCTCTCCTCCCAATGATATATTGGGGTATGTAGCTAAACTAGGACAATTCATATTTTCAGATTGAGGATATCTAGTCTGAGCCACAGCGGCCATGGAACCTGCACTTCCTTTTGGGATGTAGATGATTCATGAGGTACCGTATTTTTCGGAGTATAAGACGCACCTTTTCACCCCCCAAAAGTGGGTGAAAATTTGGGTGCATCTTATACACCGAATGTAACCCTACCCACCCACCAGCCACCACACTTCGGAGGTTTTCGGCCGGAGCCGCTGCCGCCGCCGTGCCCACCGCCGCTGTCCCCGCCCTCACCGCTGTCCTAGCCGCCATCCCAGCCGCTATCCCAGCCGCCGCCGTGCCAGCCGCCGCTGACCCAGCCGCCATCCCAGCCGCTATCCCAGCCGCTGCAGTGCCCGCCGCCGCTGTCCCAGCCGCCATCCCAGCTGCTATCCCAGCCACCGCCGTGCCCACTGCCGCTGTCCCCGCCCCCACCGCTGTCCAGCCGCCATCCCAGCTGCTATCCCAGCCGCCACCATGCCCGCTGCCGCTGTCCCCACCCCCACCGCTGTCCCAGCCGCCATCCCAGCTGCTATCCCAGCCGCCACCGTGCCTGCTGCCGCTGTCCCCGCCCTCACCGCTGTCCCAGCCGCCATCCCAGCCGCTATCCCAGCCGCCGCCGTGCCCGCCGCCGCTGTCCCAGCCGCCATCCCAGCCGCTATCCCAGCCGCTGCAGTGCCCGCCGCCGCTGTCCCAGCCGCCATCCCAGCTGCTATCCCAGCCACCACCGTGCCCACTGCCGCTGTCCCCGCCCCCACCGCTGTCCCAGCCGCCATCCCAGCTGCTATCCCAGCCGCCGCCATGCCCGCTGCCGCTGTCCCCACCCCCACCGCTGTCCCAGCCGCCATCCCAGCTGCTATCCCAGCCGCCACCGTGCCTGCTGCCGCTGTCCCCACCCCCACCGCTGTCCCAGCCGCCATCCCAGCCGCCGTCCCAGCCGCTATCCCAGCCGCCGCCGTGCCCGCCCCCACCGCTGTCTTCGCTGCCCCAGCCGGCGTCCCTGCCACTACCCGAAGCGAGCCACCACCTCCGCTACTGCCCAAACCCCCCCCACCGCCTGAAGCCTGCTCCCGAGGTACCTGAGGAGCCGCTGCTGCCGTCCGAAGAGAGCCGAAAGGTTAGAACTTTTTTTAAAGGGTTTTTTTAAAGGGTTTTTTTTAAGGTTGCCAAGTGGAGGAGGAATTCTGGGAGTTGAAGTCCACAAGTTTGAAGACCCTTACACCCCCTTGGCAAGTTTAAGACTTGTGACTTCAACTCCCATTCCTGAGCTAGTATGACTGGAGGAGGAATTCTGGGAGTTGAAGTCCACAAGGCTTAAACTTGCCAAGGGGGTACAAGGGTCTTCAAACTTGTGGACTTCAACTCCCAGAATTCCTCCTCCATTCATGCTAGCTCAGGAATTGGAGTTGAAGTCCACAAGTCTTAAAGCTGTCAAGTTTGAAGACATCTGGGTTAGGGGTTCGGGGTGCAAGGGTCTTCAAACTTGGCAAGACTTTTTACAACCATGTACACTTTTTACAAACTTCAAACTTGACAGCTTTAAGACTTGTGGACTTCAACTCCCATTCCTGAGCCAGCATGACTGGAGGAGGAATTCTAGGAGTTGAAGTCCACAAGTCTTAAAGCTGTCAAGTTTGAAGTTTGTTAAAAGTGTACATGGTTGTTAAAAGTGTACATGGTTGTAAAAAGTATTCTGCTACACTGGTATTTTATTAAATAATATATTACTACACCATTTGGTTCAGAATACTTTTTTCCTTGTTTTCCTCCTCTAAAATCTAGGTGCGTCCTATATTCCGGTGCGTCCTATACTCCGAAAAATACGGTATGTTGTTGCAGGTTAATTCTGCTATGGAATAAATTGACATTGATTCAGTAGGCCATTATGTATTGTAAACCACAGATTTTGAAACCTTTTCAGACCATAGAGTCTGTTAGTTAAAAAAATAAATAAATCCCAGAATTGCTGATCAAGAGATAAAGCTCTGGAAATGGAAAATCAGCCTGATTTAAGGGAACGTTTTTGTCCCATCAAGTTCTCCTGAAACCCCAAGATTCTGTGGAACACTGAAAAATCTTAAATATCCAGCTGCAATTTCTCTGCTGTCAGAGAAGAAACCCACCTAGCCAGATAATAAGAAAGCTGTTACAAAGAAATTAATCCTATACATGCAGAGGCAGAATTGGTGGCAATAAGCGCCATTGGGGGTGGTGGTCAATTTAGACCTAGATGCTGGTTGTCCAACCTTTTAGTTTGCCTGGGCTGCATTGAGTGAAGGGGAATTGCCTTGGGCCACATATAAAATATATAATATAGGTAATGTATAGTATATAAATAACAAACTTTATTTTTTATATAGTTTACATTATCTTGGGAGGCTGCATTACTATCTGTCTGGGGCTGCCTGTGGGTTGTGGGTTGGCTATGTCTGACCTAGGCAATGTCTCATTTGCTGATCCAGGGCATTATAGAAAAGTTTCTGGGCAAAGCTACCATTACCTTCCCCAGGAGGCTGTTCTTCCCTCATCTCCTATAGTGTATGAATTTGGAGATAATTGCTTAAAAGAGAAAAAGAGGAACAGGAGAAAAAAAGAGAAAGGGGTAAGAAGAAAGCTTACTTATCATCATTGAAGCTGTAGGCCCAGGAAATTTATTCAAGGAGTTAATGGATAATAAGAGGAGCTAGAATATTCCCACCGTTTCATTTCTATATGCATGGCTGCATAGCTACCTCTTGTGTTCCAGTAACATAATTTCTCAGAGCAATCTTCCCTATGTATCAGGTAGAATAGTTGTATAGCTACCCCTTGTGTTTCAGGATCATTACTGTTCTGTGTTAAGTTATATGTTTCTTAAGTTTCTTAACTATCCCTAACACCTTCCTTTCTATTTTCCTAGAGCTGGGATGAAGGAAGAAATCTAGGGTGGAATTCACTTAGAGCAGGGGTAGGCAAAGTTGGCTCTTCTATGACTCATGGACTTCAACTCCCAGACTTTCTGAGCCAATCATGCTAGCTCAGGAATTCTGGGAGCTGAAGTCCATGAGTCATAGAAGAGCCAACTTTGCATACCCCTGACTTAGATAAACAAGTGCAGCCTGACTGATGTCTGTGGAGATTCTCAGTCACCAGGTCATGGTTGTCCCAAATGTACTTTTCAAAAGGCAACTGGACTTCCTTCATTTTTTCCTTGAAGACATTTTGCTTTTCATCTAAGAAGCTTCTTCAGTTCTAACGTAGAACTGAATTTAGTTAGAACTGAAGAAGCTTCTTGGATGAGAAGCAAAACGTCTTCAAGGAAAAAACGAAGGAAGTCTAGTAACTAGACTTGGCTAACCAAGCTAGACTCTAGTTGCTCTTTCAAAAGCACCTTTGGGACAGCCTGACTGATGGCAGTCTGTGACAATTCTCTTTTATGGGGGAACCCTGGGAAGAAGGGCTCTGACAGAAAGCCCTTTGTCTACCTTCTCCTGACCTGGATTATAACAACATGGCCAAGTTTTAAAAACTTTCTCTGGGCTATAGAGCAAAGCAAGGGAAGAACCTCCTGACATATGTGTTGAAAAATACACACTGTATATAGTCTACCTCCTCCTGTTCGTGTAGGATAAAGCCTGGGAAGCAAAGCCTGGGAAGCCTAACATAATTCCTTACATATAAATGCATTCTTGCATGTGATTTTGATTCCAAACAAAGGATAGTTTTCATATTTCATCTTTTTATATGTGTAGTAAATGTTGCATACAAGATCAGTGGAAGACTTAATTGGTGCTTTGTGTAAAAGGTATCATTGTTTGCTAAACACAGATTGATAGGAATTGTATAATAATAATAATAATAATAATAATAATAATAATAATAATAATAATAATAATAATAATAATAATAATAATAATAATAATAATAATAATAACAACAACAATAACATTATAATATAATAATAATATATTATAATATAATATAAATATAATATAATATAATATAATATAATATAATATAATATAATATAATATAATAAATAATATAATAATATAATATAATAATATAATATAATATAATAATATAATATAATAATATAATATAATATAATATAATATAATATAATATAATATAATATAATATAATAATATAATATAATATAATATAATATAATATAATATAATATAATATAATATAATATAATATAATAATATAATAATATATAATAATATAATATAATATATAATATAATATAATAATATAATATAATATAATATAATATAATATAATATAATATAATATAATATAATTAATATAATATAATAATATAATATAATATAATATAATATAATATAATATAATATAATATAATATAATATAATATAATATAATATAATATAATATAATATAATTAATATAATATAATAATATAATAATATAATATAATATAATATAATATAATATAATATAATATAATATAATATAATATAATAATATAATATAATATAATATAATATAATAATATAATATAATATAATATAATATAATAATATAATATAATATAATATAATATAATATAATATAATATAATATAATATAATATAATATAATATAATATAATATAATATAATATAATATAATAATATGTTGAGTTATTATAATATTTTTATAATATAATATAATAATTATTATATTATAATATAATATAATAATCAAGTTGCTAAATTAGTCCACTGGTCATTATGTAAAAAATATGACATACCTGTATCCGAAAAGTCATGGGAGCACAAAGTGGAAAAAGTTACTGAAAATGAGACGGTGAAGATCTTGTGGGACTTTCGAATACAGACAGATCGTCATTTGGAACACAACACGCCAGATATCACGGTTGTCGAGGGCTGAAGAGTACAGTTTATTGATATCGCTGTACTAGGAGATGCCAGAGTCGAAGAAAAAGAACTGGAAAAAATTACAAAATATCGCGACCTGGCCATTGAAACTACACGGCTATGGATGAAACATGTAACAGTGATACCCATTGTCATCAGGGCACTTGGTACCATGTCCAGGAATTTCACGAAACACATCAAGAAATTGCAGCTTCCTGCAATAACACCAGCAGAACTGCAAAATACTGCGCTACTCGGAACATCATATATTTTAAGAAGATACTTGGTTGATACCTAGGACGCTGGCAGCAACCCGTTTCAACCATTAGCACCAGTCAATGGTATTTATGACACTTTTTAAATGTTCAGTTGACTGAGTTTCATGTTTAATGAATAAAAGAGATTAATAATAACAACAACAACAACAACAACAACAACAACAATTTACCACACACCCAAGTAGCTCCTTGCTTGCACATGAGAAATAATCTTGGCAAATGCTCCAACTTGTCCTTTACATTTAAACATGGACAATCCTCAAGTTATGCAAGATATAACTCAGTCAGTCAGTCAGTCAATCAAATCTTTGTTATAGTCATAGACCAGCATGGATGCAACTCACTGATTGCAGCAAGGCATGCAAAACATTGCTGCTCACATTTTTGTGCATGTGGGAAAAAAGTCAGTCCTCATTTTGGTTTTGGTGTGATCTGACTGCTACACAAAAAATGATGACCATGTTCCAAATGATAATTGTGCTACACAAAAGTTGACTTGTCTAGGGGTCCAGCAATGGAGCAGTACAGAGCTAGGACTGTGTGTAGTAATTACAAGTCTCCACCATGTCATTCCTGGAGATTTCCTTGGTAATGATCCTCTCCCAGAAAATAATATTTTTTAAACATTTTATGTGTCAAATTTTATCTTGCTTTTTTGGGAGGGTATTGAGGAATGGTAGTAGATGGATCTGATTGAGAAGCAGAAGGGAAGGGACCTGCTTTTACCAGTGTGAAACGCCAAACAAACATCTCTCTCATCACACCCTCTTGCTAGTTCACCTGTACACACCTAACAGATTTTACCCACCTTGAAGCTGTTCTTGGATATTATACTAAGCAGGAAAAATACTATTGTATTTTATTATTATTACAGCTAATGATAACCTAGGGCAATTTGAGTCATGTCCTGGGGACAGGATGAAGGCAGTGTTGTTGGGGAAAATCCGTGCTGGCCGGATATGATTATGCTACAGCTAGGTACAAGTAGGGACAAGTCTTTGTCTACAAGCTATCTACCCTGTTGTAAATGACTAATGAAAGCAACTGGAAAAAAGAATGGTTCTGCAAGAAAACTGGCAGTAATTTACTAGGATTTGAATTTTCAGCCACATACAGTTCTTTCCAGATTATTAATACCTGTAACCCTGTTACATTTCTAAATCAAACTACTCTCATCGAAGCCAAATGATCGAATACGATAAAAACTTTTTGGCTTTTCTTACAGTACATTTTCCTAATCTGATGTCCTCCAGTTACCTTAATCTCCAGTCAGCCCAATTGGGGACTATGGGAATTAGTTTATCTGATCTGGGGGAATGGGAAAAAGCTACCTTGCAGGACCTTCCATAAAATTTATCAAGGCTTGTTAGATTTCTGCCCTCTTAGCAGCGGTGCCTTCTCTCTTACATGGTCTATGGAGATTCTCAGTCATCCAGGTCATGGTTGTCCCAAAGGTGCTTTCTTTTTCAGGAGGCAGCTGGACTTTCTGGTTTTTAAGAGATTTAACAAGAGTTGGAAGGGACCTTGTAGGTCATCTAGTCCAGCCCCCGCCCAAGCAGAAGACCCTACACCATTTCTGACAAATGGCAGTCCAGTCTCTTCTTGAAAGCTTCCAGTGAGAAAGCTCCCACAACTACTGAAGGCAACTTCTGTTCCATTGGTTGATTGTTCAGAGCTGAAGAAGCTTCTTGGATAAGAAGCGAAACGTCTTCAAAACCCCCCCCCCCAGAAAGTCCAGTTGCCTCTTGGGAAAAGAAAGCACCTTTGGGACAACCATGACCTGGATGACTGAGAATCTCCATAGACCATGTAAGAGAGAAGGCACCGCTGCTAAGAGGGCAGAAATCTAACAAGCCTTGATAAATTCTCCTCTCTATCAGTTCTTCACAGAATTCATGTTTTGAATGATGAAAGTAAACTGTGATGAGACAATAGTACTTAGTCCTCGATTTACAACAGTCCATTTATTGACCGTTCAAAGTTACAACAGCACTGAAAAAAGTGACTTATGACCGTTTTTCACATGACCGTTGCAACATCCCTATGGTCAGATGATCAAAATTCAGATGCTTGGCAAGTGGTTCATATTTATGACGGATGGAGTATCCGGGAGGGGGTGTCACGTGATCAGCTTTTGCGACCTTCTGACAAGCAAAGTTAGGATTCACTTAACAACTGTGTTACTAATTTAACAAATGCAGTACCATGTTTTTCGGAGTATAAGACGCACCTTTTTCCTCCCTAAAAGAGGCTGAAAATTTGGGTGCGTCTTATACTCCGAATGTAGCTTTTCCGAAGCTTTTTTTCCCAGCCCTAAGGAGGTGCTAACGATCTTCCCGGCTTCCTACTCCGTCTTTGCAGGCTTGTTTTCATTCCTACTCCCTCTGAAAAAGGTCTTTTCAGCCCTAACGAGGTGCTAACAATCTTACCGGCTTGCAGCATTTTTTTATTCCTACTCCCTCGAAGTAGTTTTTACCAGCCCTAAGTCTTTGCAGGCTTGTTTTCATTCCTACTCCCTTCGAAGAATATTTTAACCAGGGGATAAAATAATGTGCTGAAGCTGAACAGACTAAGGACGCTAGCCAGATAAATATCTGGTAGGTAGATTTCCCCCCCCCCCTATTTTCCTCCCCCAAAACTAAGGTGCGCCTTATACTCTGAAAAATACGGTAATTCACTTAATGGTAGCAAGAAAAGTCATAAAATGGGGCAAACTCACTTAACAAATATTTCACTTAGCAACATAAATTTTGGCCTCAATTGTGGTCGTGACTCGAGGACTACCGTATCCCTTTCTAAAAACTAACTGATTTCCACTGGAGGAGATGAGGTAAAGATTTGGACATCATTTATTTCCGGCTATTAGCAGTTGGTCTGCTTTCCAAAAACAAAATCTCAAGAAGGCTTCTTGTTTTCTGTTCCTCCCAATCACTAACTTCAAAATGAGTGAAGGACTTCCATTTCTGTCCTTCCCTCCTCTGCCCCGCCTGGAAAAGTACCTGGGCACTTCCACTGGTCTCCCCTGCATTTCCGCCAGTGCAATTGCTCAATAGAGACAAATATATTTCAGTCCTGAGGCAATTGTTTGGTGATTTGTTTCTGAAAGTGTTTCCTGGCACCAAAACAGCAGCTGTATAATCATGCTCAAGTTACACTGATCCAAAAGCACTTATTCAGACTCTTAAGACTCCAAAACTTACTAAAAAGTAAGCCCCACTGAACAACGTGGGACTAATATCTCAGGAGGGTCAAGGCTAAGTGACAGGCCGAAGCCATTTTATTTGGGATCTCTGGCCTGCCACACTTTATACTATTCTACTATGCATTTTCTACTGAGGGAAAATGGGAGGGGGGATTGTATGAGGATGTTAGTATGTAGCCATAACAAATTCTTTCTAGAAAGCCAAGGTCATCCTTTGTCTCTGCACCTGCACGGAAGGAGATGGGTGGATTCTGCCAGCATGGCAGTTGGAGATTGGACAATGTGATGGATTTGTGGGTGTGGGGACAGAGGACTTGAACTTTCAACTGGGTGGACTTCAGATTCGGGTTTCACCCAGATGTACCAACATGGCTCTAATAATAAATTGGGACTTTGAGGAATACTTTGCCTTGGACTCTGATTAAATTTTGGATGCTATTTGGAACCCTGACACTAAGACTGTCCTAGAAAACTAGCAGAGCTTTCCCTGGCTTGGAATCTTCCAAATATGTCAACCAACACCCAGAATTCTTAGGAATGGCTATTGTTGGCCAAGGAATTTGGGCAGTTGAATTCCACACATCTGGAGGATACCTAAATTGGGGAGAGCTGTTCCAGAAATTGTAATTTAAAGGCATTGTTCAGTTTGTCCATGGTGGGTCCTTCATAGGTAGAAGAGAAGGAGAGAGAGAGAAATAGGAGCAAACACAACTTTGGGATTTTGTAGTGGTCTCCCATCGCAACCCTCTTCAGGCCTGACTACTTAGCTTTGAGCCCAGACAAGGTTGGCTAGGTGCTACTACCTACAGAGAAATCATAGTGAGCATTATACTCTCCAGGGAATCAGGACTGCACATTTCTTTAAGGTAAATACATTTTATTTATTATAGAATTTCTGACCTACTTTTTATGATTAGACTCAAATCAAATCAGGATACAATTCATTAAAAATAGGAAGTTCCAAATAATCGCACAGTATAATAGTTTAGTAAAGTTCTAATTAAGCATGTTGAAAACTTTAACAAACCTTTCAAAATAGAGTCAGCACAAACACAGCACAAATAACTTAAACCCTGAGTGAACATATAGTATATTTTCACACTGCTTCTGAACGTGTGAGTGCGCACGCGCGCACACACACACACACACGCGCGCGCGCACACACACACTAAGCCTATTCATTCCCCTCTTGTTTATTTACACCCAGTTGGATGAGTCCCAGATTGTGCCTTGTTTATTGGTGACAACTTCAGGGAGACGTGCCTGCTAGCAAGCAAGGGGCATGGTTCCAAAGTCTTCCCTGAGAAACTACAAGCAGGAGCTTGCCGAGCCTGAAGTTAGAAGGCTAGCCTGCGAAGGATCAAAACGAAGGAGCCATGGTGGCTAGGCTGTGCAAGAAAGAGGCAGACGAGAAGTTGTGAGAAGCAGCCAGAAGCTGCCACCGTGTTAATTTTCTGCCCAAGGTTTGCAGGGCTGCCAGACTGTCTGGCAGCTTGCTTTGCTCAAGCAAAGAACTTCGCTTTCTCTGTCTAAAGGTCTTTTCTCATGATTTTGCTTCCCTGGGAGTGGCAGCGAGGCCCTGCCTTTTTACTGGCAGGCTTCTTTTCAGATCTCATAGCATAGGGCTGAGGAACCCAGAGAGGACCTTCTTGTGTGGCTGAAATACAGTCTCAGCAATGGTATCCAGCTTGGACAGTGGTGAGGGATGCTGGGAGTTGTAGTTCAGTCACACAGTGTCTTTTGGCAGATACTGTAGAAGCAAGGAGTAATTGCCTAAATTTAGGGAACACGCTTAGACCAAAACAAAGTCATGCTTCCATCTACTTTTGAGAATTCAAAGCAGGGGTGGGTTCCTGCTGGTACGCTCTTACCTGTTGGTCGCCGCAGAACCGAAGAAGACAGTGGCGTTCGCGGCGCGGGGCTTCCCCCGTCCGCTTCCCCCCGCCCGCCTAGACGCCGCCATATGCGTTCTTTTGCCCTCTGCGTATGCACAAAGTGTTCTGCTTGCGCAGAGGGCAAAAAACACAAATGCCGGCGTCCAGGCGGGCGGGGAAAAGCGGGCGGGGGAAAGCGGGCGGGGGAAGCTCCGCGCCGTGAACGCCACCGTCTTCTTTGGTTCTGCAGCGACCAACAGGTAAAAGCGTACCGGCAGGAACCCACCCCTGATTCAAAGGCTAATTGCTGGTTATTTTTTTCAATGAAAAAAAAAAAGTGAAGGAAAATTGAGTGAAGTGGAGCAGCTGTTGAAAGCCCAGGTAGGAGAACAGTTACATTATCCCAAACAGATAAAACCTTTAATTTTTGTTCCTTCAATGTCCTTGGTTTGCTTCTTCTCTGTAGAGAAAAGAATGAAAAAACAACAACACAGGAACCACTTGAAAAAGCTAAATAGAATGATATAATTGATTTTATATGGGCCAGCTAAAATTGAGGAAAAAGTTCTGGGAGAGGAAGATTCAGAACGGTGATCAGATTGCTAATTTAAGGGCCATACCCTAAATTTGCCTTTGACAATGTTGCCTGAAGCTATGGGGATTTGAAATTTGGGAGGGTTGACATAGACCAGTGATGTCGAAACTTTTTTGGTTCACGTGCCAAAAGGGTATGTGTGGGCGTGCTAGCGCGCGCACACGTGCCCACACCCATTCCCTCCCCCACGCATGCGCACAACCCCCCCACGCTGCCCCCTGTGCATGCACACCCGCCCATCCCCGCGCAAAGGCCTTACTAAAGCCTGGGATGGTGAAAAACGGCAAAACAGACAAACCAGAAGTTCGGAAAAACGCACTTCCGGTTTGACCATTGGGCTGTTTTTCGCACTCCATGGCTTTAGGAAGCTTCCCTGAACCCTCCGGAGTGCAAAAAACAGCCCAACGGCAAACCGGAAGTGCATTTTCTGAACTTTCATTTTGCCCGTTTTGCCGTTTTTTCATTCCGGGGCTTCAGGAAGCTTCCCTGAACCCTCCGGAGTGCGAAAAACAGCCCAACAGCAAACCGGAAGTGCATTTTTCTGAACTTCCGGTTTGCCCGTGGAGCTGACATAGGGCAACGCCTCACGTGCCCTCCGATATGGCTTTGCATGCCACCTGTGGCATGCGTGCCATAGGTTCGCCATCACTGACATAGACTGTATGGAAAAACAACAACTGAGGTTTATTCCTGTGATTCATAGGCTTCTTTCCAGATAATCAGTCAATTCAGACTCAATAACCTTGGATAAAAAGTCAATTCTTTAGTCATCATACCAAAGACTTTAGAATAATACTAATACTATTCATGAGGAAATTATTAATTACAGATGCAAATCCTTTGTGAAATTCCTTTGATGAATTTAGGAAAGTACCATCCTTAACATTTACCCTCAGATGGGAAGGATTTTAGACCCTGGAAGAGGTTGTAGGGAAATGGCACTGTGAAAAAAGAAACAATGAACCAAAGGGCCCTTCCCAGATAGACTACCTGAAAAATTTGGATTTCAATTTCCATAATCCCCAGACTAGAGATTAGAGGAATTAGTCGAGTATATCTACTTGATGCTATGTTGGGACTGGCTGGAAAAAGAGAAGTGTATGGCTTATTATGATCAGTAGATGTCACTCTATCTACACCAACAGTCAAGATTGTCTTTGAGTGGCCAGTATCTTAAGCCAAAAGGACATTTTTTTTAGCAGATTTGGGGGAAATGGAAGACTCACTCATGCACTTCCTACAACTTCATGACTCAGTGTTCACTCACAGCTGAACATGCACAAGCAGATTCCACTGAATTTAGGGTGATTAAATTCATTCTTAAGACACATTGCTGATAAGTGGATAAGGGATGAATCAATGAAGAAAGCGGTAGTATTTCTAGTCTGCAGAGTCTAGTCCCACATTCTCACCACATCACTTCTTTAATTTAGCTTATATAAATAAGATAAGATATGTAAACATTTACAACATATTGATTCATTCAATTACTCAGAACTGCGAATGGTTACATCATGGTTTATTGATCTCGTTCAAGAGCTGATGCCAAAGATTTACAATTCAGAGAACCACAAAATGTTTTCCACTTTATTCTTCATCCTGAAGAAAGTTTGCTACAGAAGTGTTACACAAACATTGTAAATACTGGCATCCTTAGCAGCAGACATTCATTGGGTTAAATTGTTGTTTTGATATGGGCGATTTTTAGAGCAAAACATGGGTTTAGAATAAAATTTGCAGTAAATGTCAGTTTTATTTCTCATCAGTCCTTTAAATGTTAAGACTCTTGCTTACTATTGCAAAATATGAAGTAATATATTGTTTATAGTGTGAATATTGATTACGTGCCATTAGTCAGTGTTAGGTCCCAGCGATGACATAGATTTTCTCCATGATGATTGTTGTTATGCGAAAAATAGGAGAACAAAGGAGTGCTATATATGCTCACCATCTTTAATTATTTATAAAAATAATAAAGATGGGATAAAAAAAAGTCTGTCTGTCTTTTTGTCCTTAACCTGGTCTTTTAGGCCTCCCAACTACGGTATTTTTGGAGTGTAAGATGCACATTTCCCCCCCTAAAAGAGGCTGAAAATTTGGGTGTGTCTTATACTCCAAATGTAGCTTTTCCAAAGCTTTTTGAAGCTTTTTTCAGCCCTAACGAGGCACTAACTATCTTCCCGCCTGTTCCCGGCTTGCAGGCTTTTTTCATTGCTACTCGCTCCGAAGAAGGTTTTTTCCAGCCCTAAGTCTTTGCAGGCTTTTTTTCATTGCTATTCCCTCCGAAGGTTTTTCCCAGCCCTAACCAGGGGATAAAATAATGTGCTGAAGCTGACCAGACTAAGGATGGTAGCCAGATGAATACCTAGCAGGCAGATTTCCCCCCTCCTATTTTCCTCCCCCAAAACTAAGGTGCGTCTTATACTCCGAAAAATATGGTATGTAGTACTCATCCCCATTGTAACTCAATCCATCTTGCTATTGACCATCCTTTCATCTCTTTTCCAGAGAGCTGTGGCTTCACACAATGTGTCTAAAGTAGGATAATTTAAGCCAGGTTATTTTGCCTTGAGGGAGAACTCTGGATTGATTGCTTTGATGATTCATTTGATTTCTTGATTGTGCATGATAACTCAAGAGTTTTCTTCCATACCAAATTTCAAATGGATCAATATTCTTTCTATCCTATTACTTCATAGTACATATGTATGTATGTATTTATGTATGTATGTGTAAATATATGTTTGTGTGTATGTGTTTGATTTCACAAAATACATCAAATATTTCACTCCCTTTTAAATAAATTATTAAATTAAATTTAAATGAAATAATATGCTTCACAAGACAGGGGGTGAACATTTGGGTGAAGTGAAAGGCATAGGGGAGATGATGTCAGGGGAGTGATGACTTTGTGGGAAACTGTTGTTAGCAATTGGATGCAAGATAACTCCTCTTCAGGTTGATGAGAAAAATGATATGGGAGGTGAGTGAATTTTAGTTGTGATGGGAGATAGCAATAGCACTTAGACTTATATACTGCTTCACAGTGCTTTACAGCCCTCTCTAAGCGATTTACAGAGTCAGCATATTGCCCCCAACAATCTGGGTCCTCATTTTACCAATCTCGGAAGGATGGAAGTCAACCATGACCTGGTCAAGATCAAACTTCTGGCAGTGAGCAGAGTTTGCCTGCAATACTGCATTCTAACCACTGCACTACCACCGCTCCTGGTGGTGCAGGATATGGTGGGAAATATGTGCCAAACCATTATAGGAGAAGGGATAAGCACAGGAAATGGCATCAAATCTATGTAAAACTACCAGCAATAACTGAATGCTCCACTATTAAGATAACAGCCCAACGTCCCGCAAGAGGAACTGTGTAAGAACGTTATTCAGATGAACACAAATACATTGCAGCAACCCAAAACACACACACAAACAAAAGGGAAATAGACCACCTATTCCTCAGCATCTTCCAGCAAAATGGATACCCATGCAACTTTATTAAAAAACCACTCAACCTTCTCTAGGCAGAAATGACTTTCATATATGCTTGTCCTGAGTGGAAATACGGGTTTCCACTCCAGATGAGGTGAGATTAATGGGGCTCTGGTGAAGATGGTGGCCACCATTCTATGGAATAGAGTGCTGGTCAAATCAGCAACCATCCTGGCTTCACTTTGGAAGGCGGTCAATATGGAGTTATTATTAAGAAGGACTTTGAGGTTGCTTGACTAAGGGAGTTGGCACTACTTGATATTAAAGTGAGACCTAGTCTTATTTTTTACAGCACTTGTGCTTTGTTTTATCTCATCTGTAGTATCCTTTGCTTTGACTTTTGTGAACTGTCAAGAGGTCTTAAGATTGTGGTGGGTATAGAAATGTAAAGAAATAAGCGTGTTCTTGGAAACCTGGAAAAGCAGCAGAGAGGAGAGCGTTGCCTGCTCACCAGCTTTTCGCTCATGCCAATTCCGAATGCTTTCATCAGTTATAGAAGAAAAGCAATTACTGAGACGTTCAATCCCATTTCTCTCCAACCGTTGCCAGCTATACAACAGGTGGTCTAAAGGGAAGAATAACCTTTCATTCAATGAAGCATTTGCGTTCTCTGGGAAAAGAAAAGTATTTGGCACGTCTTCTATTAGTCTGTTTGCTGAAGGGAAGAATAACTTTAATCCCTCCCAGTGTTTCTTATTGCATGAGGAAGAAGATAGGCAGTTGTGTCTTATTCCTAACCTGTCTTTAGGTAAAATGACTTCCCTGGCAAATCTTATCTTACAGAGGTTGAGATCAGCGGTGAAATCTACTTATCTTCCCTACTGGTTCGGAAGCGCAAGCGAGCGCCACCGTCACACGTGCTTTTTCACCCTCTGCGCATGCACAGAAGACTTTGCACATGTGCAGAGGGTTAAAAAATGGCGATGTCCGGGTGGGTGGAGCCTCACATTGCCGCCGCTACCGGTTCTCCGAACCACCGGCGGCCGCTGCTACCAGTACGCCCAAACCAGGCCGAACCGGTAGCATTTCACCCCTGGTTGAGATGGATCTTGAGAATCTTTAATCTTTTTAGATTGTCATTTTTGTTTGTAATACATTCTTTTGAGTGTTGTTTTCATTCATTGACCTTCTCAGAGGTTTTTTTGAGTTAGGCAGGTTATAAAATGGTAAAATAATCAACGAATAAATAGATCACCGAAATAAACATAATAAGCTTGCATCCAAGGGTACATTTCCTTTACTGGTACCATTTGTAAACCAAGGTTTCTCTCCATTAGGCTTCAGTTTGGAAGCAACCAGCATAAAGTTAAATCTGGTTTAAAATTAGGCTCTCAGAAAAACTGTGTGTGTTTCTAAAGTGAACTTTCAGTTTGCAAACTAGACTAGATATATTTAAAGCTACAGCTGGTATATTTTAATCTGAGCATCCTTGCCTGTGACCACAATCATAGGCTGGAGGGGAAGAGGAGGCCAGGACCAACGACACAGCTCTGTATTAGCAAGGAGAACAGGGAGGAGGACTATTTGGCAGGGGCCTTGTCCTAGGACCCAGAACTGAACAACTTGTGTGTATGGGTGTGTGCATCAGAGCTTGTAAAAGCACAAACATCTGCAGGGGGTCAAGCAGAGGCAGATGACAAAATGTGTGTCACCAGTGCATGATGCAAATCCTGTGACTTATATACTGGCATCCAGAATCAGGACACAGATACAGAAGACCAGAATATGTGATGACATGATACCACAAGGTACATTTTGCAGTAGCCAGGCTTTTGGTGAATCACCACGACAAACTGACATCCCTAGAAAGACACATTGGATCCAAAAACAATGCTCAACTGCAGGATTCGGGCTACCAAAATCTCTCCAGAGTAAAGGGAAATCATAAGATTACCCATATGTACTCTAGACAGCTATTATTATTTTTTTGTGAGCACAGAGCAGGAACTGAGTTTTTGTGGTTGGCATGTAATAAGCTGGGAAATGCGGGATTCCATCTTGCTTATAGCTGTTAATGTCACCTATATGAAATCTAAGTTTGACTAAGACTCACCTCTTCATCACTTCGGATTTAATTTTTTTTTTTAAAATTAAGAACCTTTAGATTGGCAACTGTTATTGAAATCACCAGATGAGTTCCCCCCCAATTGTTTTCTTACAAGTTGAATTACAAGTTTAAAGAATTGTAACAATTTTTAATGTACAGCAAAAGAATGATTAATGTTGGCTTTTGAAAATTTTAAACTGATTAAGGCTCAGATGGAACTTGATTTAAGACCACAGTTAATTGAAAGGATCCTTTCTTGTGGAAAATGTTTATACTTAGGTAAAACTGGCAAATGTAGCTGATAAGATGATTTTGAAAATTGGATATTAGAAGGCACTAGATGGATATTTTAAAAAAAAGATTTTTAGTAAATGGATGCAGGAAGTTTTAAAGCCACCCACCCACCCATCCACTTCTATAGCTGCCCATCTCTTTGGGTAGCTTACAATTTAAAAAATATATTACAATTTAAATATTAAAACATTTTAAAACAAGAAAAAACCAAGAAAAACATCCAAAATAAATATACCCAGCAGCCAAGATACTTGGCCAGTTAGCAATAAAGCCAGAAAACAGGCCCTTTGACACATTCAGCATTCCAGGCTCAGAAAAATTGCCAGGTTTTGAGGGCCTTTCAAAAGGCTAACAAAGTTAAATTTCTGTGTGGGTACATTTTCCTTTAGCAACATTATGGAAATAATTTAGCACAACCCTTTTTGGGGGGCATTATTTTGGGCTTTCGAGTCTGGTCCACAGCCCTAAGATTTGCTAGTGGTTTTCCATCCAAGCATCAGGCCTGTTTAGCTTTTCAGAGATCCACCAGATTTGGAGAGGTGATGCCACCTGCTGTGGTTGCCAGGGGCAACAGGATACCCATAACTGCATATGCTGACTGAAGAGGACACACTTGTCTGGTGGGGAGAGATGGATGCATAACACCATTCTGTCCAGCATCAAACTTATCTATCTGTATCACTAGGACCCAAAATGGTCTTGACAACTATAGTTGATTAGAGACAAAAAACAAAACAAAACACACAAAGTGAGCGCTTTGGATTTATTAAAATTCCAAATGATATACAAGTAAACTGGCAGTCAAATGCTATCCTAGTAAACTGCTTCTGAAAAGTTGTCAACTCCCCTGCATTACAACATACATACAGTCCCCTCATTGTATTCTTTTATGCACAAAGACGATAGGGATGTCATTCAGAAGGTGATCTGTACACAGAAAGCTGCTTTCCATATGTACTGGATAGAAAGATTATGCACTCAGTGTAATTTCAATTTTAATGTGCTAATTGCAGTTTAATTTTAATGAGAAAACTCTGCCTTTAAGTACATAGGAGCAAGCCAATGCATTTTATCAATGACAAATGTAAACGATTTGGAGTCCGGATGCCCTAAGTTTGCTATGATATTCTGAACTCAGTACAAACATTTCCAGAAGTTGCTTCCTAGTTTGGCACTCCCTTTCCACTTGAAAGTAACCAAAGGATGAATGTTTTCCTGGATTAAAAACAGCTCTCATTATTTAGGATGGCAGTTAGTGGCTATGGATAGGGCAAAATCTTATTTTAGCAACATAAATCTCACCATGCAAAAGTCTCTCCTCTCCTCTCCTCCCTCCCCTTTCCTCCCCCTCTCCCTCCCACCCTCCCCTTTCCCCTCTCCCTTCTGTCATCATGTCCATCTCTATTATTAGAAGAAAACCAGACTTTCCATCTGATCAGGCAGATTTGGGAAGCTGTCTTGCTCATTTTTAGTAATAAGAGATTGAAGACTTGACAATCATTTTCTAAGTTTTAAAAGATCTGAGTGCGAATGCATTTATGCATGCGTGCACACACACACACACGTATTAGGGTTCAGAGAAATATTCTAAGCAGTTGAATCAGAAAGTCAAACACTTAAACCCACCATGGACAACTACATTTACATCATTGTGAACACACATACTTTCTTTCAAAGACCAAATTTTCCACCTATTCTCCAAAGTGTGTTATTAATTTTCATGGCATGTATCATAGCAGAATGATTGCATTTCTGAGCTTGGTTTCTTTCAACATGATCTAGTCTCTGCTTTCTAAACCACTTGTTTTTATATCTATTACATATAGGAAGCACTGAAGTCAACAAAAAAGGAACTCGGATGGACGGCTTGTGTCAAAGAAAGATTGCCAACTGCAAAATATGGATATAATTTTATAACATTATTTTATAATTAAAGTAATAAGTGGGGTTTCCTGCTATTGTTTAAAGATGTGTCGTGATACATTTAAATCATCGATAAAAATATAAGAAAATGCTACTAAGTAAGATGTTGGCAGCAAAACTGGTACCGAGGGGAAAGAGCAGGCGAAGGACATGTGCAAACAATTTCGTGGGAATAGTTCTGTTTATGGCATGTAGATTCTGTTTTAGGAACTCTAACCACTTAGAAAGTATTTTCATTCATGCCAGAATGAGGTTTTGCTTGTTTGTTATTGAACATCTTATGTGGATAGACTATTTTTTTTTTACTGGCAAAGAAATGTAGTATGTTGGTTTGGTGTGTGAAATAAATATTTTAACTGAATTTTGAAGAATTCTTTAAAAGCATGTAGAAATGATTGCAGTTTGGGTGCAATGTTGCACCCAGCATTGCACCCAACCTAGTTTGTGTGTATGTGTACACGTGTGCATATATACACAATAGGTATATTATACATATGCACATACTTTTATCTGTGACGTATAAATATATATCCTTATATACTATGCAACTGAAGATAATGGCCAATATTCAAGGAGTGAGTTCCATGTTATTATTCCATGTTAAATAAAGTCCCACACTTTATTTCGGGCATTAATACATTAGAGAGGGTCCAGAGGTATTTTACAAGAAGAGTAGTCAACTCCTCTTCTCGCAATAAAATTCCTTATTCCAATAGACTTGAAATTTTAGGCCTGGATAACCTTGAACTGCGCCGTCTACGTTCCGACCTAAGCTTAGTACACAAGATCATCTACCTTAACGTCCTACCTGTTAACTACTACTTTAATTTCAACCGCAATAACACTAGGGCTATCAATAGATACAAACTAAATGTAATCGGCTCTAATCTTGATTGCAGAAAATACGGCTTCTGCAATAGAGTAGTAAATGTCTGGAACACTTTACCTGATCCTGTTGTTAATTTCTCTAACCCCCATACCTTTTACCTTAAACTGTCTACCGTGGACCTTACACGTTTCTTAAGAGGTCCCTAAGGGGGCGTGCATTAAGCGCACCAACGTGCCTACCGTCCCTGTCCTACTGTACCCATTTGTATGTACTCATTTTATGTGTTTATGGCTATGTTTTGCTTCTTCATATTCATTTATTTGTGCCATTTTTTCATGTGTCCTGTTTCCTTGCACTTGTTGACAAATAAATAAATAAATAAATAAAATAAATATTCCACGCACCATTTCTGATTCCCAATTGGCTATCCCTTCACATTATCCAGTGAATTATTACTTTTGAATCTGAAGGATTTTCAAACATGTCTTGTAGAATGATATAATGGAATATGTATCCTTTAAAAATGGGGAAGGGAGCACAAGAACCTCGCTTGGGTGTACCCAATCTATTGGATTCATCATGAATTATGAACAAGAGTTCCTATCTTTATCTAAAATAATGCACTCTTTTTTTAAATGAATTGAGAACACAAGAAGTTCTTAAATTGATAGGTTGTCCTATACCATTTATATTCAGGGTGGTGAATCATCCACACATCCATCACTAAATCTGTAAGAAAGCAACACAAGATGGTTTAAGTTAAGGTCAGCTAATATTTCTAAAAATCCTGAGGGGAGAAAAATACTGAAACCCTCAAATATGTTATTACTTAAATCTTCTAAGCTAGGGGAAGGAATTTCACCACCGAAGTTTCATATCATCCCTCTCTTTAATTGCCATTCACTTCACTGGATGGGGATTGCTATATAAATGGGTGGATCAGATAGGGAAGGAAGCATTTTTTTTAAGTTTGCTTCATATAAGAAAACACAGATTGGTGTCATGTACCAACATTTTTTATGCCGTGAGTAAATATGTAGGAGTGCAGTGGAGGTTTTGCCTTTGCCTGCGATAGCCTAGCTCAATGTTTCTCAACCTTGGCAGTTTGAAGATGTGTGGACTTCAACTCCCAGAATTCCACAGCCAGCGTTGCTGGCTGTGGAATTCTGGGAGTTGAAGTCCACACATCTTCAAACTGCCAAGGTTGAGAAACACTGGCCTAGCTTAGCCTCAGAGTCATCTTTGTCAGATAAATGAGATCCAGTAGAATCACAGAGCCTTTCCAGAAGCTGGCCTTGAGAAAGGACTTTTAATATGCAATTCAGCCTTCTTTTCATTGAATAAGAGCTTGAGAGTCTAATTAAGTTTGATTGTGGCGATCCCATTTGTTAATATTTCCATCCCAGCTGTGTTTTCGTTTTTGGGGGTTTTGTTTTGTTGCAGAAGGGACATAGGAAGAAGGGACATTTTCTTCTGTCCACTAGTCTGTGACCTATTGTCCTGACCCTTTTTGCTTTGCCAGCTTGATTCTGGTATCTGACCAAATTGGAGAAAGCTTGGGTGGCTGACTGTGAGGAAGTAAAGATTGCAAAGAGTTCAGATAATTTCTATTTTTACATAAAAACTAAACGCACATACCGTTTTATGTAGGAGTAAGGGTATGGTGAATTCTATGTTGATCCAAGTAACCACGGGATAACATGACAACTACATCTTTAATACCTGCCTTCTCATCTATGTTTCTTAGTGAAGCCTCTGTAGCAGCAAACTCTCCATATTTCACTACCAACACTGAACTCATTGACCTCTTGCCCATTTTTTGGGGGGGGGGGTGTCAAATAGAGAGGGAATATCTGAGCATTTGAATCATTCAGTTTCCTGATTGCAGATGAATGGAAAGGCAGACTCATTGCTTATTTCAAACTGGGAATTCAACTCTTATTTCAAAGGTTTCAGATCTGGTTGGGTAATGTGATCGTCTTGCTGGGAAAATTAAAGGAAACATGAACATGAATTAAGCATGTGGGGATAGGATATGGCTTTTATTTTATTAACTCGGCAAATTTCTTGCTCTTATTCCCTCGTAGTTTACATAACATTGCTGGAATTTCTTCACTGTTGTTTTTCTTTCTTCCAAGAATGAGCACACAGTGCTCTTTGCTTACTCAATACTTGGTCTTTTTCCAGCAAAAGAAAATATGAGTTGATCTAGTTCATTTCCAGTATTTGTTGTTCCAACTTGCTAGTCTAGTTTGAGTCCACTAATTACTGTTCTATCTACTATAGGAAGTAAATGGATGCTTTGATTATGTGATAAAATCCTAAGCTCAGAGTTTTAATAAGCCTCTCATAATGTCTACAAAACTGACCTTATATTTGTTGGCAATGTAGTGATTTAAACTAGCCCAGCCTTTTCTTTCCCAGCCTGGTGCCCTCCAGATGTGTTGGGAATACAGCTCTAAAATATTTGATACATTTTAAATATTTATATTCTGTCTTTAAAACAAATGTTTTCCCAGGGCGACTTCCAATAATCTAAAATCATGATTTCAAATTTAAATTAAAGCAGTACCTAAAATATAGAAACTGTATTAATGATATGTAATATTTATATTATTATTACTTATAAGACAAGCATTAAAATAGCAGCAAGAAATGGGTTACAAGCTGTATGCAATATAAATAGGAGTATGTGAATATACTGGTACATTTATAGCTGGAAAAAACAGCCAAGTTTTCCCCTGGTGCTACAGAAAGAATAAAGGCAGATCTTAATGGAGGGCATTCCAGAGGAAGTGGGTCACCACTGAAAAAGCCATTATGGCAGGGGTGAAATGCTGCCGGTTCGGGAGGGCTGGTCAGTCGTTGCAGAGCCGATGGAGCTGGCGGCGGTCGCGGCACTTCTCCTGCCTGCTTCCCCTGCCCGCCTGGATGCTGCCATTTGAGTCCTTCTACGTTCTGGGCATGCGCAGAATGCTTTGCGCATGCGCAGAGGGCAAAATAACCCAATTGGTGGCATCCAGCCGGGCGGGAGAAGCGGGCGGGAGAAGCCCCGCGCTGCGACCGCTGCCAGCTCCATCGGCTCTGCAACGACCGACTGACCTGCCCAAACCGGCAGCATTTCACCACTGCATTATGGGACTATCATCTACTATAGCTAAGCATGGAGAGCTCCCAAACAGATCTTCAGTGGATCATTTAAAGCCGTGATGGTGAACCTATGGCACATGTGCCCAAAGTGGCACGCAAAGCCATGTCATCCGGCACGCACGGCCTTGCCTGTTTGTCTTCTGGGTTTCTAGCGTGCATGTGTGTGCAACCATCAGCTGTCCTTCGCACACGCGGTAGTGCTGAAAACCAGTGTGCGCATGCGTGCCAGCCAGCTGATTGTCAGGTGCGCATGCACGCCAGAATCCGGAAGTTTGGCTTTTCCAGAGCGCGATCCCTTCGCACGCGGGGCAGTGCTGAAAATTGGCCTGCACATGCGCGCCAGCCAGCTGATTGTTGGTGCTAGAACCCAGAAGTTCGGCTTTTCCAGAGCGTGGCCCGATGAGCGTGCGCACGCGTGACGTTTCCGTGCGATCTTTTTGGCAATTGGTGCTGAAAAGGTTCGCCATCACTGATTTAAAGCAATGTTTCTCAACCTTAGCAATTTTTAAGACACGTGGAATTGAAGCACTCCTATGATGCAGTCCCATGCTGGATGGGGAATTATGAGAGTTGAGGTTTCACACATCTTAAACTTTCCAAGTTTGAGAAACATAGATTGAAAGGTTCATGTAGGATCTTTTCACAAAAGGTTTTTTCAGGTACTGTACTTCCAAGCTGTGAAGGACTTTGTAGATAGAAATCAGCACATTTAGTTGGGACCAGAAATCAACCTGGAATACTGGAGATGCTATATTATGACATAATATTGTGATACTATTTAAAAGTTCTCTATAAAATAGAGTTTGAGCCAACATCAATGAAAGAGAACTTAGAATAGCATTATTTAGAAATGAGAGAGGCAGGCCCACATCTTATCATATATTTGGCATACCAAACTCCCCAGAGCAGGTAAATACGGTATTTTTCGGAGTATAAGACGCACCTTTTTGCCCCCAAAAAGAGGGTGGAAATGTCGGTGCGTCTTATACACCGAATACAGCCATTTTGGCCTCCCGAAGCCCCGCCCCCTGCATCCCATTTTTGCGAAAAACGGGCCGTTTATTGCAAAAATGGGAGCATTTTTGCCTTCCCCCACCCCCTAGGAGTGCTCTGCAGGCTTCCCAAACCCTCTGCATGCCTCGTTTTTGCAAAAAAAGGGGTGTTTTTGCCTTCTAATTACCCCATCTAGCATGACTGGAGGAGGAATTCTGGGAGTTGAAGTCCACTAGTCTTAAAGCTGTCAAGTTTGAAGACCCCTGGGTTAGGGGTTAAGGGTGCAAGGGTCTTCAAACTTGGCAAGTTTAAGACTTGTGGACTTCAACTCCCATTCCTGAGCTAGCATGACTGGAGGAGGAATTCTGGGAGTTGAAGTCCACAAGTCTTAAAGCTGTCAAGTTTGAAGTTTGTAAAAAGTGTACATGGTTGTAAAAAGTGTACATGGTTGTAAAAAGTATTCTGCTATACTGGTATTTTATTAAATAATATATTACTAGTACTACATTACTACATTTGGTTCAGAATACTTTTTTCCTTGTTTTCCTCCTCTAAAATCTAGGTGCGTCTTATACTCCGAAAAATACACTAAACTTCTGGAGATTAAAACAAACAAACAAATAAAAATAAAAACAGATCCTGGAAGAACAAGAATGCCAGCTGGAGAATCATTTAAAGTGACAGCATGTAAATTAGTAGAGTACAGAGCAGTTTAGTCCACTATCTGGCATGATTATCAAAGTCCCGAAACATAGGTTTCAATGGAGACTCTTTATAAAGGACTCCCATACTCTTGAACTAGATACTTGGTCAGCTCTATTTATTTATTTATTTATTTATTTATTTATTTATTTATTTATTTATTTATTTATTTATTTATTTATTTATTTATTTTATTTTGCGATTCTTATAGGCCGCCCTACTCCCTGGGGACTCAGGGCGGCATACAACATATATAAGAACAGCTGAATAGTATATAAAAAAATACTATAAAAACAACAATAATAAAATAGTGATTAAAAAAATAAAAACAACACAAGCAACAGTCACAATCAGCCCGCCTGCAGGAAGAGCCATGTCTTAATGGCCTTCCGGAAGGCCAGCAAGGTGGGAATAATTCGGATCTCTGGGGGGAGTTGGTTCCAGAGAGCCAGAGCTCCCACAGAGAAGCTCTAGCTGCAAGAGCCAGGAGAACGACTGAAGGATTGAGAACGGAAGTGAACGCAACAATCATTCTACAGTACGTCAGTAAAGTTTGTAACCCTTGGGATCCCATGTGCTCATAACTTGCCAAAAAAAATCTAGCTGCTCTTCTAACTAGTTCCTAGGGGAAAACAGGGAAAGGAGTCCCTCTAACTAAGGGTTGCAAAAGCTATGCAAGTGTAGCACCTTTAAGCTGCACAGTCACAGTAACATGGGAACAGTTGATCATGACAGGAGCTTGAGCAGAAAAAGAAGAGGAAGAGAGAAGGATTCTTGCATCATATGTGGGATTCATCAAACCACAAGGTTAGTCAGAATTTTAAAGGAAAAGTAGACACCCATAACCCTTTGGGTCATCGTTTCAGAGATATTTCCTTACCGAAACAGCGAAACAGAATGACCATGGGCGAGCAAAAAAATCATTGGGAACAGGGGTGACTTCTGACTGATTCTTGGCTTTCTTCATTGAGTTTCTTCATGGGAAATTGTAGTAAGCATCAGAAATAAACATGCATGTCTTCATTACATTAAATCCACTGCTGGACTCCCATGATAGTGAACACATTTCTCCTGGTATCCAACCTCCCCTTTGGGAGGAAGGTGATTGAGAAGGTAATTGTGCAACAGCTTCAGAAGACCCTGGATGAAGCAGATTATTTGGATGCCTTTCAGTCAGATTTTAGATCTGGATATGAAACAAAAATGGCATTGGTTTCCCTTAGGAATGGTCTCTGATGGTTTGTCCATCCTTGCCTTCCTTGATCTCTTGGCAGCTTTTTATATCATTGACCATGGTATCTTTCCCGACCGACACAGAGAATTGGAGTTGGTTGCAACGGTGTTTTGTTGGTTCACCTCCTTTCTCTGAGGTTAATTCCAGTTTGTGATGATGGGGGAGATGTCACCCTAGGTTCCTGCTATGTGGGGTGCTGCAAGGGCCATTGCATTCCCCTCTCCTATTCAGCAACTACATGAGACCGTTGGATGAGCTCATTCATTGCCATGGGGTGAGGGATCATCAGTGTGCTCCTGGTGAATTTAGCAATGCGGTGGATGTCCAATCCCAGTATCTGGAGGCTATGAGAGCCGGGATGGAGAACAAGCAGGCTTCAAAGACTGAATGGTTTTGAGTTGTGAGCCCCCATGATTCTGGGACTTTACCATCTTTGGTACTGGATGGGGTCACGATGCCCCAAATGGTCCCTATACACAATCTTGTGGTCCTTCTGGACTCGTGACTCTTGCTTGAGGAGATTGGTCAGGGTTAGGAGCAGGGGTGGGTTACAACTTACCTCACTGCCGGTTCGCTTCCTCCCCCCCCCACGCATGCGCAGTGCAAAAAAACCCCCCAAAAAACAAACAAACAAACGCCGAAAACAAAATGGCGATGCATGCACAGTGCCGGAAGCTCGGCTTCTGCGCATGCGCAGAAAAAAAAAGAAAAATAAATAAATATTTTTTTAAAAAAAAAGATGGCAGCCCCCACGGACCGGCACCGACCGATCTGGTTTGGTGATATCATCATGATGTCACCAGCGGATCACTATCAGTTCGGGCAAACCGGTCCGAACCGGAAGGAACCCACCTCTGGTTAGGAGGCTTTTGTACAACTTTCTATTATGCTCCAGTTACACCCAGTCCTGGATCAGGGCTCTGTATTTGCAGTCACTTATGCCCTGGTCACTTCCCAGTTGGACTATTGTGATGTGGTCTACATGGGGCTGCCCTTGAAGAGTATCCTGAAAGTTGGTGCAAAATGCAGCTATATGAGCAGTTATGTGTGTCTCTGGTAGAGCCCACATTTCATCTCTGCTGCATGAGCTGCAGTGGTTACCAGTTTGTTTCTGGGTACAATTCAAGGTGCTGGTGTTGACCTGTAAATTCCTACATGGCATGACACTTGGTTATTTAAGGGATTGTCTTTCCTTGATTTCATCAATCATTAGACTGAACAGAATGGGTATGTTATGGGACCCATCCTCTAGGGTAGGATTTAGATGAGGGGTTTTTTTCTGCTGTGTCCCCTGCACTGTGGAATCTTCTCTCCCTGAGGTGAAGATAGCCTCCTCTCACCTCTAGGCTTCAGAAGGTCTCTTAAGATCTGGTTATGCCAACGGCTTGGGGAACCCAGGGGATGGGTGAACTGGTTTCATTACTATTAACATCGCTTCATGTATTAATTAAAAAATATATTTCTATAGTTTTTGGATGTTTTAATTTTTTTTATTGGTAAGAATTCTAGATATTTATTGTTTTAGTCTTGTATGTCACCTAGAGTCACCTTGCTTCTAAGATGGGGGGGGGCTATATTAATTCAAAAACAAACAAACAAACAAACAAACGAAAGCGGAAAGATCTCATTTAGCAGTTTTCATTTAGATACTGCGCACCATCAAAAGATATAAATATCCCACAGAAACCCACAGCATAAACAAAATGGAATTGAGCAAAAATCATATAGGATTTCTAGCGTTTGTCAACCAAATGTATAAAAATATCTAATTTTGTTGAAGGATATTACGTTTGGTGGTATTGTGTTTTGTACTGAGATAGATTTAGTTATCTATATACTACTTTTTATGTTTCCTTGTATTTAATTAATGTTTTATCACTTTTATAGTTGTTTTTTAGATTTTTTTGGGGGGGGAATTTGCATAAACACACGTGTGTGTGTGTGTGTGTGTGTGTATGCTTTTAAAAATGTTTTTAAACTTTGTACATTTTATATATTTTAGCTTTTAAACTTACTAATTGTTTTGTAGCCCACCCTTCTTATGCTGGTCTATAATTGTAATAAAGATTTGATTGATACGTTCCAGTCATCTCCCAGATATTTTCCTTGCTCTCACTTGGATGTATTCCAAATGGCTAAAGGGACTTTGGAAAGTGAGAGAGGCACCATAGGAACAGTCATGCTGACTTCCTTAGTCATTTGTGTAATCTATTCCTTTAAGGTAATTGTTACATTCCAACCATGAGTCTGATCCACCAAATTTCAGCGATATCCAGGTTGTACATGTCATCTAACACTGAGATTTCAGGTTTGTCCTGTTTCTTTCCCAACACAATGCCATTAATATACTGTACAGATACTGTAGACTGTGAGTACTATATCTTTCTAGTCTCCCTGTTGGGTCTAGCTGCACATTGCTAAGCTTTCCCTTTTCTATATTGCTTCCCCCTTTATTTATCATGTGTCTCATCAAGTGATTAGCTCTCAGCTCCTACCGTCCAAAATTTAAAATAATTTTGGTCAGTTTTGCAATGCACCTGTGACCAAGCATACTGATATTAAATCTCATGGTCTAGTCTTATCTTCAACAGGTCCTGGCATTATGGATCCTAATCTACAGACACCATTGGAATATCCAGTTGTTCCTCTGCAATGATCTTTTTGTCATAATTTGGACTTTTAATGAGGAGAGATGAAAACACAACCTGTATTCCAAAATCTATCGCTTTCTTTGAAAGCTCATAATCCTTGGAACAATATTAACATTTCTATTGATTAAGATAAAGAGCAGATACTTAGTTAATCTGATGAATCTCGGAAGCCACATTTAAATACACGGTAGTCTGCAAAATGGCATTTCTAGAGATGATATATCCAGCCTGCACACGCTTACCATAGTTCTAGCAATAGGAGTGTCCAATTGCATCAGAAATTTGTGCTACTTCAGATTGGTGCTTAAATTTCTTCTATGTGTACAGGCTTATACAATGAATCTTTTTTTTCATGTGCTGAAAACATCTCATCTGCAGGTGATCCAAACTGTGAAAACAGCTTGGTACTAGCACCAAGTATTGCAGAGTATCAGTAGGTTTGCTTGATCTAAGTGTTATGTTCACTTACTCTATTATCTCTCGTTCTTGGCTTTTTTCCTTGGTAGCTTCCCCATTCTATTTCAGAAAGTCTTACTGTTCTTCTTCTTCCTTTTTTAAAATGCCTTCCTCATGAGGCTGGAATGACAGCAAATATGTTTGGAACCCATTATGTTCTGTAAATAATAAATGAATTCCACAGTCTTGACCATAAAAATTGGCTCGTTCTGTGACCTTCTGAAGTTCTCGAGAACATAAATCACAGCAAAACAGGATCCAGAGACAGTATTCAGAGACAGTAATTGCCAGGGGAAACAATGGGAGACAAGTGGAAGTGAGGCTATGGAAGCAAATGAATTCAAGTGCTAACTAGGGCAGGTGTCCTCTGGTGAAAGGATTAACAGGAAACAGGACCTTGGATAGCTCCCATTGAGTTTTGCAGGCTCTTTCTCCCCACTCCCCCAATTAAGAAAATAAGTTTGATTGTTACCTTGTTGTAACACTGAAGTCTCATATAAATAGCTAGGTCCCATCCTTTTTGAAGCAAGAGTTTGATATTTAAAGAATAATTGGTTGATTTTGTAGTGTCTGATTTGGGATGGGCAAATAAAGGTCTGGTTGGGGTTCAGATTCTGAATCCAAGGATGAAGCCAAGACTATGGTTGGAAAAGGAACTATCTGATTGTCTCCTGAGAATTCTGCATACTGTGAGGTTCAAGGGTAAAAGTAAAGACTATACTTAGCAACATACTTAGGATTAAAAATGGAGCAGCTCCACACAGGTGATCCAAATACACATGGCTGGTCTTCTGAGAGTTGAATATGAATCTGTTCCTCCTCCCCATTCAGACCTGCACAACCTTCAGGCCACTGTGCCAACACCTTGACAGTATTATATAGTGAATCTGGAATCAAGATGTACAACTGAGTTTCATCAACATAATAATGAAATTAGACCTCAAACTGACAGATGACCTCACCCAGTACCTTTACGTAGATGTTAAACAGGAGAGGCAATAGCATTAAGCCCTGAGACACTCTACTTGTTAAGGATTTTGTTGTTTGATCTTTCCTCTTTCCTCCATATTAGTTGGACCCAACTCTAGAGAAAGGAGAGAACTACTGCAACACTGTTGCACTCCTAATCTCTATAGACCCGTGATGGTGAACCTATGGCACATGTGCCCAAAGTGGCATGCGAAGCCATGTCACCTGGCACACGCGGCCTTGCCTATTTGTCTTCCGGGTTTCTGGCATGCATGCACATGTGCCGATCAGCTGTCCTTTGCGTGCACAGCAGTGCTGAAAACCAGTGTGCGCATGTGCGCTGGCCAGCTGATTATTGGGTACGCATGCATGCCAGAACCCGGAAGTTCGGCTTTTTCAGAGCGTGATCCCTTCACGCGTGCAGCAGTGCCAAAAATGGCCTGTGAATGTGCACCGGCCAGCTGATTGTCGGGCGCGCATGTGCGCTAGAACCCAGACGTTTGGCTTTTCCAGAGTGCGGCCCCGATGAGCGTGCACGTGCATGATGTGTCCGTTCGCCATCACTGTTATAGACAATCCAGAAGGATAACATGATCGATAGTATTGAAAGCTGCGGACAAATAAAGGAGAACCAGGACATTTGAACCACCTCTATCCTGGCTGTGCCAGAAGTTATCAACAAGCACATCTTAGTTCTGTGTCCTGATTTATAACCCCATTGAAAAGGGCCCTTTGAAGCTGGATGAAAATTGTCCAGGACAAATACAGTTTGGCATCAGTCCACCCCAGATAAAACCACCGTAACAGCAACAGGTTAAAAAAGAATGAAAAGTAGAAAAGTCCAATGGGACAAATGCAATAGCAACAACCACACTCAGAGGCAAAAATGACCATGGAACTGGGGCTGATAGCAACCATTCCTGTGTCCTGCTCAAGCTCCTGCCACTTCAGCTCCTCACAAATGCACGCAAAAACTCCCCACTGGGGATCAAAATTTCCCGGAGGCCAGAGAGTCTGCCAATGCACCTCCATGAGGCCTGTTCCACTTGCCCAGATGGAAAGAAGAAAGGGAAAACTCTGGCCACATCTCTTTCATTGTATGTGTGTCACTATTGTCATATATATGCAAAGATGAGACTCCTGCTCTATCTTGGGGCAATCCAGGGAGGCAAAAATTTGTAAACAAATTTGCCAGAGAAACTGCCTCAGCAGTCCAGTACTGTGAGCTTTCAGGCCTTACTCTGCCAGCCTCCATCTTCACCTCTTGGTCACCACACATCTCCATCCACCACTCTCCTGGAAGCAGCAGCACTCCCAAGTAGAAGGTTGTTTCTACCTTTTTGTTTGGTGGGCATCAGTTCTTCTATCATATGCCAGAGTCTTTTAAATGACTTGGGCATTATATAAATGTGATGAATGAATGAATGAATGAATATCACATCTTCAAATTCATTCTTCAGTCAAATTTTATTCAAAATACAACTCAGCTCTGGGCCTGCCTAAATCTAATCTGCCTGGTTATCATTCTGTTTTTTTCTTAACATACATCCTTTTTCTTCGCTGGCCCAGCCACAAGAAGGAATATTCTTGCTTTTGGTTTTAATTAGCCAGGCTACAGCTTGTTGTCCATAGCTCTACAACCTCCATATAAAGTGTGGCTGAACATGATAACAGAGTTGCTATTGGATCTTATTGAAATGAAATATAATTTGGTGCTTTCTTATAAAATCAAGATCAAGAATGTATTTTTTTAAAAAATGGCTATGAACTATGCTGAAGCTGGATCTAATTTCAATTCATCCAGTGTTCCCTATTTAATTATTTCTTTGTGCAATAGATGATGGATCTGAGGACATTTCTAATCCAAATAGCCCATCTTAATCTGAAAAATTATGGTTCTAACAAACCTCTAGAAATAACTGGTGGGCTTTTCAGATGATTGGTAGACTTGATGGATGATGGTTTCTATTAAAGCCTCCAGTGAGATGTCTGAAGCCAATAATAGCTCCCAGATCTGACAGAAGGTTGAGAAAATAATTAAAAATCATTGCTCTATCCTGAGTAGTAGCTGCAGGTCCAGCAGCAGACAAAATCCCATCACACATCCTCCACATAAATATTTTTTTAAAAGTGGAGGGAAGGAGGAAGAAAAAAAATAAACAACGGCCCATGTTGAAGAGAGAATGAGAATAAGAAAATGATGAAATGTGGCAATTTTGTCCCTTCTCCTTCTGTCTGGACTACTGACGGAAATGCTTGTCTGTTGCAAGTCTGGAGCATTTTTTAAGGGTCACTGGGTTCTTGTGTGGCAGAACTCTTAAGATTAGCACTATTACCACACAGTCATATGGGGTGATAATCCCAACTCAAACAATAGGTGGCATTGCATGCTCACATTTGGCCAGCTGTTCTAGTCAGCAACCACACGCATTGCCAACTAAACAAGATCCATTTTTGAGACCTACTTGTTTCCTACAAATATAAGAAATCTGACAGACGTTTTGGTCATACATAATCTCACCCCAAAGTTCCTTTATGGAAGAAAGGTCCTTCAGACAGTAGCCAACTGATTATCATAAGAAGGCAGTTCCAAAATTAAGGTATAATAAAGACTTGCCCACCGTCAGTAAGAGCATAGAACAACTCAAAGAAGGAGTGCAAGATTGGAAGATATGGAGAGTCCTGGTTCATAGAATTGCCAAGAGTTGGACATGACTGAATGCATAACTTCATCAAAGACTTGCCATCTAGTTCTCAATTGATAGATTGGTTCTCTTAAAATCAATGTTGGGATCAGTGCAGTTTTATACTCTTATCCTAGGGTATAAACAACTCAAAACAATAGAGAAAAATATATACAAAATATTACATTTGAATGATAAAAATGAAAAACAAGGTAAAAATGAAAAACGTAAGTTTTATTATATTACTCATATCTGAAAAGCCTTTGTAATAAACCTTATAAACACAATCAGAGAAACAGCTACTCAAAAGTCTCTTTCAGATGGCAAATGGTTCCAAAGAATGAGTGTTTCCTCATCAGATTAGTCTTTACTTGGGATTCTCAAAAGGGTTTCCTCTGTTACATATTTTGAAGGAGCAATGCAGGAAGATGCAATAGTTTAGGGTTGGAAGGAAATTTGAAAGCAGGTTGTTGCCAGTTTCATAAAAGGTTTAACAGGCATGGCCATTCAGAAAATATTTATTTACAGGAAGAAAACATTGGAGACATTATCTGTTATTGATTCTAAGCCATATTCCTAGGTGATGCTTATTATTTTGAGGGATATCATTTTGGGGGCGGAGGGTACTGAACTGAAGCCACATACCATATTATCTTCTAAGAATGTCCACGGGACTTACATACTGTAGGTCCCATTTAGTCTTACAAAGAAAGCTAAAGTTTAGAGGCCAATATTTTGAAGCATACCAACTTCCATTCATTTTTAAAAATGAAAATAAGCTAAAAAGCAGTCTAAATCAGATAAAGAGTGAACCTGGTAGATGAAAAGGAAAATTAAAGAACGTTCAGTTGTCAGTGTTTGAAGTAGACAACTGCAGGAATAGAATTATTGAATTACTATATAGAACTTAGCTTATACCCTGATGTAGAGGGTGACCAGGTTGCGCCTGAAGGAGGGGTCAAGTACGTCATCAGTCTTGAGTCTCTTTGCACCCACAAGAAATCTAAGTCCAGTCCACCTTTAATTCCATTGATTGTTATCTACCACCAATTTTCTTTTACTGTTAGTACGGTAGTTCAGATTCTTGTATAGAGCATGAGCATGTAACAACCCTGTAATCATTTGAACTGCCTTACTTCCTTATTAGCTATGTCTGACACTTAAATATATATAACTCACACTGCTATGGCATCTTCTGGGTTGGGGATGATGGGAGTTGTAACCCAGCAGTTTGAAAAGTCAGCATAAAGAATGACACATGCCAATATACTGCAATGCCATCTTATACTGGGCAATAACTCCATTTGGTTCACATATAATTATGTGCTTAACAGAAACTGAACTACTGTTGCCTGTTTTATGTTAATATATTGGATCTGCTTTATGTCTTTTGCTGTTGATCAAATGTACAAAGTTGACATGTAGCTCCTCCTTCCCTTGTTTGAAGAGAGAGTATAACAGTTTGTAGAGAGATCTTCTCACAGCAGGTATCACCTTCCTGAATCTAGAATCCTATGATACAAGGGAGCTACTTAATGTATACAATTCTTTGATCTCTGCCTTTAGGCAAGCATACAAGTGGAGAACCAGGGTGTCTGTTGTCAACTAGTATATTTGTCTAAAATAGTGGTGAACAAGACTTGTGCTTCCAAGTCTTTTAGAGTACAATTGCTGTAATCCTTGCTATTGAATTATTATTAGCTGGAGTTGATGGGATTTGGTCCAAAATATCTAGAGGACAACAGTAAATAGTGTAGTAATGTGTAATTCCTAATGGATTCTATATTCTCTTTTCACCTAACTGATTTGTATGTTGCAGTAGAATTGGAATATTTAATGCTAAACAAATTATGGAGGTTATAACTCACAGAATCTTTTATTAATAATCTCTCCTTTTGTCCCGTGTGTGTGTGTGTGTGTGTGTGTGTGTGTGTGTGTGTGTATAAGTGTATGTATATGTATATGTACAGTATATGTAAAGACTGAACTGCATTTGGTGTGTTGAAGTAACAGAATTTGAGTTTCCAAGACTTTTTAATTATTGAATACCCTGCTTTCAACAGCACAGTTCACTGAGTCAACTCCAAAAAGAGACTAACTGATCCAGTCAGTTAACAACAGAGGATTAAGTTTAGCCTTAAACAAATCCAATTGTGCATAGTGTTAACCAATTCTACCCAATCAGTCACAATGTGAGAGTTTTTAGAGCCATTTAGTTGATTCATTTTGCTTACCTTGTCCTCCAGGGAAAAAAAGCTTGAGGGAAAGAATGGGTGGAAAATAGAGCTTTTCCATTACAGGTCTGGCAGCAGTAGATAATACACCCCAAATATCAGATAGCTGCTGTGCCCAAGCCATGCCTGCTCTTCCCTGCCTAACCAATGAGGAAGAGGCTAGTGACATCATAAAGCTGTGTCAGGAATCCTGCAAAGAAAAGTAGGTGAAGATTCTGAATGTAAAAAATGGGACATTTGGTCTAGTAGTCAATGAGGCTGTGTACTGCCAGAACCTCAGGTAGAAAATCTGACTGGTTTAGTCATGGTGTCAAGGGAATAGGCCTTGGTATGAATCAAAACAATATGCCAAAAGCTGAATGGTGCTATGTAACTGATGTGTACAAGCCCTCTACTCTAGCAATCAGGGACCCATAGCTCATCATCACTGGTTTTTAAAACTATGAGAGAACTCAGATTCATTCTATCTATCTATCTATCTATCTATCTATCTATCTATCTATCTATCTATCTATCTATCTATCTATCTATCTATCTATCTATCTATCTATCTATCATCTATCCAACTTATATGATGACCCATCTATCCACAGAACTCTGGGCAGTGAAGAAAAACAAAGAATTCCCTTCAACCAACCAACCAAGTACTGAAGTTTAATAAAACCACAAAACCACTAATCGTATCCACCCAGGTCAAAGCCCTCATGCTAACATCCTGACTCCAAGAATTTCTGGTTTGAAAAACAGTTTTTTTTCATGAGGCCTCGTCTTTCTCTTTGAAAGCACTTTGCTATTTCTAATGTATGTCCTATAATGCAACCCCACATTTAAACTGCAGTATTAATTCAGGAATCGGTGAAGACTGAAATCTGCCCGTCAAACCATTCTGATGGTACAATTAGACTTTAAAAAACAACGACAACATTGTGGTATCTGAATGAGGGTGGCCTTAATCTGGTAGCTGTTAGAGTTCAAAGGTTTTGAGTCAAGAGAGCCTGCTGCCCGTGCTAGCTTCATTTGTGTACATCTATATCTTCACAAAATATTTTTTACTCTCCAGATTTTACAGGAGGTGCCTAGATTCAAGAGAATTTTCTGCTTCTGGATATTGGCCTTTGGAGTTTGCCATGGTAGGGAGAAAATGCAGAAGTTGACAAATATGCCTTTTCTTCCATTTAACCTTTAGCTTCCATTTAAACAGTGCATTTTACTGGCACATATTATCTGGGAATGGATAAGGACAGACTGACAAGAAAAAAAAATTGTTTAAATTTTCTTCTGCGCATGCCCAGAAGCCGAGTTTCCGGCACTGCTCATGCGCTGCCTTCTTACCCCACAGTGAGTCCAAGCAGAGGAGGATGGCTGAGGGAGCGCGTAAGATGCTGAAAGAATGGGCGGCAGGAGCTATCTCCATTTCCCTCACTTCAGCAGTCCGAGAAGCCACAAATGTGCGGTGATGATCCTAGGCATTTTTGCATGTTCGAGGCTTCTTGAGCTGCTGAGGGGAGGGGGAATGGGCAGCAGGACCTATCTCAGTTCCCCTCCCTTCAGCAGTCTGAGAAGCCACGCCCACCCGGTCACATGGCTGGCAAGCCACACTCACAAAATAAGCCATGCCCATGGAGTGGTAGTAAAAATATTAGGAACCCGCCCCTGCCTCAACCCCCCATAGCTTCAACCTTAAACTGTCTACCGTGGACCTCACAACATTCCTAAAAGGTCCGTACCCTGTCCTACTGTCCCCATTTATTTGTACTCATTTCCAGTGTTCATGTCCATGTTTATACTTATACCTGTTATCTCGTACACGTTTGACTAAATAAATAAATAAATAAATACATTTATTTATTTATTTATTTATTTATTTATTTATTTATTTATTTATTTATTTAGTCAAACATGTACGAGATAACAGGTATAAGTATAAACATAAACAAAATAAATAAATAAATAAATAAATAAATAAATAAATAAATAAATTTATTTATTTATTTATTTATTTATTTATTTATTTATTTATTTATTTATTTATTTATTTATTTATTTATTTATTTATTTATTTATTTATTTATTTATTTATTTATGAGTTCTTCTACTCCCTAAGGATTCAGTCTCATTTATTTATTTATATAAATAAAAAAATAAAAAAATAAATAAAATAAATAAAATAAAATAAAATAAAATAATAAAATAAAAAAAAATAAAAAAAAATAAAAAAAATAAAAAAAATAATAAAAAATAAAATAAAATAAAATAAAATAAAATTCTGCAGGCCAGATCTAAGCACCCCGTGGGCCGGATCTAGTCCCCGGGCCTTGAGTTTGACACCCATGCTTTAGAAATTACTCTGCATGGCTCATGTCCAGAATTATCAACTCTTGAGGCATCCGTGTATGAACATACACGTGTGGTTATCTCACTGCATTCCGAAGGGCAACATTTTGAAACTCTTAGTTAAAAAATCCCAAGTCCTAAAGTTTGAAAAAATTAAAAAAAAAAGAAATACACAAAAACTGAGGAACTGTATTTAATTTCTTAGACAATACGCCAGTGCAGCTGTGGCTTGTAAGACAACAGAACCATTTCACACTCACTTAAAGAAACCTCAAAGCACAATTGTAAGTGAAACATCTGGCATTCCACTGTCTTCAGCATGAGATGCTTAAGCAGTTCCAAATTCTCTTGCTGAAATCTAAATATATGTGCTCACTTCCTTCTCTGAGAGCGCATCTCAAAACTGGAAGACATACCAGTTCAGTTCAGTTCAAGCATCTTCTCCTTCCAGAAAGTTAATGACTATGGCTTGTTACTGTGTTGTTTTGACTCATGTCATCTGCGAGATGAAAAGCTGTGGTGATTCCCTGATCTGTACCACATTTTATTCTACTGATTAGATGAAGTTGGCGCAGTGATTAAAGTGCAGCACTGCAGGCTACTTCAGCTGACTGCTAGTTCAGCAATTCAGCTGTTCAAATCTCACCAGCTCAAGGTTGACTCAGCCTTCCATCCTTCTGAGGTCGGTAAAATGAGGACCCAGATTGTTGGGGGCAATATGCTGAACTCTGTAAACCGCTTAGAGAGGGCTGTAAAGGCACTATGAAGCGGTATATAAGTCTAAGTGCTATTGCTATTGCTATCCATCTATAGGGCTATTTTCTCACCTACAGGGCGAGAAAGCATCCTAGAGACTCATCCGCACAAGCTGCCATTGAATTTTTTTTTTGGGGTGGTGGTGGCTTCTTTTGTCCAAATTGTCCATTGGTTTCACAGAGGTCCTTTAGCAATCCTAGTAGCAGGTTCCCAAAGAGCATGGAGGGGATATGGACTTACTTTGCCCCTCTTCCAGATACTTCCCAATTGGCAGAAAGCATAGCCCACGTCTTGTCAACAAAAGAAAGCACAGTCCTTTTGTTTCTAGAGAAGCAGGACACTTCAAAGAGAAATTTCAGTCGCTTTTAGAAGATGTCACTTGACCCTTTCCCCTTGGATTTAGCATGTGTGCAGGTGGCTGATCATCTGCCAAACCCAGGCTCAGCCTTTCTCTCACCAGCAATTATGCAATTCTCCCCCCCTTCATTCAGTGGACTCGGTGTGTGTGTGTGTGTGTGTTTGTTTTTTCTCTCTACTTACAACTTAGTCCAGCATCTCCAAAAATCACATAACCACCTCCTCCCCTGAACTTGCAATACGATATTTATTTCAACAGTTCTTTGGGGGGGAAAAAGTGGATGCCTGGGACATGGGATACATCCTGTGGACCCTTTGGATATGATCACCTGGCAAGAAAAACATAATTTTTTTACTGAAGGAAAAACTAGCAAATTCAGACAGCCTTTTGTTCTCCCTTGTAAGAGGAAGCTTACTACAATTCCCACATGATGGCTCCCCCAGATACTTGGTTTACAACAGCCTTCCTCAGCCAGGTGCCTGCTCTCTGTGCCGGATTACAACTCCCATAATCTCCAATTGGTATTCCAAACGGGGTTTAGGAGACTGTAGTCTGGCACATATTGAAAGCGCTCGGTTAGGAAAAGTTATCTGAATGAGCCTTCCTCCCATTCTATTACGGAAATTCATTGGATTCATTGGTGGTAGCAAAAGCCATATTTTTAAAAATGTGTCCTTTTTAAGATTCAGTTTAACAGTATAAGCTAGCCTGGTTTGAGGAAAGAATGGTAGGTGATGAGATTTAGGTATGAATGCTAGTTTATGTTTTTTACTCCTATCTATAGAATAATTCATCTTATTCTGGGTCTGGGGCAGAGGTGGGTTCCTCCTGGTTCACACTGGTTCTATAGAACTGGTAGTAAACTGGTGGTGACATCACGGAGCCGGTTCTGCCGGTGCCGGTCTGTGGACACCGCCATCTTTTTTTGGGGGGGGGGGAATTTTTTTTGAATTTTTTTTAAATGTGTTGCTGGTTTTTGCTTCTGTGCATGCACAGAAGCCGAGTTTTCAGCATGCGCCACCATCTTATTTCCGGCTTTTTTTGGCTTTTTTTTGCTTGTTTTCGGCACTGCACATGCGCACGCGTGCCCGGCCATGCGGCACAAATGCGTGTGCAGCCACGCAGCGTGGGAGGAAGCAAACCGGCGGCAAGGTAAGTTAGAACCCACCCCTGGTCTGGGGTCTTTTTCCATTGAGACTGTGGGAAAGAGAGATGATTTAGAAGTAGGCTAATCTCTCTGCCATATTAGTTTTTCGTGTACAGGGATTTTTGTTTTTAAAATATGGAGTGAAAACCACAAGACATCTCTATTTGAAATTTAAATAGTGCAGTTCTGACTATCCCAATGAAAGAAACAAGGCAGATTTCTACTCCTTGACATTATATTTTACATAGGACTGCAAAGCTCCAAGTGACTATGAAATGGCAGCAGAGAGATACAGAAAGGTAAACTGTTGCTGCTGTTGTCTGGTTGTCTGGATTTTAGGAGTCTCTATACCAGAGCCAGATTAAGGTTAACTGACGCCTTAAGCACAGCCCAACAATGGTGCCCCTTGATGGAACTGAAACTCTCATGCCATTAGTGGGAAACAAATAAAACCTCCAACCAAATTTTTAAATTTTAGTCAAAGAAAGAAACCAAAGAAAACCTTTTTTTGACAATGTACATTAAAGTTGAATACTGCAGATAAGGACAGTTACAAAAAATTGAAGTTGAATATGGCAGTGAAAAAGTTAAGGACATAATAACGGGGGAAAAACTCTGTCGTACCCTAAGCAGGTTCCTATTTTATTTAATGGTTAATCCAGCATGACTCTATGGGGTACCCTTAATGGTGGCAGGTTCACTTTTTGGGGCGTGAAACTTAGGCAATAGCTGAATGGGTGGCAAATCACACCACTTCTCTAAATCAGTGTTTCCTATGACACAGAGGTATGCCTACGTCTGAATACAATGAAGTCGTAAGATGAAAGAAGATATGCCAAAAGTGTAATTTTCATTTATGGCTAGGCATCTCTAGCTCTTCAACCAGCGGTGAAATCTACTTACCTTCCCTACCAGTTCGGAAGCGTGCGCGCCACCGTTGCACACCCTTTTCCACCCTCTGCGCATGCACAGAAGGCTTTGCGCATGTGCAGAGGGTTAAAAACAAGAAAATGGCAACATCCGGGCGGGTGGGCGGAGCCTTGCGCTGCTGCCGCTACCGGTTCTCCGAACCACCGGCGGCCGCCGCTACCGGTACACCTGAACCGGGACATACAGGTAGGATTTCACCACTGTCTTCAACCCTCCAGTCAAGGAGAGCAAGGGGAACGTTGCATTGCCTAAAGCAATGTTTCATTTCACATTCCTCCTTTAGAGGTTCTGTTTTGTGTGAAAATGCATTGAACAACTGTGGTAGTAGGACCGTGGAAGACTGTGGAAAGATACTGTTACTGACAGTGAACTCACACCTCGAGCTCTGCGAGTGGATTCTGGAGATGCCTGCATGAAGTCTGAGGATATGCCTGTGGGGGGGAGGGGGGAGGTTGTGGGAAAGCAGCCTCTTGCAATTACATGTGATAATTAAAGCCAATTCAAACTTTCTATCATGCATTAATGCTGTTAGTTGCCAGCTCTGCTTTGATTCCTAAGTATGGTCATTCCCGCCCTCCCAGCCCTCCCCCCCCACTCTAAGGACAGCACAATAAGGGAAATGGACCATTTTGGATCAGTCTAAATGCAATTTGTTCAGTTCTTTTCAAGCATATAATCCTGGTACAAAGAAAGGATTTGGGGGGCATTTTCAGCTCTGCGGGAACAAAGGCTCAGGCCAATCAGAAGGCAGAATTGTCACTTGCAGCTGCTCTGATAAATAAAAGAGCAGCCAGTAAATGCCTCTACAGTGTTGGATGCTTCTTAGGGAAACTGAATTTTCTCTACAGCAGGTGCTTTGGCTGCAACTCTCCAACTTCCCTTTGGGTCTGGTCCTCTCTCTTTCTAGGGCAGCATGAACAAGGGCTACTGTGCAAGCGTGGGAGGAGCATAGGGGGCTGCCTCATCTGAAGCCAAATCATTCATTCCTTGAGCCTAGCACAATCTCCTTTGACTAGCAGGGGTCCTGGAAAGGCCCAACCAAGCTATGCAGCCCTGGGACATCACAGAAACTCCTAAAAGAGGACTTTGCAAGGATGGAGCCAGTCACTACAAAACACAGAGCTCTCTACCCTGCATGTCCACAGTCATAGTAATGTTTTAGGTCAGTGTTTCCCAACCTTGGCAACTTGAAGATGTCTGGACTTCAACTCCCAGAATTCCCCAGCCAGCAAAGCTGGCTGGGGAATTCTGGGAGTTGAAGTCCAGACATCTTCAAGTTGCCAAGGTTGGGAAACACTGTTTTAGGTGATGGGGTGCAGAGAAGTGGGAAGGTAGTAATGGTTGGTTGCTATTGCAATGATTTCTTCTTTCATATCAAAATGAATAGGTTTTTAGCTGAACATTTCAATCGTCAGTTGGTGTATGCAATAGAACACAGTCCAAAGAAAAACTTCGCATCCCCTTATTGCTACCAGCAGGTATGAATCAATGGCTTCTAATAGTAGCGACAGCTAAAAACTCAGCCTATCAAAACACACAGTGTTATTCATCCTACTCATTCCTGCACACGATGGCATCGCACTAAAATCAAGTCATGGTTATTGTTTCTATCCATCAAAGAGGAGGTAGCTACTGAACTCTGGTAAATGTGTGCTCTTCTGCTACCTTTAAAAAAAGGTACATCCAGCCGATCCCCAAATTCCCAAGTATAGTTGTAACCTTCAGGACTCCAGGAAATTTTTTGGCAGAGGACAGTTGGTGGACTTGCATGGTGGAACCAGAAGCTTATTCTTCTTATACCTTTCCTTGCCATCTGGATTTCCTGGAAATGCCTTGCCTTTTGGAAGTATGAAGTATGAATTTCATCAACAACATTGTTAGGACTCAGTTGGGTTGGCAATATATAAACCAACAATGTATGTCTGTAGGTTTAACTGTGTTGATGTATGTAGCTTTAACTGTATGATATTTCTGATTGGTTGATTGTGTTGCAGGTTGCCATAAGAGGGAGCTAGAGATCATAGCTTACGCTCTCTCTCTGACATGTTTTCTTTGACATTCTGTTCTCTGTTGTAACTAACCTGTGTTTATACCTTGATATCTTTGTTTACTGTGCATGACAAAGGCAGTTGGTAAGAAGGCTTTGGATATTCTTTGTACTGTTATTCTGACTATTACGTGTATGACCTGGACTGTTTGTTGGATTGTTCTATTTCTTAAAGTAAACTTTAACTCAAGTTAGTGTATCTGTGTGTGGCTGAATAATTATTCATAACTACTCTCATAAATGTTTCCATGTGCATGTCCTTGTTATTCAAGGGTTACTTTGCGCATACCCTAACAAACATCTAGATTTTTTTTTCTGCCTGGACAGGTTTTCCAAGTCCCAGGCCATGCAACATGCAAATGCACAAGAGGTAAATCATTATGGCTGGGATGACTTTGATATCATTTTCATCTTATTTTAGTGGAGGGTGGGCACCACCTTCCCCCAAACCCAAGTCCTGTGGTTGTAAAATTAAATGTGTATGTGGGAAAAACAGAGTCAAGGCTATCTAAAACACTTCCTTCATAGCAGAGAGCACCCCTGTTCGACTCTGTTCCCATTTGAGCTTTTCTCTCTGCTGACAGGCACTATCTGCATCTGGAGGTGAGCAAACACCAGGACCACTTTGTGTGTCAAGTGCCAGGACAAGGCATGGACTGATACAGCCGCTATCCCTAGTGATAGCAAAGCCAGGTGCTCCTAGAAGCAAAAGTTCAGTTCCTGTTTGCCTCCATTTGGGTCCAGAATCTGGGAAAAAGAGATAGTGGCAAGTGACTTGGTGTTGACAAGTCGGATGATAGAAAGGTCATGTGTCCTTTGGTGAATTCTTCAGCAAGTGGATCAGAAGCAGCTGGTTAAGCAAAGTGGACCTTTAGGAGCAAGGGTGGTTGACTTTTTATCTACAGTTGCAACACTTAAGGACTAGAGCAGTGTTTTTCAAACCTGGGAACTTTGTGTGGACTTCAGCTCCCAGAATCCCCCAAGTCAGCAGGGGGATAGAATGCTCTAGAAGATATTCCCTGCACCATGAGATTCTCCATTATGCCATCATATTCTATGAGCCTGTATTTTATACTACTTACCGACATCATTTACTGATGGGAATCCGCTCTGCTGGTGAATTAAATATACTATATATACTCTGGGTTAAGTTGAGAATTTTAGGTGCCTAAAAAAATCAGGTTCGGCTTCTCCATGGATGGGCTTATCCATGAGAATATATGATAGTTTTTTTAAAAAAAGTAGCCATAATTTATTTGTGGATAAGCCCGATTATTTGTGAAGAATTCAAATTTTTAACCTGAAAATGGAGGAAGTCAGATTTGCTTAATGACCATGTGATTTGCTTAATGACCACGTGATTTGCTTAACTACCATGGCAGATAATGGGTAAAACTGGGTGTGGATGATTCACTTAGTGACAGAAGTTCTGTCCCAATTGTAGTAGTAAATCAAGGACTATCTATATTATCAGGGGTGATTATTAATGTTCCAAAGGCTTCCATGACCGTGTTGAAATGATGAAACAGGCATCATGATACCATAACACAAACCCTTTGTAAGTCATTTTGAAGCTAGTATTGAGATTCAGTAAAAAATTAGAAACCTGTTGTCAGGGTTCCAAATAGCATCCAAACTTAAATCAGAGTCCGAGGCAAAGTATTCCTCAAAGTTCCAATTTATTAATAGAGCCATGTTGGCACATCTGTGGGAAACCCTAAGCGCACAATCGTGCCTACCGTTCCTGTCCTAATGTACCCATATATTCATACCTCTTCTACTCTTATTCATGCTTGTAATATTATATATATATTCAATCATGTTTTACTGTTTGTACTTTGCTTATATTCATTTATGCTTGACAAAATAAACAAATACAAATACAAAAGCTACCGAGGTTTCCCACCCAGTTTAAAGTTCACATCCTTATCCCACACACCCCAAGTCCGTCACGTTGCCCACTCATCTTCTGCCAACGTGTCCGTTCCTCCCAGCAGCTTCCGGGTAGGTGCTGGATAAAGGATGACCTTGAGAATCTAGAAGGAATGTGTTATGAATACAGCTACATCCCTCATGCAGCCACCCCTCCCAAATTCCCATAGTATGAGTACATCCTAAGCATAAGTGTGGCAAGCCAAGGTTTTCTCTGAATGGTGGCTTCAGCTTGACACCTGCTCTTCCTTTCACCTAGTCCAGGGGTAGGCAAAGTTGGCTCTTCTATGACTCATGGACTTCAACTCCCAGACTTTATTGAGCCAATCATGCTAGCTCAGGAATTCTGGGAGCTGAAGTCCATGAGTCATGGAAGAGCCAACTTTGCCTACCCCTGACCCTAGTCTAACACGAGAAAAAAATATAAAGCGTTTTAACTTTTTTCTTTCAGCAGAATGTGGTGAAATTTGAAAGAGCAAGTTGAATTTCACAGAAATCAGAGCACTTTGAAGTTTGGGAACAACAATGGCATCCCAATAGGACAGACAATGTTGTCTATGTTTCTCTCCCTGCTCCTTCCTACATCAGTTTTATTATCCCAGGCTATCTAGGAGCAACCAGCACTCAATGTTTGGTTTCTATGCTAGACTAAGTCATGGCCTGTTTATAAAATGACTTACTGAATACACTACAACTAACTAGATTTTATGCAGCATGCCAAACCATAAACCATGATCTATAAGCCACAATAGTTTAGTACAACACACAATTGTACAACAGTTAAGTACAACACATATAGTCAGAGCCAAAAGTACCACATTATAGCTTAGGACAATTTGTTTCAACTGTATACAGCAAGAATTTAAATGGGCAAATCTGTTCCTAAACCAGTTGTTATATATTAGTGATGGCGAACCTATGGCACGCGTGCCGCAAGTGGCACGTGGAGCCATATCAGTGGGCACGTGAGCTCAGGTCGCCAGCTGATTTTCGGGCCTTCTGGGCCCACTGGGAGTCTGGAAACAGGCTGCTTCCAGCCTCTAGAGCATGTGGGGAAGGCCCGTTTTTTTGCTCTCCCCAAGCTCCAGAGCCTTTCTAGGAGCCTGGGGAGGGCGAAAACAGCCTCCCCCCGGAGGCCCTCTGGAGCCAGAAATGGCCCATTTGGAAGTTGGCAAACGGGCCATTTTCTGCCTCCAGAGGGCCTCCAGGAGGGGGAAGGCCGTTTTCGCCCTCCCCAGGCTCCTAGAAAGGCTCTGAAGCCTGGGGAGAGCAAAAAATGGGTGTGCCATCGTGTGCCGGGAATGCAGGGGTGTCACATGTGCATGCGCAGGGGGGCACATGGAATTATGGGTGTGGGCACGCACATGCCCGACCCCCCCCCACGCTCCCCCCTTTTGGCACACGAACCAAAAAAGGTTCGCCATCACTGTTATATACATTTATACTATATTCTTTACCTTCATGCTTACCTGAAACTGGTTAACTGGCATCACTGGGTCTTATTTCCAAACTACTGCCTAGAAATGTGTCAGATGGGTGGGAACCTGTGATCATCATCATCATTGCCATTTTCTTCATCACCTCCACGATCTCAGGTTTTTGCTTTGCTTTGTAGAGCCTGACATGAAGAAATGCTTTATTTGCCTTTAATCTGTGTGCCTGACACCAGTGGTTTCAATAAAAAGGGAATCAAGGGGATTTTGATTATTTAGAAAAACATTGTTTAAAGCCGGTATGATCTCACCTTGCTGTATTTGGGAAGAAGAACCCTCCTTCTCCTCCATGGCTGTCATCTGTGGGAAGTGTTTTCCCTTTTCTAAAGTAGAAAGGCAATGCTTTTGTTGGCTAAAGCTTCACATAGCCTCCTGAATGTGATAAAAGGGGGGTGAACAAGAGAGGAAGCTTCCTGAATTACAGGATAAATACATATCCATTGCACATAAGAATATTAACTGCGTAAGACTGTTTAAAATAGCACTTAGTTGCCTCCTTCCAGCAGAACTGGGGAGGAAATCCTATAAGGTTTTGTCTGGAATAGCAGAAGGTTGGGTAGCAATCTGCTTGGTTTTATTGAAGCCCTAGAACAGGGGTGTCAAACTCAAGGCCCACGGGCCGGATCCGGCCCACAGGGTGCTTAAATCTGGCCCAGAGGGGCTGGCCTGGAAATAGCAAAGGACTGGCCTGCGGTGCCTCTGGCAGCCAAAACAGTGTGTGTGTGGGGGGGGGGGGGGCTGCATGCTGCCCCCTGCACCCCATTTTGGCTGGCAAACTGCTATAGGAGGCTGTCCAGGCTGAAAACGGGGCGCATTTTGGCCATCAGGGTGCTGCAGGAAGTATCTCCTGTCTCTCCCCCTCGGCCGGCCCGCAGAGGAGAACTACAATGTTGATCTGGGGCGAGCGAGCGGCGACCGGGTGACCGGTTGAGGGGTGTGGCCAGCCAGTGGTCACTACCAGTTCGGAGACCCAGGCCAAATTACCGCTACCGGTTCGCCCAAATCGGGGTGAACCTATAGAAACCCACCTCTGCTTGGTACATAGGACAGACACAGAAACACAGAAGGCTTATATACAGACAGAGGCACACATATGTTATCTGAATACATCTATTTTATATGTGTAGAGAAAGGCAGCCATCCATGCATGAATTGCTGGGCCTATTTTCATTTTTACATTCTGATTCGAGGACCTTGGGCGTGTCTTTGGGGACACTTAAAAAGCAAGTATGGTTTTAATTCTATTTTTAATTATTTGCAAAAAAATATTTCTCCTAAATTATCCACCTTGAAAAATGCATATATCCACACACACACACACAGTATATATCCTGCTTACTGCTAGTACTCCCTTAATGTCTGATCTGTTTAGGGACAATTTAAAATTAAAATGGAGCTGAAAAAGTAACTTTGCAACTAATCTTCACACTTATGACTGTTGGAGCATTCCCATGCTCATAAGTGATCATAAGCAAAATCAATGGAGAGCTGCCTAGATTAGCGATTCTGGTAACAGGCAACACCCAAAAGGAAAAGAGGAGGAAACAAATAGGACCTATTTCTTTAAATGTAATATCATGGATTTGGCCGGAGGTGGATTCCTGCCAGAGCTGCCCAGTGCGCAGTTCCGGTAGGGAGTGGCGGATTGCGCAACCACTCCGGGGCCCTCTCTGCTGATCCACCCGGCACATCACCAATTTTTTCCGATGATTTTGGGTTCTTTTGGGTTGATTTTGCTTCTGCGCATGCGCGGAAGTTAGACTTCACACCCTTGTTTGTTTCCGTAGGCCAGAATAATAGTTATATTTACTTGAGTTTGCAAACCAAAACCATCAAATCCACAAAAACTCACTGAATAACCTTCAATAAGTTTCAGCTTCTTTGTATTAACTAATTCATATAATGGTTAAGAGCATTAATAGACATTAATACTCATAGTTTTACAGATATTTAAAATATATCCATGGTGGATTTTCTTCTTTATAAATGTTGCAAAGGTGTTAGCTGCCGCTCAGACATTTTATGCTAGACTGTTTCCGCTTGCATCTCTATTTATCCCTGATTAAAAATTGCAAACAAACTTGATATGATTGTAAACATGCATCCAAAATGTTTCTCAAAGCTACAGGAAAAGTTAAAAAACAGAGTGGGGAATATTATCTGATAAGACTGATAATTATACTGCTTAACATTTTAAAAAAGAGGTTTCTTCCAGAAAATCATATTTTCATTTACATAAATCGAAGGAAGTAATATACATAAATGTTAGGAGGATTTATAGCTGACTTTTTTTTGCTTGATTATAAAAAACAAAAAAAAACCCGCAGTTCAGAACACTGTCTCAATGCAAACAGAAAAACTGTCAGAATTTTAATGACCTCTGCATCAGTGAACTACTCTAGAACAGTAATGGCGAACCTTTTTTGGCTCGCGTGCCAAAAGGGTGTGCATGCTAGCACGCTCACACATGCCCACACCCATGCCCTCCCCCATGCATGCGCACAACCCCCGCGCTGCCCCTGCGCATGTGCGCACACACACACACCGCTGCGCACAGGGCTCACTGAAGCCTCCGGACTCCTGAAGCCTGTGGATGGTGAAAAACGGGCCAATGGGCCAACCGGAAGTTCAGAAACGAACTTCCGATTGGCCCGTTGGGCTGTTTTTTGCCGTCTCCAGGCTTCAGGAGGCTTCCCTGAAGCCTCTGGAGTGCGAAAAACAGCCCAACGGGCAAACCGGAAGTTCGGGAAAACGGGCTTCCGGTTTGCCCATTGGGCTGTTTTTCGCACTCCGGAGGGTGAAAACGGCCTTCCCCAAGGCCAAAAATCAACTGGCCAGCGCGCGCATGCACGCTGGAGCTGACATAGGGCAATGCCTCGCGTGCCCTCCTATACGGCTCTGTGTGCCATACGTTCGCCATCACGGCTCTAGAAGTTGCCTCACAATTATTTTTATGTAGTTGAGTTATTTACATTCATAAATTTAGAAGTACTATAAGCCCAACAAAGCAGAAGCCTTGCATTTGACGGAAATAAAAGGAGAAAGAAATTAGCCAAGTGCAATGGCTCTCAATCTTTTTTCTCAGCTTTTTTAAAAAAAGAACTTTAATTATCAACAATTGGCAATTAATTTCCTGTCATGTAAGGACTGTACTGTAATAGCCCATCACCCATTACAAACAATGTTGATGGTCCATGGTTGATTTCAAAGATGAGACTCGCTTTGCTACATAGAGTGGTGATTGCAATTAACTTGGCCTTTTAATTATAAATTAATGGATGAATTAGTTCAATCACAACTATATGTCTCAACTTCTTAACAGTAGTTTGTACATTTGACACAAAGACAAGAACATCAAACAGATATTAAATACTAGCACAGGAACTTTGCCAGCCAGGCACCAAGGGAAGCTGTTGAACCTAACCTGTTATTTTGGAAGGTTCAAAATCCCAAACACACACTCTGGATTAGTGTCCTGACTGTGGTTTATCAAACCAGCTTTCTCTTTCTTAATAATTCTTCTCTATCATTGGTTTAAATACTGCACGCTATATAGCTCCAGATGGGTAATTACACAGCTTCAGGTATTCTCTTCTTCCTGCCTTTGAAATATTTGCTTTGAGGATCTTTTTTGGGGGGTGGGGGATGGGAAAACAGATGATGATGGTGATTAGCTTGCTACTTGATGAGCGGTACATAAAGAGGTGAAGCATAAAGTTCACTATTTTAAGAGCCTTGCCAAGAATAAAAACAGAGAATGCTGATTCCACTCCAACCCATCTGAAATTTCAATTCTGGAATTAGCACATAGATAATTTTAAATAAAATCACTTAGTTGCAAGGGACATATTGAATTTAGAGCCTGACATACAAAATCTACTGGATTCTTTGTGTTGCTGAATAATATCACAGCACAGGTGCCTCCTATAAAATATTTTTTAAAACTACCGTAATCTATTAAATCAGTCTTTCTGAGTATAATATCAGCAAGACAAATTGAGGCAGATTTAACCTATGGTGTTTCAAGCAGAAATATGCAAGCTCTACAATGGACTGGATGAGGCAGAGCCAACTGAATTTAAATCTAGAAAAGACAGAAGTTCTAAAGAGTTCAACCTGTGTTCTTCCTGATCTTTCTGGATTTGGTGATAATGCTCCATGCCTTGATTGGATTACATATTTACTGTTAAAGTGTTCTGTTGTGTACATGTTTTAACTGTTTTGTAATTTTAGAACTGTAAGCTTCCCAGAGTCACTTGGTTGAGACGGGTGGCTATAGGAAATGAATGAATGAATGATTGATTGAATGAATGAATGAATGAATGAATGAATGAATGAATGAATGAATGAACCAATGAACCAATGGACCAACGGATCAACCAACCAACCAACCAACCAACCAACCAACCAACCAACCAACCAACCAACCAATCAATCAATCAATAGGGCTGCCCTTGGAAAGAGTCTAGAACTTGCAGGTGGAATAAATAGGCTTCTAATCAATGAAATGGACAGTAATCATATGATACCAGTCTTGAAAAAACTTACCAGTTGCTTACTTGACACAATTTAAATGTATGATATTGTACAGATATTTAAAAGCATAAGTTACATAATGGGAAACTTTTGATATTTAGGCAGGATTGCCCCTCCCATTATGATCTTTCTTAAATTTTTAAGATCTTCAGGAGATCTTGTTATGAGGGATCTATTTTTGTGATACCTGGAAAATGGCCTTTTTGTCCTAGTCCCTGGATATGGGAGAAGTTGCATTTGGTTCCTACTATCTTAGTGTTCAGGTGATTCTTAAGAATATAATCTTTTCATCTAGCATTTTAATATTTGATGGTTTAGGATTTGTTAAAATTGTAATTGCTCTCCCTTAAGCCACCCATAGAAATAATATCCTCCACAAATTTGGAGGAAGGTGAAAGAAACTGAAATCACATTAAGACCAGAAATATTAGTTCTTGGAATCTTCTCCAGAGAAGAAAGGTGGGAAAAGTTAATTGAACATATTATTTGAAGGTAGCAGTTTTGCAAAAATCCTCATTTGAGTTCTGCATTATAGGCAGTATTGATTTAAATCAGGGGTGGCCAAACTATGGTTCTTTGAGGACCTGTGGACTTCAACTCCCAGAATTCCTGAGCCAGCCATCATGGCTGGCTCAGGAATTCTGGGAGTTGAAGTCCACAGGTCTTCAAAGAACCATAGTTTGGCCACCCCTGATCTAAATGAACCAATGTTCTTATTCCTTATGTCTCTTCTATCTTTGAAGCATTATTCATCCCCCAACATTGAAATTAATAACTTCCACTTATTCAAAAAGCAAAACATTCTAAAGATTTCTTTTGTTTTAATGACTCTGTTATCCCTTTTATCGGGGTGGAGTCAGAGTGATTGAATGGAACTCAAGTGTTTACTGGCCAGATGCTCTTCCTGACTCATACGTGGAGTTCACAGGACATTGTTAGATATATTTGTGCTAAGGGGGAAGTCCACTGAAAGTACATAACAGAGAGAAAGAGTTTGAAACAGCCCTAAAAAACTGTTGGTCAGGGTTGTTGATCACCATCTAAAGCACTGGAGCCTCCTCACATAACATTATTTAGCCCTAAGTGCCCTAAGAAATACAGGTAAGTTACTGTTTGAATATAGTCTTACTGGCTTTGTTTATGATGAACTTTTCAGAAAAGAAAAAGAATATGTAATGAAATTTTCTCTCCCTTCCCTCTTTAAATCTGATTAACCAAGCAATTACCTGTGCATAGGAAGTGGCCGATAAATTCTACCTCATGAAATTCTCTGCAGAATATTCACCATCTTCTTTAAGCTAATGTCATTGGCTTATTCTTACCTCAGATCCATCTCTTGTGGCAAGATTCATTCATATCTGAGCACACTTTTTAGACTTACCTAGGACTTGATTCACACAATCTCAGGAACTCCTCAGCAGGGGGATTCAATCTTGAGACTTGATTATGCTTCTTGACTACATTCCAAAGCTGTGGTAACTAGGAGATGAAAAGATGTTGGAAGTCTTTGAGGTCACAATGGCCAGCAGCATCAACATGTAGTCACGGGAGACATTTCACTGAGGGAGACAAAAATTTCACTGAGGGAGACACGGTTTCTCCTTCCAATTTTGCTGAGGCAGAAGAAGCAAAAGCATGTGGACACAGACTACTGTTCACTGAAGAAATCAACAATAGAGGTACACATAGAATGGAAAATATTTAAGTTGGCTGTGTTCATGAAGTCACTTGCAGTCAAATTTGATTTGAAAGAGATCTTATCTTTCTAATAAGCAGGAATATTTTGCTGAAATGGCAGTCAAGAAAGGAGTAGAGAATGAGACTCCTGATAAAAACATGGTGAGTTAGATGTCCCTGAAGGAGTGGGGATGACAATTTGGCAGAGATCAGCAGTCAAAGGGTAGGTGCTGGTTAACAAAATCTCTCCAGAGAAAGGAGATATCGTGATATCAGCCACATGTACTCCAGACAGCTGCACCTCATGAATAGATTTCAGATACTGAGGTTTTTGTGGTTGGATGGTGAGTTGAATGGCTGGGAGTCAAGAGATTCCAACTAAGCTCACAGTTACAGTGAGAAGTTCGGCCAAGCCTCATTTCTCAGTCATTTTTGGAATTACTTTGTTACTGCTTTTCAAATATTAAGAATTTTTGGAAAGGCCAGTTTTATGGCATTCACTAGGTGAGTTAACTTCAATCCTAAGTCTTAGGTCTGGACTTTGGGGGAAAAAAATCCTCCTCATTTTTGGAGAGAGGAATGAATGGCAAATAATAGACTATTGTTTATTTATTAATTAAAATGGACTAAGGGTCTAACTACAGATAGTCCTCGACTTACAACCATTCATTTAGCAACCATTTATTATGCCTTGGTAGCCACACTTGGAATATTGCATTCAGTTTTGGTGGCCATGATTTTAAAAAGATGTTGAGATTGTAGAAAGAGTGCAGAGAAGAGCAACAAAGATGATTAGGGAGCTGGAGGCTAAAACATAGAAAGAACAGTTGCAGGAACTGGGTATGTCTAGTTTAATGAAAAGAAGGACCAGGGGAGACATGATAGCAGTGTTCCAATATCTCAGTGGTTGCCACAAAGAAGAGGGAGTCAAGCTATTCTCCAAAGCACCTGAAGGCAGGACAAGAAACAATGGGTGGAAATTAAGCAAGGAGAGAACCAACCTAGAACTAAGGAGAAATTTTCTGACAGTTAGAACAGTGGAATGACTTGCCTTCAGAAGTTGTGGGTGCCCCATCACTGGAGGTTTTAGAGAAGAGATTAGACACCATTTGTCTGAAATGGCAGAGGAACCCACTAGAGAAGTCAAAATGAAGATAAGATAGCAGCAGCTAGGCACAGAAATTGAAAGGACAGGGGGGGAAAAAAGAGAAGAGAGACCCAAGAAGAGAAAGGCAGAGGAACTTTTCCTATGATTCATATTAATGATAACCAACATATTTTTATACCGGCATAAAATTTGCAGCCTCCATTAGTGATCACCGATATTGTCTTTTTCAGGATTGCAGGCAAATGGTACTACCTTTATTTGCTGTATGCAAGGCATATCAAAACTGAAAAAGTTTTGAGAACCAGACTAACAAATGGTAATGCGAAGAGGCTGTCCTATGAAGCCAATTTACAACACAGCAAGTTGACAGACAGTGATGGTAAGATGAACATGTAAAATTTGTAAAATTTCTCTCGAGAGAAAAAGTAAGTAAATTTGGATAATCTTTGAGATGTTTAGACAGGACAATTAAAAAAAAAAGTTCATGAGAATAACGTATTTTCTAAACCCATCAAATCATACTGAATTTTATAAAATAGGCTTCATAGCTGACAGTTTTCTTAGTTAATAAGTTAAAAATGATATATACAACTGACAGATTTTTCAGAAACATAATTTTTAAAAATTAATTTACTAGCAATAATTTTTGACAATTGCTAGCTATTATGCCAGAGATATAAATAATCCATGACACATTTCTTATCCCTGCAACTTCATATCTGAATAATGTGGAGAGGTGTAATTTACACCTGCAATAAAGTGATGTCTGAAATAAAACTCTGGATGGCTGTTTATGCATCTGCAAAGCAGTGTATAAAGCATGTGCAAAATATATACTAATTAGATTAAAATTAAATGAATTTTCCCTACCCCAGGGAGTAGGGCGGCATATAAGAACACTAACATAAATAAATAATAAATAAATAATAAATAATATAGAATTTCTCTGCTCTGTTACTTGATGTGACAAACAAAATCTTGTAGGGAATAAACAATCTATTTTGAGCCCCTGAATTCAAAGACCACTAGGCCTAGCATTGTAGATGTTATCCTGTTGCAGTGGAAACCTGAATGCAACTTTATATTTATTTATTTCTTAGCTTCTTCAGACTTTGGTACTGCATAGACAACCAGTTTTCTTGAATTCTCTTGATAGTGATGATTATGATGAGGAAGAAGATGAGGAGAAAGAGGTGATGGTGGTAAGGTAAAGTGACCAGATATATTTTTTTTAAGCGGGATACAATTTGAGTTTTGCCCTCTACGCATGCGCAGAAAGCTGCGCATGCGCAGAGGGCAAAAGACAGTGGCGTCCAGGCGGCCCCGCCCCCCCGTCAATGGTGTCCACACACACACCCGGCGCCTTTGCAAAGCCCGGCCGACCTTGCAAGGCGGTTGTGCAAACGTTTTGCAGGAGCATGCATCGCCCCCGAGCCCCGTTTCTGCAAAGAGGGGGGTGGCTGGGAAGCGATGCATGCAAAGTCGCCGGTGCATTTTTTTTTTTTGCAGCGGCCGGAGAGGGTGGCTAGAAGTCTCCCGGCTGCACCGGTTGGATGCTGGCCTGCCGATTCGCCCATCCTTCCCACCCACCCAGCCAGCCCGACCCCGCCTCCCAGGGCCGTGGAAGCCCTGCCCGCTTTCCCTTCCTCGCCTCCCCGCTTCTCTTTCATTTTCGCTTCGCGCCCAGCCACTTCCCGGAGTCGGGGTTCGCTCCGCCGCCTTTGCAAGACCGCAAACTCGGGTCAAGCCCGGCGCGGCCGGAAGAAGAATGAGCAAGCGAGGGAAGGAAGGAGGGAATCGTACGGCTCCGCCCCGGATGCACCAGCTGGCCACGCTATCTCTGTCGGGGCTGCAGCAACCCCAGGACCTCCCTCTCCAGGCGCGACTTCCGGATCCGGACTACTCGCAAGTTCATTCTCTGGAGAGGCTGCATGCGCGCTTGTGTGTGTGTGTGTGTGTTCGTGAGCGCTCCAGCAGCCCAGCGCTGGTGGAGGGGGAGCAGGAGAGCCAAGACTCGTAAGGTGACCAGACGTCCCGCTGTTTCGGCATTCTTTCAAAAAAAGCGGGACTTTTTGAAAAGAATGCGGGACGCGGGACACACGCTTGAAAAGCGTGTCTGTCCCGCCAAAAGCGGGACGTCTGGTCACCTTATGGTAAGGAGATAAATGATAGATAAATACAGTTGAAATGTATTTGAATGTAAGTAGCTCAGGTTGGTAGTTGGTCTGAGCTTGGAGCTCGGCAATTTGGTTGCAAATGTTTCGTCACCATTTGAGGAGACGTTGTCAGTGTGCTTTGAATTGTGCTCGTCTGTCAGAGCACTGGCCTTTAAATAAACAATCATGACCATGCCTCAGTAACAACAGCCAGCCAATCAAACAGTCCGAAGTCAGACCATGATTCAGAAGTAGCCAAACAACATCCACACTAATTTGCATCACATAAAAAGGTATTTAAAGGCCAGTGCTCTGACAGATGAGCACAATTCAAAGCGCACTGATGATGTCTCCTCAAATGGTGAAGAAACGTTTGCAACCAAATTGCCAAGTTCGGAGCTCAGACCAATAGCCCAGATAAATATAGTATTCTGGATTTAGATTTTTCTGATAACTACTCTCCCTTATCTTTTGATATTAATATTGAGCCACATACAATATGCCTCATACTGTTTAACTCAGCTGATTGTCAGAATCCCATATATCTGTATCTATAATACTGTACATGGATTCTATTGTTGCAACAGGATGAATAAGAGCTTTGCTCCATGCACTGGTTAAATTAAGTCAACCCTAAATAAGACCTCTATTCATGGACCTAAGAATGATGAAAGACAGAGGGAAGAGAAGACACAGAGCTGACAGCTGAAGCTTGTCTCTGCTCTCTTAGCCAGCAAAGCTGACAAGTAGATTGCCCAGGACAGGCACTTACAGGTTAGCCTGTCAGCTACTGGAATGCCCTATTTTTTATCTGCCACCTTCATGGAAGACTTTAAAAAAGAAAGAAAGAGAGGGGATCTGTGCCCATCTGATGAGCTGGCTCATACTGGCATGTCATCAGCTTTTGCAGATGAACACAGAGAAGGCAAAAAATTACAGTAGGATCTTTCATATCCTTGTCGGATTTGTTCCTCTGTCTGCAATCTTTGATGTTTACAGAAAAATACAGAGCAGAATGTGTGGCTACAAAAGCAGTACAGGCAGCAGTGAACATAAAATAAAACAAGGGTCAGTAGAATTCCAATCTTATTAGTGGACTTGTTATATCTCTGGTTCTGGAAAATAAAAACATAGAATCAATTTTAGGGCACTATCCCAATATCACTGTTTTCAACCTCCAAACCTAACAGAAGCAATATGAAGGCGATCTGTAATTGCTTTCCTTTCTACAACTAGCAATGCTGAGAAAAAGAAGCAAAACTCAGTGTGCACGCTGAGTTGCTATAATTTCTCTATATAATATGTTTGGATTGGGTGTATAGGTCTCATCTTGGAGGCCTGGAGACTGGAGAAAGTCTGAAACAAAGTTTCCTCCAGAGGGAAAATGGAAGGAAGGAAGGAAGGAAGGAAGGAAGGAAGGAAGGAAGGAAGGAAGGAAGGAAGGAAGGAAGGAAGGAAGGAAGGAATTCCTTATGAATTGCATAAGTGGAGGAAGGTATTACATTCAATAAATACATGTTAATGGCAGAAGAACCTAATGAAAAAGACGGAAGGATTGAAACAGAGGCAACAGAGAAGCCATCTTGTTGCTTCAAGCTGGGATGAAGATGAGCATACCAAAATTGCCTTCCTTGACCTGCCCTTCTTGAGAGGAGGATGAGTGTCTGAAATGGAGACCTTCTCCATCTATAGAGGCTCTTCACATGGATGAAGCCTCTGGAAAATGTAGGCTTCTCAATCAGTTGAAAGTCACCATGGACAGAGAGTGGCATTACTGCAAAAATTCATCCTGAGTAATTGGGAAAGATGGGAGCTGACAAGAGGAGAACAAACTTTGCACGGTGATTGAAGAGGACTATAATTAATCAGCATTCTTTTCTAGGAATAGGAGCTACTGAACTTGCAAGAGTAAGTTGTAAAGCAAGTGTAGTTTCCTTGGGCCTGTAGCCCAACACAAACCCTAGAAATAGGCCTTTACCAACCGTATTTCTTTTTCCCAACAGAAGGAGAGGAAACAAAACAACTGATCAAAACTCAAGAATCTTTTCCCAAGTTTCCATCCCAGCTTCCAATAAGTCATACTAAACAGATTTATCTCCAGCAATGTAGCAGAATAGGTATACTGATTTGGGATTAAGAAATTCTGGCTTCAGTGGGGCTTTACCTTTATGCTCATTTAGCCCAAATGTTAAATGTCTCTGTGTAAGTGTATGATGCTTTTGTGAATGTGCAAGTGTGTGAGACAGTTTCTTATATGAGAAAATCACGTGTTTTACATAGGATGGGGATCACTTAAATTTGAGGCACCTTATTTTAGAAGGAATTTCATGTAACTGGTAAGATTTCTTTTTTTCTTGGCTGTATACCTCTGAGGAAAATGGTGCTTTGCCAAGTATACAAGGAATATGCATTTGTGTGCATGTGTGCACACAACCACATATACAGAGAAACTTGTCTGTCATATGAACACACACTTCTTGGTGAGTGGGATTAAAAAATGTAAGTGATTTTAATGGAAATCTTCCTAAGAGGTCTGTAAGGGGCGTGCATAAATGCACCAGCGTGCTTACCGTCTCTGTCCTACTGTCCCCATTTATTTGTACCCTGTATTTACTGTATTCATATTCATGTTTATACTTATACCTATTATCTTATTATCTTGACAAACTAAAATAAATAAAAATAAATAAATTGGCAGCCTTAATAGACAAGATAGGGCAGCTGGGCTGCATACAGAATTTTTGTTTTTAATCATCTTTTTATTTTTTTTGTAGAAGTCATCAGCTGAAATTCAGGATAGGCTGCCTTTCAGGTGAAAACAGAAATTCTGAGGTAAAAATAAGTTCATGATGCCACTTGGCTCTGATTAGACCAATATATTCATTTACCACAGAAGATGGCTACTTTTGTGAATGGATAAAAATTTCCAATAAGAAGAACAGGAAGCTATCATAAGATATCTTCAAGCTAGTCAAGTCAAGGCCCCAGCAGTGTAACATGAGATCCACTGGCTAATGTGAGTAGAACCTATTAGTATACTTTGTAAACACTGTGTACTTGCATCTGATGTTATAATGTATGAACATAATGGTGTAATTCGTGTGATGATATAATTGCACATTTGCCACTATTCTGGTATCGTGGTTTGTTACAGATGCTGTTGCATGAACTACTCATATGTAGACAATGAGTAATTTAATTAGCAGCCCAGTTGGCATTTGGTATGCAGAAACCACTGACTTCAAACAGACATATAAAAGTGTCCTTCTTTCCTTCCGTTTTGTGTGCAACTTTTCTTTGGCCTTATGAAGAGTCATGAAAGTCAAAAACTTTCAACAACATTAACAATGCTGGTTGTTAAAGAGAAGATACCATCTCATCATTTCATGTCTTGATTTCAACAAGTTACAGAGAATTTTTTAAAAATGCCCCACCTAAATGTAGTTTTAGAGGAAAATTCCTGCCTAAGGATGGTGTATACAGTGTTTATACATTATGTCAGCAAAAGATGTGCAAGATATAAGGCTTTGCAGATTAATTAGTTAATGGCTATGATACACTTTGAAGTTTGAAAGTGTGATGTAAATATTAAGTACGATTACAGTGATGATATATTTGTGGTCCCTAACTTACTCCTACTATTGCAGTAATTATAGATAAATTCTTCAAAGCCTCAATAGCCACTTTATAATTAGCCTCTCTGAACAAACATCTACGGCACAATCAGGTGATTTTCTCAGCTATAGTTTACACAAGTAACTAATCTTTGCCCTTTCAGGTGATTGTTGCCACCATATATTAATGGGAGTGGAATCAAGTAAGATTCTACCTGATTTAAGCATTCAGTTATATATTATGCCTAGATTCACACATCAAGGTAAAGTAGAATGTAGTTTGTTTGGCTTTGGTTTAGCATATCTTAAGAATTAGCCACTGTAGTTTTTAAGCCATTGCTTATGGCTTAATGTATTGCGGAAACCAATGTGGTTTATAAAATATACTTTTTTAAATTGTTTTTTATTGAACACACAAAACAAGACAAAACAAAATGTATAACAAACAGGTGGGGCATTTGTAGCCCCCTTTCCATCAAAAGCTGTTGTCGGATGATTACATTTTATACAGTATTTCGTTTAATATTCATGTTAGTCTCATATTACCTATCCCCGTGATGGCGAACCTATGACACGGGTGCCACAAGTGGCACGCGGAGCCATATCAGTGGGCACGCGAGCTCAGGTCCGGCGCGCATGTGCGCTCCGGCCAGCTGATTTTCGGGCCTTCTGGGCCCACTGGGAGTCAGGAAACAGGCTGTTTCCAGCCTCCAGAGGGGGTGGGGAAGGCTGTTTTCGCCCTCCCCAGGCTCCTAGAAGCCTGGAGAGAGCAAAAAATGGGCGTGCCATTGCATGCTGGGAGTGGGGGGGGTCATACGCGCATGCGCGGGGGTGCATGGAATTATGGGTGTGGGCACGCACACACGTGATCCCACGCATCCCCCCCTTTTTGGCACGCGAACCAAAAAAGATTCGCCATCACTGACCTATCCTATTGTACAATATACCTTCTAAAACCTTTACAAGATTACATGGAAATACACCTTTATACTTTTCTTTTACTCTATCTTACTTAGGCAGAGTGCTAAGAGAGACGAAGCATACTAAAAGATATTATAAATAATAATGTCCGAAGAAATAAAAATAACATTCAGCAAAATAAATGGACTTAATAACCGGAAGTAAAGAACTCAGATATTTTTTAAACACAAAAAAAAAGGAAAAACTTGACATCAATGTAATTGCTCTCCAAGAAGTACATATCAAAAAAGAGAATTTAAGACTACTTGCTATACTCACAACACACTATGCCTCAAATGATAAATAATTTGAATCTTATAAAATATTACACGATAAATTTACAAAATTAGGAATAGAGAATTTAATTACTATTGGGGATGCTAATGCCTTAGTTAACAGTAAGGTGGTTTATAGAATATACTTAATGGCTTGATATGTAGTTGTGGTTGTGATTGATTGCACAAACCATGGTTAAATCATGTTTGGCATGATTGTGAACCCTGTCTACGTGAGATTGTGTTATGTAATACAGCAGCATAACTCCGCTTTATATATCAATTGTTCATTTTCCAAAAAGCTACTGCTGTTAATATAGAGCGGGGGTGTCAAAGCGGGGGGCCAGATCCGGCCCACGGAGTGCTTAGATCTGGCCCGTGGGGCCACCCTGGAAACAGCAAAGGACCGGCCTGCGATGCCTCTGCCAGCGAAAATGGAGCTTAGGAGGGCCGTGGCCAGCCCTCCCGAGCTCCATTTTCGCTGGCAGATGGTTGCAGGAAGCAGTCGCAGCCAAAAATAGAGCTCTTCCGAAGCTTCCCCCCCCCAGCCCTAACGAGGTGCTAACGATCTTCCCGGCTCTTTCCATCTTGCAGGCTTGTTTTCATTGCTACTCCCTCCGAAAAAAGGTTTTTTCAGCCCTAACGAAGTGCTAACGATCTTCCCGCCTTGCAGGATTTTTTCATTGCTACTCCCTCCGAAGAAGATTTTTTCCAGCCCTAAGCCTTTGCAGGCTTTTTTTTTCATTGCTACTCCCTCCGAAGATGTTTTTTTTCAGCCCTAACCAGGCGATAAAATAATGTGCTGAAGTTGACAAGACTAAGGACGCTAGCCAGATGAATATCTGGTAGGTAGATTTCCCCCCCCCCTATTTTCCTCCCCTAAAACTAAGGTGCGTCTTATACTCCAAAAAATACGGTAGTCCTACACTTATGACCAGAATTGAGCTCAACATTTCTGTTGCTAAGCAGGGCATTTGTTAATGAGGTTAAAAATGAGGTTTGCCTCATTTTACAATGACACAGTGACACTTTCTTGACACAGTGGTTAAGTGAACCATTCCAATTGTTAAGTCAGTAACACAATTGTTAAGTGAATCTGGCTTCCCCATTAACTTTGCTTGTCAGAAGGTCGCAAAACGTGATCATATGACCGCAAGACACTGCAACCGTCATAAATATGAGTCAATTGCCAAATGCCTGGATTTTCATTACATGACCATGGGGATGCTGCAATGGTTGTAAGTATGAAAAACGGTCATAAGTCACTTTTTTCAGTGATGTTGTAACTTTGAAAGGTTACTAAATAAACTGTTGTAAGTCAAGAACTGTCTGTAAACAGAAGGATTTCAATGATTCTGCCAACTGAATGCTCCCCTTGAATTAATGGGGAGACCATGTCTGGATTGGCCAAAAAAGGAAGGAGCCATAAATGAGCATGTGGATTTCATTACATTCCCCACGTTTCCTTCTACCATAATGGAAGTACAGGAAGAGCTGCCACATGAGAGAAAAAACTAGTTACGATATAGGCATAAAGCATACAGGAAGCTGCACATTTATGTTTTTTCCACAGACCTTTGGAGAGAGGGGGAAAAAAAGGAAGAGAAAAAGAATTGGCTGCTTAATGTTTTTTCTTCTTTTGATGCTCCATTTTTGGGTCTCACTGATCACGTTTACAAAGGCCCAGTGAAATGAATGGATTTTGTGCTAGGAGTGTCACTTGCCGAATTGAACCAGGCATTGTTAGCATTTGAAAAGAACTGAAATATGCAGGCATGCCTAGCTGAATTTATGAGGAAAGCTTGTTTGTTTTTTATACACTGGAGAAACTGTCTAAAAATAGTTCATCTTTGTGAAAACATTTCTCCTGGAAGGTTACCAAGGGCAACAAGGACTTGAATTATCAGCCTTGTTAATGTTCACATAAATCCAGCCTGTCAAGCATTAACTTGTTCAGCTCAGATTTTATAAAAGGCCTTCCTTTTCCTGCACTTTTTTTTGGAAATTCCCCTCCTCCTGGCCGTTGTGTTTCAGAAGTAGGATTGCTCTTCTAGCATTCAGGCACCAACCTGTGAACTGAATATTGGGCCTCCATGTCTTCAGTAAAGGAATCACACTTGCCTATTTTCTTTATCAGAAGTGGAGGCGTTTCAAAAAAAGAAAGAAAACAAAAAAGAAAAGAAAGATTTTTTTACAATTTCTGTTTGATTCTGAAAATCAAAATCATGGCCTTTCAGATGTAGAAAAGGCCTGATGAAACTATTTATGGCCTTCTGCTGTTCCTTAGATGAGAAAAATAAACCAGCTAATGCCAACACAAGGCCTGTGGTTTTAATAGCTTATAAGGGATTGATCTAATATCAATATAGTGATTTGTTCATATAAGTTGAAATCTAAGGTGACCAGATTTTATTTTTTGTAAAGCGGGACACCATTGATGGGAGGGGGCTTCTAGGGGAGCAAGACGGGAGGGGTCCGTCTCTCTTATCCTGCAGCTTTGTGCACCCCCCCAAAACACCCCCCCTTCATCGCAGCCAGGGGTGGGTTCCTACCGGTGCAGGCTTACCTGTTCGTCGCCGCAGAGCCAAAGAAGCTGGTGGCGTTCGCGGCACGGGGCTTCCCCCGCCCGCTTTCCCCAGCCGCCGGGACGCCACCATTTGTGTTCTTTTGCCCTCTGCGCATGTGCAAAGCGTTCTGCTTGCACAGAGGGCAAAAGAACGCAAATGGCGGCGTCCCGACGGCCGGGGAAAGTGGGCGGGGGAAGCCCCATGCCGCGAACGCCACCAGCTTCTTCGGCTCTGCGGCAACGAACAGGCAAGACTGCTGCTGCCGCTCTCACTGCCCTCCCTCCCCGCCTGGCAGGAGGAGGCAGGCGAGGCAGGAGGCAGAGGGGTGTGCAGGGCAAATTCAAATTAAAAAAGCGGGACTTTTTTGAAACGCCGCGGGACGCGGGACAAATTATTAAAAAGCGGGACTGTCCCGCCAAAAGCGGGACGTCTGGTCACCTTATTGAAATCACAAGTCTATGTAATTCGACTATCAGTGCCTTTTAAATTATTTAAATCTTAAGCATAAAAGATGGCCAAACATATAAAGATGGCTAATTAAGGGAAATGTTAACCTCCCATCTCCCTCACACAACCCCTTGGTGAGGGAGATAGGCAGTTAAGAAATTTGATATATAAATATAATTGAAATATCTAGGCAGAGGAAGGATAAAAGGATAAAATATCAGTGGGGAAAGGATAAAAAAGTCAAGACTGGGGGCCCTTGTTTACACGCATCACATGTGAAGTGCACGTAAAAAAGAGGTAGGCCTATAATCATATAATCATGGCTACCATCTTATCTTTTTCTAGCCTGCCTGTCCAACATTTGTGATCCCCAGCCTGAATTTTTCAAAATCCAGTCTTAATATGTGTATTTTCAGAAATAAGTTCCAGTGCATTGAATACAGTTTACAAGTTCATATGTGTTTATAGTACTACGGTATTGCCACAGTGACCAGGTAAATTTTCCAATGCCAGAATTCAAACTGAGCGCATCTCTTTTCAATGTATCATGTGTTTAAGGGTGGGATTAATTACTATCAAAATTACATTCTGAATTCATTTTACTTTTCAGGTATTTCAATTGATTTTGAGAAATGTACTTTTAAAGTATCTTTTCAGTGATCTTGAAAGATTTTGTGACAATATCATGCATTAATTTACCCAGCTTTAAACCAAACAGATCTGCAGAGTTGATGGTAGTCACAAATATAAATTACAATGTTTAGCTATAAAGTCTTACTTTAGCTATAAAGTTTAGGTAAAAGTCTAATTTTAATGTGAAAATCATTTGAAGAGAATTAACATTTCTTTTTTCCTTACAAATTAAGTCATTCAGTATTAATAATTTGAATATTGTTACTGTTAGTTTGTTTGGCACTTTGGTTTACTTAAACCAAAAAGTAAACCAAAAGACCCAGAAGCTCCAGAATCAAAAAGAGGAGTAATCTACATCTGGGGTCTCCAACCTTGGCAACTTTAAGACTTGTGGACTTCAACTCCCAGAATTCTGGGAGTTGAAGTCCACAAGTCTTAAAGTTGCCAAGGTTGGAGACCCCCTGATCTACAACATACAGTGTAATGACTGCAACCGCCACCACGTAGAACAAACAGGCAAAAGACTAGCAGAAGCATCTATGTACATCAACCAGCAGTAAGAAAACATGTTGAGAACACTTTAATTTCACAACATATGTACAGACTTAACTATAGTTTCAACTTGGAAACTGTGACCATCCTAGATCAAGCCAAGTCCAAACACTTAGAGAATTTCTGGAAGCCCGGCACTGACAAATTAGTGATCAATAGACACATAGACATAAAAAACACCTATATACTGTGCAAAAGAGACAATCAACAAGCCAAAAATGGAACAAAAGACTAAAACACCTCCCCACCAGCAATCAACACCCATATAAGCATAATTAACACTAATATTAACATCAGATCAAGAATCAAAAAATAAATGATACTCTAATCAAGGAACTGCTAAATAAGCTTAACAGTAAACAGCTCAAACAAAAAACTTCAAGAGCACTCTCAGGAACACTGATGGGACAAGTTACTAGAATATAAAGTGAGAGTAAACCAAACAACTCCATACTAGTACTGAAACAACCAAGCTCAGAGAGTAGTAAGGATTCCTCATTTAAACCCTAAGCTACCATTATTCTGTTTTATTGAAATCTGGTTTTCAGATATGACTAAAGAAATTCCCAGTGTTGTTAATTTACTTGAAATACAAAAATAAAATTAATAAAATTAATAAAATTAATTAATTAAAATTAATTAAGACCTGGATTTCTTCAACTGTGCAGTGCTTCAAATTAAATTTGAAACGTGCATAGAGTCTGCATCTGATCACTGAAGCCATCTGAAGTTTTTAAAGTAACCATCTCTTTTCCCAGGATCACATGACATTTGTAGAAAGGTACTTGGGCCTAATAATTAGAAATTATGTATTATTTATTAAATAGCTTGTGTAGCAGTGAAGTGGCTATTATAAAAATATATCTATAGAAACTTTAAATCTGTTGCCATATAGTTCCTTGAAGGGTATCTAAGGAATAAAGAGGATGTTTTTAAAAAAATCCACACCCCTCTTTTCCTTGGAAAAGGAAATCTGATACCAGAAAACTCTCTATTGTCCCCTGCTAACCTGCAATAGTTGCTAACCTGCAAACCTGCAACAGTTTGCTAATTCCAGTATTAAAATTCTTCCCTTTTTTGTCATATCAACCCAATGACTGTAATTTACAGACCAGGATTTATGCCTCAGGTGCACAGCCTCAGCCCCTGCAACAAAGTAAAATTATTAAGTACATAATTGTAGAGCAACCATATTAGTTATTGAATTTAATTACATTTTAGTGTAGGTTGTAGGTTAGGTCTTGCACCACCCATTGATTTTTGGAATGTGGTCCTAAGCTCAGAAACTCTATGACTTTTTGCAATTATCAGATGTAGCCAGTTATTGTTTATTCAGTAAACAGACCATGGTTAGGTTTCCTGTATGAACCTAGATACAGACAAAATCAAACAGTGCTGTTACAGTATTATAACCATTTTTCTTAAGCAAACAAAACCCCCAAATCACTGTTGCTAAAATATGTTTAATACCAAATACTGGTAGTCCTTGACTTACGACTGTAACTGAGCCCACAATTTCGGTGATAAGTCACGATAGTCATAAAGCATGTCACCACCTCATCTGACCTGATTTTATGACATTTTGCGGCAATCATTAAGTGAACTCATAGTTTGCAATAGGACAGCTTTTGCCGGATCTGGATTTTGCCAGAGTTTCTGATTTCCAGCAAAAACATTGTAAATCATAGTCACATGATCATGGGGTGCTGCAAACGGTCATAAATGCAGGCCAGTTGCCAAGTGCCAAAATGTGGTCATGTGCTTGTGTGGGCAGGGGGGTGGGGGGGAGGCATCAGAACTTTGAAACCAGGTCTCATTTTCGAGAGCTGCCGTAACTTCAAACTTTGGTTGTAAATTGAAAACTGTACTGTACTGTAGATTATTGCTACAAAAATATTTTTTTTCTGATCTTTAAACAACATTGGAGGATTATAGTAGAATATGCTTCCAAAGATGTATGGTACAGCACAAATATGGTTATGTCTCTTTTATGGTTGTTGTTTCCATCTTTCCTCTTTTACCTTAAGAGGTCCCGGGATGTGTAGCAAATTTACTAATGTACTGCATAGTCTTTTTGTGAATGAATTTCTGTTCTAAGTATTTGGGCATCTCAAATATCTATCTGTGTAGATTCTCTTATTATTTTAAGCCTGGTGGTTAGAGAAGCTTAACTATAACATGAAGCAAAAAAGCCTCCCTTTCTACAAGTCTAAAATCTCCAAAGTCTCATAAGCCAGCATGACATATTGACTTAATAGAACAGTTTTTTCTTCTTCTTCTTTTATTCAGAAAGAATCCCCTAATTCTCTGATTAGACTGATACATAGATTTTCCAGAGATTAGCAAAATCTGAAAGGAATTAAAATAATCCAGTGTAACAAAAAAGTTTTGGCATCCTAAATAAACGCATTGGGATCATAAATAAAATCCAAAGTCAAGTAAAATATAATTATTATAACTATTGGAATAACCCTTCACTAGTTATTGACTTTATTGGGTCCGTAGAAAGCTGGGTGCTGCTTTGTCTTGATTTATGTTTAGTACAAGGTTTTCCTTGTGTTACCACTTTTATTATAGACAGCAGAAATTATTTCAGCTTTGGACATTTCTGCACACTGTCTGTTGCCAAAAGACCAGGAGAAAAAGACAGTAGTTTCATTTTGCTTTGTAAGAGATAGGAATCTAGATAAAGGTGAGGTTGTAAAGAAAATATGCCATTGAGCGCATGAACCATCTTTCTTGAGTTCAAACCCTGGCCAATTTAGTCCAAATTTGCCCTTAAAGGTTTCATGTGTTTGGTGTGTGGTAAGGACACCCCTTGGAATCCTTCAACTTGAGATGCTGAGATGGAACTTGGAATTCTCTACAGTGCCAAACGAGCTCTGCTACTACTGAGCTATGCAATTTCATAAGAGTTCGAGAGACAATTAGACTTACCGAACACCAACAAATGGCAAGTGGTTCAATTTGTGATGTCCCACGGGGCTCTAGTGTTGAAAAAGTTTAAATACGACTAGCATTATCTTTTCCATGGAAATTTCTGTGGTTTTTAGGACCTCCAATAGATACACATTACATAATCGTTAATACAAATGGTACTAGAATTCTGAAGAAATTGCCTTCACCTTAAATGACTATGCCCATAATGCTCAGAGCAGCTGGTTGAAGGATAGGCCATTAGGGACAGGCCATTCCTTCTGATAATTAGATAGGATTCTACCTTACATAGTATTCCTAGCTTTTTTTCAAGAAAGCTGCCCAAATGTATTTTAACTTATTTTTTTCCTGAGAAGTTAGTTAGGGAATAAATTTCTCAGACTCTTGCTTTCACTTTTATTCAGACACTCCTGCTTTTGTAGATTTGAATATACATCCATCCTTTATTTCTGCTTAGTTGTCTCTCTGTCTAAAAAAAGGTATTTAAATGTTTTGAATTGAGGATTTCTGCTTAGTTGTCTCTCTGTCTAAAAAAAGGTATTTAAATGTTTTGAATTGAGGAAGAAAAGTAATTGCTCCCTGTAGTTTCCCCGTGGAATTCCAACTAGCATGTATGATTTTCTCCATCAATTTTTTTGGTCATAAGAATGCCATGGGGATTAGTTAGTCTCAGACTGAATCAAGCATTTGTTTCGAAGACATCTTTTTCCCGACAGCTCAGGACGGGGAGAAGCCGGAAAAAAGTGCCTAAAAATGACATCATCGCCGGGTTCCTACCGGTGCGGCGTCCCGTACAGCACCGGTAGGAACCCACCACTGAGCTTTATGAACAAAACCTCCATCAGTTTGCAAATATAGATTTTCTGGGGAAGTAGTTATGATTTGAAAATGTTTATAGTATTATAGTATTTCAATTAAAAACATGAAGAACCGGAGAAGCTTCTTGGATAAGAAGTGAAACATCATTCAAGGAAAAACAAAGTCCAGTTGCCTCTTGAAAAAGCACCTTCGGGAATACTAGGCATGTTTGTAATCTTGATTTATTTATAAAAAATGATAAAGGTGGAATATAAATAAAATAAAATAATAAAACAAAAATATTCACAATGCTGTCTTCATTGATTTGTTAGCTCTCCCACTATTTGCAAATAATACCCTAGAGCAGTGGTTCTCAACCTTCCTAATGCCGCGACCCTTTAATTCAGCTCCTCATGTTGTGGTGACCCCCAACCATAAAATAATAAAATTATTAGGAAACTCAGGAGTGGGTTCTAACTTACCTCGCTGCCGGTTCACTTTCTCCTGCTCTGTGCTGCATGGCTGCGCCTCGTGGGTGCGAGTTGCTTTGTGCACGCACGCATGCGCAGTGCCAATTTTTAAAAAACAATTACCAAAAAAAGTCGAAAACAAGATGGCGATGCATGCGCAGTGCCGCAAATTCGGCTTCTGCGCATGCTCAGAAGTTCCCATGGTACAGATTTTTTTTTGCAGTAGTCTATTTGCATGTGGGTGGACCTGCCTGGAAACGGATAGAGGAGTGGTGTCTCGGTTCCTAAGACCATCGGAAATATGTGTTTTCCAATGGTCTTAGGCGACCCCTGTGAAAGGGTCGTTCGACCCCCAAAGGGGTTGCGACCTACAGGTTGAGAACAGCTGCCCTAGAGTCTCAGGCCAAGCCCTTTCTGAGAAGTCTTTTAAGGATAGAACACACTATCGTGTCCAGATTAAACACACCACAAATAAGTAAAATTAACAAAGAAGTAAAGATCATGGGACGAACCTACATAGAAAACACGTGCTCTTACATTGAGCAACGACCTCTCCCATTGCCTTCTTGTCATTTTTTAATCCCTTCTCAGTTAAGAAAAATAACCACAAGTGGTCAGTTTTTTAAAAAAAGTCTTATCCACTTGTGTGTGACCTCCGAAAGTCATCTAACGCTATACCGGCAAAAGTGAGTAAGTTGAGCTTACAGTAACGTTTAGTAATAAAATTGCACTGGAATGGAATCTCTGAACTCATACACAACTATTTAGATCTAACCGCTTCTGATTGGTCTGCTGTTCAGCCCTCAAGGATGAAAGAAATAAAGGTCATCTGTTAAGAGTCTTAAGGTATACAGAATTCAAAGCACTGCGGTTGCCACCACCTTGTTCCAGAGCATACAAATATTCAGCAATTCGTAGCCACTACACCTGGAAAATGTTAGAAATTGAAGCTGCAATAAGAGAGGAACTGGGCATGGCTGTGAAATAAGAGTCCCTCTCATTGCTTTTAATTTGGCCGCCTGGAAAATCTAATTTCAGGGATTTTGAAATTTTTAAAAAAGGCATTGAATGCAGAAAGGCTTGCTGACACTATAGGAAACAATGGTTGTGAGAAAACAGGTATACAGGTAGTCCTCGACTCATAACAGTTCATTTAGTGACCATTCAAAGTTACAGTGGCACTGAAAAATGTGACTTATGACTGGTTTTCACAGTTATGACCTTTGCAGCATCCTTATGATCATGTGATCAAAATTCAGATGCTTGGCAACTGGTTCATATTGATGACCATTGCTTTTTACCAAGGCCACGTGATCACCTTTTGCGACTTTCTGGCAAGCAAAGTCAGTGGGGAAGCCAGATTCACTTAACAACCAGGTTACTAACTAATCAACTGCAGTGATTCACTTAACAATTGTGGCAAGAAAGGTCACAAAATGGGGCAAACTCACATAACAAATGTCTCACTTACCAACAGAAATTTTTAGGCTCGATTGTGGTTGTACCTGTATTCGTGTTTTTTCAACTGTAATGGAAATGTAGAAAATGACCTTGAGAGACAGAAGGAAGAGCCACAGCTTAGACCAGTGATGGTGAACCTATGGCACGGGTGCCACAAGTGGCACGCAGAGCCATATCTGCCGGCACGTGAGCCGTTGCCCTAGCTCAGCTCCAGCGTGCATGTGCGTGCACGCCAGCTGATTTTTGGCTCGCGCGGTGGCTCTGGGAGGGCGATTTTGGCCTCCGGAGGGCCTCCGGGGTGGCAGGGGGAGCGTTTTCATCCTCCCCAAGCTCTAAGAAAGCCTCTGGAGCCTGGGGAGGGCGAAAAACGGGCCTACTGGGCCCTCTGGAAGTCGGGAAACGGGAGTGGGGGGGTCATGCATGCATGCGCAGGGGAATGAGGCAAGTTGGGGGCTTTGAATTATGGGTGTGGGCACGCACGCGTGTGCGATAGTGCGTGCGCGCACTATTTCGGCACCCGAGGAAAAAAAGGTTTGCCATCACTGGCTTAGACAATGATCTGATAAATAAAAGCTGGGCTTGAAGCAGGAAGGGTGGCAAAAGCATCCCAGAAGGGAACTTTCCTAGTTCCAGGGAGAGTAAAATTGAAGGGGTTGTTTCAGACTTGCAAGATTCTGTTAAGATTCTGTTAATATAACCAGGGGTGGGTTCCACTTACCTTTGCCACCGGTTCGCATTGTGACATTTTGCGCGTGTCCCCTCGTGCAATTTGACTTCCGCGCATGCTCAGTAGCAGGAATCAGCCCGAAACACAGCTGAGGGGCTCATCAGCTGTGCTTCGGGCGAAGAAATAAAGGTCAGTATTAACCCGGGGGCGGACGGGCGTGCCTTTTTTCAAGCAGCAGAAGAGGAGAAGCCATCCAAACACGGAAAAATTCGCAAAAAAATTCAAAAAAAATGATGGCTCCCATGGACCAGCACCGACAGAATTGGATCTGTGACATCACCAGCGGGTCGCTACCGGTTCGGGCGATCTGGTCCAAACCGGCAAGAACCCACCCCTGAATGTAACCTTACAATAAAAGTAGAGCTAGTACTCTTGGTTGTTATTCTGGCTTGGATTACCTTGCAAGGCAAACATTTCTTGATATGTTTAGCCTTGCTTTCCCTTATGCAGTTTGCATCCATGCCTTTGCCTGCTGTACTTGGACTACATTTCCTACGGAAGAGAATTATTATCTACTCTGTCTTTATTACTGGATCATTCATGCCTTGATCCCGATAACATGTAACAGTTCACAAGGCAGTATCAAATGTTTTCTTTCAGTCCTTCAACAAGCTGTGCAGATAATATGACAGGCTAATATAGAGTTTGATGAATGTGTCTAGAGGAAAAGAAGGAGGGGAAAAAGCAGAGGTTTTTTTTAGTCACGGGCATGTCTTTAATGGATTCCCTAGATTAAAGTAATCCCTCTGGGAATCCATTATGACAACAGTGCTTATATAGATTTTCCAGTCACTGCTTCTCTGCTACAACAGTTCTTTGAAAATGTTTACAGTAGTAAAAGGCCATGTTTTCAATTAAAAACAAAAAGCTTCAGTTTCTTAAAGCTGGAACGTACCCAAGTATTCTACCTTTTTGTAATCTCCTTGATCCTGGACAGAGCCTATTACTACTCTTCTCATTAAAACAGAATCTTCACCTATATATTTAAACACAGTTTTTAACAGAAGTTTCTATTTGGGTGTGGAGATTTTTAAAAATACTGTATAAAAGATTGCCCAACTCTGCAACAACTCTGCAAAGTACAGTAAAAGCAATCATAAAATACAATTAAAAACCAAAATGCTGAAGAAAAACAACCATTAAAAAACATGCAGAGGGCAGAGGTGGGTTCCACTTACCTTCGCCACCGGTTCGCATCGCGATGTTTCACACGCATGCCCTTGCTCCGCTCGTGCATGCACATCCCCCGTGTGATTTCACTTCCACGCATTCTCAGTAGCATGAATTAGCCTGAAACACAGCTGAGGAGCTCATCAGCTATACTTCGGGCAAAGAAATAAAGGTTGATATTCACCCGCGGGTGGGCGGGAGGGCTCTATTTCAAGCCGCGTAAGGGGAAAAATAAAAAAGATGGCGGCGTGCACAGAACGCCACCGACAGTGACGTCACTAGCGGGTCGCTACCGGTTCTGGTGATCCAGTCTGAACCGGGAGGAACCCACCCCTGGCAGAGGGTTTAACCACCACCGTAAATGAGGCTGGAGAGACTGCCAGTTTTCAGAGCTCTTTTAATCGTAGCCAGGTTGAGGATTAGATAGATTTTACCTTGGATAGTGCCACAGAAGGCAGGATTTGTATCACAAAAGGTACACTTACTAGGTCTCATCAAACCAAACTTCTGTTAGAATATCAGGGAATATAACTTTCTGATTTTGTCTATAATGATTTATGGTTCTGGTTACTTGGATTTCTTAGAGAATATGAGTAAAACTTTATGCCTTTTAAAATTGAATTCAAACTTGAATTCAAAATGTTAAAGCTGAACAAATTGCATCACTGTATGATAATCATAGTTGATATATTTTTTTAAAATCTAGCGGTTAGTCCTTTATGTAAAAATGTTCTTAATAACATATCAAGTTATTACTATCATTTGAATAGCAATATTGTATAACATTAATATTCTTTTCATGTGGTCTTTGGAATTTTAACTACCGATATTAATTAAACATAAACAGTTCAAATATTTTCATATGAAAACAAAGCTATTGTCTTTGGGATAATTACTCCAAGATACCGGTAGTTAAAATAATTCAAATACCAAATAAAACTCCACCTTTTAAAGATTTTCATGATCACATCAGAGCTTATAGGAAGTACACAAGAACTACTTCAATTAATTGAACAATCCGATAACATATCAAAATGTTGCATTATTTTAGTATAGAACATTCATAATTACCAATGACTAAATTACCAATGACAAAAGAGACTGGCATTGAATATAAATTATTGCAGCATGTAAAGCCAATTTTTTAATCCAATTCCAGTTCTTTTTAATGCCTAAAAAGACAGGCCAAAATCAAATTAAATAGAGAAGGAGATAAAAGATATTTTTGATGAAGTTCATGTAAATTTCAAGTCACAACATGCCCGAAAGAGGTGGGGATTGGGAGATTGGGGAAAAGGGTGTATAGCTAACATAGGGAACTTTGGTTTAGAATGCATTGTGGCATTGAAGGCAAACCTTACTTTTTTCATATATTACCATGCCATACACATGTCCCAAAGGGGAGGAGCTTGTAGAGCAATGGTATGAACCTGGCTTTGTCAGAATGGTGAAAGCAATGAGTTTCCATGGGATGCCATAGTTTAGAAGTTTTGAATTTTCACTAATATATACTTGACTGAACCATGTTTTAGAAAAAAAGGCAAACTTTCTGATAGGGAATAGGAGGGTTTGTTATAAACAACAACAAAAATGTTTTATGTTTCAAAGTGCCCATTTATGTAAGCATTTGCCTTGTTGGAAAGGCATCTAAAGGTCTTTTACATTCCACAACTAAAATAAACCAAAATAAAAATGAAAAAAACACCCCTGATCAGAGGTGGGTTCCTCCCGGTTCAGACCGGTTCTCCCGAACCAGTAGCGACTTGCTGGTGATGTCACGATGACGTCACGGATCCGGTTCGGTCAGTGCCGGTCCGTGGGTGCCGCCATCTTTTTTAATTTTTTAAAAAAATAATTTTGTTTCTTCTGCGCATGTGCAAAAGCCGAGTTTCTGGCTGTGCGCATGCATCGCCATATTGTTTTCGGCTTTTTTTTTTAATTTTTTTTTAAAAAATTGCGCGCACGCGAAGGAAGCAAACCGGCAGCGAGGTAAGTTAGAACCTACCCCTGGGTTGGAAGGAGAGGGCATATGACCCAGGGGGCTTCTGCCTGCCAGTGCGCCATGGGCAGTAGGAGATTGCAAGCCACAAGGGCTCTGGGTGGAACGTGGAAGGCATGCGGCTTCTGGCATTGCAGGGGGGGAGGGGGCGGAAGCCTACCTGATTTCTCCATTGCGTTTCTTGTGCAGGGAAACAAAAGGTTGTGGGACTAAAAAGAAAGTTACGAAGCCGACCCTGGGCCAGCAATTTCTTTTTTTCTTTTGGGAAAAAACAAGCAGCAGGTATCTGAGCAGGCATCCCCGACTCTTAATAAGGGTGACATTTAAACGCTGGGGGGGGGAGGAGAAGTTGCCTTCTCCCCCAGAAAATGGAAGGGAGGGTAAAGAAGGAAGGAGATGGGAATAAAAAGGAGAGAAGAGGGGAGGAAGGAAGGAAGGAAGGAGATGGGAATAAAAAGGAGAGAAGAGGGGAGGAAGGAAGGAAGGAGATGGGAATAAAAAGAAGAGTTACTGGTTACAGTGGAAAAAGCTATTGTGGTAAATATCTGCTGGTCTTATTCACCATCTTCAGCACTGTAAGGAATAGTTTAATAGTTTAAAAATCATAACTTAAATTGTCCTACAGTGAACTAGTTTGCCAGCCTTTGCTGGGGACTGTATAGCATCGTGAACAGCCTCATTATTATCTCCTGACTAATCTATTAGGGACTGTATGCTACACAAAAGTAAAATAAAGAGTAGATGAGGCCACACACACCATTTTCTTTCTGATATTCTTTTTCTCTGACTAGGCTGTAAATTCAACATAGGTAGTTCTTGCCACAGGCCTCAAATGATTGATGAAGGGGCATTGGTGTTCTCAGCCCTGTCTTCTCTTGATACAGAAGGGCTAAAATGGACAGCTAAAATGGACACTAAAGGGAAGGCATCCAAAATAAATGTTATAAGTGTAATTTTCTTTTATGTACACTGAGAGCATTTGCACCAAAGACAAATTCCTTGTGTGTCCAATCACACTTGGCCAATAAAGAATTCTATTCTATTCTATTCTATTCTATTCTATTCTATTCTATTCTATTCTAATTGATTTCTTTAGGAACCATACTTTATAGATATAACTGTATATGGGCAAGAGGGAAAAGGAGGCAGTAAGTGGTGGTCAATATAATGTGGGAAGTATCTATGGAGATTCTCAGTCATCCAGGTCATGGTTGTCCCAAAGGTGCTTTTTCAAGAGGCAACTGGACTTTCTGGTTTTTCTTTGAAAACGTTTTGCTTCACATCCAAGGAGCTTCTTCAGCTCTTCCATTCTGACTTCTATTCCCCACCATTCAGTCAGAGCTGAAGAAGCTTCTTGGATGAGAAGCGAAACGTCTTCAAAGAAAAACCAGAAAGTCCAGTTGCCTCTTGAAAAAGCACCTTTGGGATAATGTGGGAAGTATTCTTATATTATTTAGATTCCACTTTCTGTCAAACCCGATTAAGCCCATTGCTCACTGACTCATTCACAGGAATCCTACATGCTACCAAGGTAAGTATGTGAAACAGAGCCAGCAGCAATGGATTAAGCAGATTTGTCATTAGGAGAGGCAAAGTGAGCAAGTAGCATTTAATCACAATACCCACCAAAGACGTTTTGGCATGCAACAACTTTCTCTGTTCCTCTGATCTAAACAGTATCCGCTAGTTGAAAGTGCAGTTTTATAACCACATTATGTCAGCACTTTTGTTTGAACTTTCTTGCCTGAAAAACATTTTGTGTAAGTATATCCCTAACTGGAGCCAATGTAAAAGTGCAGTTTGTTTTGAAGCATTTGAAAGATCAACATCCTAAATTCATTTTCTCCCAGAGCTGTCAAACTGAAAGCCCTCACGAGATATTTCACAACTTAAATATCTTATTCTCGTTTGTCTTTCTACTTTCCCACAGACCACTGACATACACCCTTTGACCAGGGCAAAAAGTGACCCACTAATTAATTTGAAGCCCCCAGATCTGGTTATAACCTCAAAGGCCTAGTGACAAAAAGAACAGCACTTCATGTGTGTCCATATTTAGACCAACTCCCATGAAATAGTTTTAGAACTCTGCAAATCAAGGAAGTAATTACTGCTTTTGGCAATTTCTTCTTGAAAATCCTGATGTCATCTACAGTATTCTAAAAGTTGGTATGAAGTTATGCATTACATCTACTGGGAAAATGGCCTGGGGTTAGCATAATAGATTCATTTGTATATTCTACAAGCATTACATTTTAGGCAACAACTACACTACAATTCATCATAACAAACCAACCAATTCATATACTTTCCTATAAAAAGACAGGAATCTGACTAAATGTTGAGAAATCATGGCAGAATTCAGATGCAGATATACAGTTCTGGGACCAGAACCTCCCACTCAGACTTCAAATGGGTACAATACCTGTAATGCTGCTTTCCCTTTTCATTCAGTTTCCATGCTGATATCCATCCCTATTCTTTCTGGCTAAGTTCCTAGCACTGAAATCAATGAAAGGAACTTGTGGCCAATCGGGCCTTCTAATCAGATTCATTGTCCTTGATGTGAGGACCTCCCTTTGTCAGGAGGTTATCTTCTTGGTGAACTTCCATGTCTGAGTTTCCTGTCCTTTCTTCTTCCTCCAGAACAACCATCTCTATCCACTTCTATTTTTATCTAGTATTATCTAGTATTATCAGTGTGACTCCAAGCTGAATAAGATATTTGAAGGAGACTTAACCTTACAGAACATAAAACAGTTTGTTATTGTTCATTTCGCAGTTTTGCGTATCGTTGTATCTTCTATGTTACTATATCTCATTTTTCCTTGAACGTGTGTGTATTAACATATTTCTTAATTCTTACTTGTTGTTGTTTTCTTTGTCTTTTAACATCCAATCCAAGTCTATCAACCTATCACCTTATATTCTCTATATATTAATATAGTGAGTTTATGTCATGTAAATGTTGATGTCTTCTTTTTTTATTTTGTTTTTGTATATATGTATATTTTGTATTTATATGTTTCATTTTAAAACTTTTCAATAAAAACTATTTTTAAAAAAGTTATTTGAAGGAGACTTGATAGAATCATCTAACCCCCCCCCCCATTCTATTTTCAATTTTATTTCCTCAGGAACTTTGGAGAGATTGGAAAGCGATCCAGTGGAGTTTTTGGCTCAAGTGTAATTGCGACTTTCCTTCAATATATGGATAAAGCTGGGGAGTGTGGTGCTACTGACTGAGTTTATTACCTTGGCAAAGGTGATAATTTGACCTACCAGAACAGTTTAGGAGAGTGTCACTTTTTTCTTTGGGCCTTATTTTTCTGCTAGAATTAGGTCTGAAGTGAGTCTGAAATGGCTTGTTTGTTGTTAGATTACTGCAAATGGTGTACAATCTTTATAATACTACAATAGATGTTATACTAATATTGATAATGCACACCCTTCTTAGTGCTATCTAAATTTTAAAAATGCTAATTTCCCATGACTGCCAATCAGCCACAAAGCAGCAAGATCACCAACACAGGCCCATCCACATGGATGAATACATAAGATGTCTAAGAAAGCCAAGATACACACCGCTCTAGCTGTCTGGCGCAAAGACAAAGCCCAGTCCAGGACACAGCTAACACCTCTTAGGAAGAAGTTGCAAACAGAAATAGATAAACATGCCAAGGAGATAACATAGATCAGGGGTCTCCAACCTTGGCGACTTTAAGACTTGTGGACTTCAAGTCTTAAAGTCTTAAAGTCACCAAGGTTGGAGACCCCTGACATAGATCATCTTCCAGGATTGGCTACACCCTGAAATTGAGAGAAGGCAGGCTGCTAGAAGAGAAGGGGCTGTGAGATATACAATAACTTTCACCCCTAAAGTCATTTGCTGCCTGTAGATGTGGCTACAGGTCTCCCCAAGAAGTTCAGCTGTCTGTACTACATTTCCAGAACGTTCATTAGCAGCAGCAAAAGAGATGTAATGGATGGGCAGGGTGGCTGTAGTTTAGGCACATCTGAGGACTTGGAGCTCACTCAAGCATTCAGATCTCCCTTGTTGTTGCACAGCAGAGCAATAAGAGTGGGTGGATGAGAGAGACAGGGCTAGCTTACTTTTCTAACCAAAATCTAACAACTGGATGGGCAGACTGGGACTAAATCAGCTAGATAACACCACTACCTCAGACATCTTTAAAAAAAAAAACAAATTGCACAAGCAATACAGTATATAATACTGCACTCTCAGAAGAGGCTGAGGTACATTCCAAGGGAAATAAGTCTTGGGAGGCCTGTAGCTGAAAGAGCTTTTGTTAGTGTGACCCAAGGTAGGTAGGCTTTGTACCGAGGTTGTCACAGCAGATGCTAGGTCAGAGCTGATACAGGAGGGTTATTGCAAACGTATTATCAGCAATTAAGATACCACAAATTCTTTGGTATTACAGAAAACAGTGTCTTGACAGCAGCCTTCTTCAAGGACAGGATTATCTGCTCAGATACAGAGCTCATAATAGCTATTTACATTATTCAGAGCACCTTGGAACATTCCACATAAAACTGCATAATACCTGTATTTTCATTTGGGGAATTCTCTTTTATTTCTAACATTAAAGCTTCTCAGGTCATTAGCCAATCTAGCAATCTTTGGGCATTTAAATGATTTTGGAAATGAAGTGCAACAGAAAGTTGAAAGGCTGGGAGGAAAATGCTATTGTTTAGTTTACATGTTGCTAGAGTCAAACTAGAAGTTACATCAGTTTAAAGAAAGGCATTGCTAACAGGCACAGGAAAAAATGTTTTAAACTCTGGGAGTCACGATGTGCTATATCCTCAAGCTATTATTAGCCAAACTGGCCACTGATACTGTAAATACATTCTTCTTGTGGCTGATAACAAATCTTGGGGAGAGTATATGGAAGAGAAGGTTCATTAGGACCACTTTGGCAAAGGGCTAATCTTGTAGGTATCCAGTATAAACCATAAAGATGTCAAAATGATGCCATGTACATCACAATACAAAATTACACAAGTGCATAATGACAAAAGTGCAGGCATTGGCACTTGCCAGCCTTGCCCTGTAGTAATACATCATCATCCTCTAAAGCAGGGGCTGGCAACCTTAAACACACAAAGAGCCACAAAGGTCCTAACAAGAAGCCTCCTGTTCAATTCTGGAGCCGACCGGAAGTCCGGTTCCCCCACCATAGAGTCTTCTCCTAGCACGGCGTCCTTTTTCCTCTACCTGTCCTAACCGAAAGCCCTATCAATTGTGGAGCTGACCGCAAAATCCGCCCCTTGCCATAGAGTCTCCTCCTGGCACGCCCTGCTTCCCCCCACCCTAACCAGAAGCTCCTTTCAAAATTGTGGTGCCGACCGGTGACAGGGAGCCGCAGCAGAGGGATGAAAGAGCCACATGCGGCTCCAGAGCCGCGGGTTGCTGACCCCTGCTCTATAGCCTTCATAAAAATCATTTCTCTACATTCTTCTTTTACTTAAAAGAAATAAACTGAAATCAAGTCTTAAAGTTGCCAAGTTTGAAGACCTCTGCTCTTGAAACTTATGCTCTATTCTTATAACTCCATTGGAAGTTCCCCCTTTAATGAGACTGATTTTATTTATTATTATGTTATTGAAACAGAACTTGACATCCTGATAAGAGTTGCAGCATTTCTTATGGCTGCCAGTGCTTTTCACAGGAAAACATCTACCTAATTTTAGCATTTTGTACCTAATTAAAACAAATCATGCTTTTTATGTTTCTGTTGTTTTGTCATAAGTGACTGGTCAGTGACCACAGTAAAGTTATACACATCTGCAGATGAGCCTGCCATGTTAAATACACTAGCCAATGGTTGACTTTCAGATTTCAGAATTGCTCTTTAATGAGAACAAGATGACCCAGAGAGCAGCCTGCTACTGTAGATTTTATAGACAGCAGTGGAAGATTAATTTCACATGCTAGGCTGGGATGTTTGTTTTCTCCATGGCAGCCAGATTTGGGAAATAATTTATTATTTATTTATTATTTATTATTAATATTTGTATGCCACTCAGCAGGGACTCTGAGCAGCTAACAGAAATATAACCAATATAATATAAAACAATTTTAAAAACATAGCTAAAAACACAATAAGAACATTAAAATCACTGAATTGCTGTGTGTTTGTGAAATCCGACTGAAGGTGAATAAGAACCAAATAGCCAATGCATGACTGCAGACATCATATTCTGATCCTCACATACTTCAGGGTTGAACATATAAGTTTCAAGGAGGAATTTTTTACAAATGATGATAATATCTGGCATTTCAGGGGTAACCTTATGTAGGTTACTTGTGAGCAAGCAGGCATTGAAAAGGAACACCCCAGAGAACAGCATATCCTTCCTTTTGAACCCAAATCATATACAAGGAGGAACCAATTAGAAAAAAACACAGCCAACATGTGTTGATTAACATCTGTAAGAAACAACACATGAAACTTGTTAAGTCAATTGAATGTATGCAGCAGTATACAAACTGGGACAGGTAATAGGAGGCTGCTTCTAACTTCTCAGCAACTTTGATCTTCCTTGAAGACTTACATTTAGTGAACCAACTTAGTAAGTTGGAACAAAGCCTAGTAAGACCATACCTGGAATATTGCAACCAATTTTGCTTACCATACTACAAAAAAGATGTTGAGACTTTGGAAAAAGTTCAGAGAAGAGCACTGAGAGCATGTGCACCAAAGACAAATTCCTTGTGTGTCCAATCACACTTGGCCAATAAAGAATTCTATTCTATTCTAAAATGATCAAAGCCTGGAGACTAAACCATATGAAGACCGGCTGCAGGTTTGGGGTCTGTCTAGTCTAAAGAAAAGAAGAATTTGGGGTGACATGATAGTAGTATTTCGGTATTTGAGGGATCGCCACAAAGAAGAGAGGGTCAAATTATTCTCCAAAGCACCAAAGGACAGGACAAGAAATAATGGTTGGAAACTGATCAAAGAGAGAAACAACCTGGAATTAAGGAGAAACTTCCTAACAGTAAGGACAATTAACCAGTGGAACAGCTTGCCTCCAGAAATCGTGGGTGCTCCATCACTGGAGGTTTTTAAGAAGAGACTGGACAGTGACTTGCCTGAGATTGTATAGGTTCTCCTGCTTGAGCAGGGGGCTGGACTAGAAGACCTCCAAAGTACCTTCCAGCCAGTGGAGGGTTCCGGTTATTTTTGCTACCGGTGCGCATCGCAAAGCATGCGCAGAAGTAAACTCGCGTTCATTGGGCAATTTCACTTCTATGCATGCTTAGGACGACATTACAAGCCGAAACACAGCTGAGGAGCTTCTCAGCTGTGCTTCGGAGGAAGAATAAATGTCGGTATTGAAACAAGGGCGGGTGAGAGGGCTTTTTTCCGACAGCTCAGGACGTGGAGAAGCCGGAAAAAAGCGCCTTAAAATGATGTCATCACCGGGCTCCTACCAGTGCGGCGTCCCGCACAGCACCGGTAGGAACCCACCACTGCTTCCAGCTCTATTCTGTTCTAATTCTAACTTTGGCATTGATTCTAGAACAGATCCATTTAGTATACAGTCATGTTCTGAGATATTTTTGTCCTGGCAGATCACCCCCAGCAACCCCTTTCTCAAAGTCTTAGGCAAATCCCTTATTGCCGACAAAATAAGGAAGAATTTGGCACATACTTTTAATCCCCCACACAACACAAATGTCTTCTGGCTTGTGTATGTGTTTTTTCAAAATACACATTTATTGTTGTGGAAAAGCCTTAATGAGGAAGAAAAAGTATTTAATAAAATAGATCAAATGCCTTTGGGAAAAATTAGTACACAATGGCTTCTTGTGAAGCCAGTTGAAACAGCAGATGGATGCAGTGATCAACCTTACAGGAAGCATTTAAAAAGCACAGATGGCTCAGGTTTACATGTTTACAAAAAGTTAGAAAGGCAGTTAAAGTCTTCAAGTGTGGTATAATTTACTAGAAGGTCATATACTCCGTGGTTGAAAATGAATCCAAAGGCTATTGTAAACACACTTATTAGGGTTTTTGAAGGTTTAATCCCAGTATATTTAATTCCTTTTTGCAATATTAGACGCAACTGTGTTCATTTCTTGGTGAGAAGAAATCCCTGGAGCATGGAAAAATGTAACTTTTCATTTAAAGGTTTGGAAGAATCAAGTTTTTCCCATATGCCCAAGTCCCTTATGCAACAGCTACTGTTACTATATAATTAGAATACTTCTGACACTAATTTAACTAAATGGCTCCCATGATGTGACTAAAATAATTTTTTTTTGGTTGGAGTGCGGGTTTGGGGAGGGATTAGAAACCAGGTAAGAGCAGACAGAAGTAGGAGAAACACTCAGCAGCCATTTCAGGCTGGAGAATCTTTGGTGCTCCTGAATTGACAGACAACAGCTGGGCCCCAGAGTTGTATCCCATTCTCAAGTTAATATACCATGCTACTGAGATCCATTGGCCCATGATCTATGAACATTGATGCTATAAGCTGGTTAGCAGGGGTGGGTTCCTCCCGGTTCGGACCGGATCACCCGAACTTGTAGCGACCCGCTGGTGATGTCACGATGGTGTAACTGATCCGGTTCGGTCGGTGCCAGTCCATGGGCGCTGCCATCTTTTTTGGGGATTTTTTTCCGAATTTTTTTACTGTTTTGAAGTTTTTTCCTCTGCTGCTGCTTGAAAAAGCGCCCTCCCACCTGCCCCCGGGTTTATACTGACCTTTATTCCTTCACCTGAAGCACAGCTGATCAGAACCTCAGCTGTGTTTCGGGCTGATTCTAGCTACTGAGCATGCACAAAAGCAGAATTGCACAAGGAATGTGGGCGTGCATGCGAGTGGAGTGAGAGCGTGCACACAAAACGTTGCGATGTGAACCGTTGGCGAAGGTAAGTGGAACCCACCCCTGCCTTCAAGTATTGTTAAAATTTATTCAATAGTAATTTTAGATGACTGTCCATCTCAAATACGTGACTCTGGATGACTAACAATATCAAAAATGAAAAAAAACCCTATGCAAACATAAACACACAAAAACAGCAGAAGTACAGCAGTTGTGGGTTCCTACCGGTGTGGTCCAGTGCGCCGTTCCAGTAGGGACCCGCCGATTGCACAATTTGCACGTTATGGCTCTGGTGCCATCTTCGCTGGTCTGTCTCATGGCGCCATCTTTCCCCCCGAATTTTTGGCCTTTTTTTGCTTCCTGTGCATGCGCGGAAGCAAAATCTCACAAGGGGATGCTCGCGCATGCGTCCCCTCGCAAGATTTCAGTGATTTTTGCTTCCTGCGCATCCGTGGAAGCAAAATCGCGCAAGGGGACGCACGCACATAGCGAGTGCATGCATGCACGAAATGCGATGATGCGCACGCAGTGCACCGGTAGCCAGGTAAGAGGAACCCGCCCCTGACATACAGCAACCAATGTCTATTTAACTTCTATCACCCATGATCAGCATTCTAATAGTTTGGGAACTGTTTGGAAATAGGTACTGTAGCTTGATAATATGTGGAAGATACTAGTTCTGCCACCTTGTTATAGATTTTTTTTCAAAAAGCATAGTTAATTCATTAGCTTAAAGTGCATTCATTTAGCAAAACCTCACTTTCTTTTTTCACTGAAATAAAGGATGAAGGACACAAGACTCCTATAAGATGAATAATACCGAATAACAGAATATCAGAGTTGGAAAGGACCTTGAATGTCTTTTAATCCAACCCCCTGTTCAAGCAGGAGCCCCTATACCATTCCAGACAAGTGGTTGTCCAATCTGTTCTTAAAAGCCTCCAGTGATGGATCCCTTACAACCTCTGAAGGATCATATTTAATTATAACTAAAAGTGCCATACCAACTGCCAAATTAATTGTTAGCTATTACTTTAGTATTCAATTGGGAGAACTAAATGATAGATTCTCATATTTGCTTTTATTATTGATGGTGTACTGTAGTTACTTTGCAAATTCTGTAAGCCACCTAGAATTCATTCAGATTCCAGTAGTAGGGAAATTACATAAATAAACAAGTGAGTACTAGGACTACCTAGATTTTCAAGGTGGGCATTGCTTTGATGAAAGTTCAAGTGAAGTTGTCTTATATAGCAGTGGTCCTCAAACCTTCTGGCTTTATGGACCAGCAGGCAGGGAAGGAGAGGGGATGGTTCCACACAAGCAGTAGGTGAGTGTGTCTGTGCAGCTTCATTTGTGTGAGTGGCAGGTGCATGTTCCCACTGCTCACACAACTGGAGCTGCACACATGCTTGCCTGCCGCTTCCGTGGCCCTTTTCTGAACAGGTTACCGCCCAGGGGTTGGGGACCCCTGTTATACAGCTACATGCCCTCCAGAGAGCAAGGAAACAACAATAGAGCAACAAAGATGATTAGGGGACTGGAGGCTAAAACATATGAAGAATGGTTGCAGGAACTGGGTATGTCTAGTTTAATGAAAAGAAGGACTAGGGGAGATACGATAGCAGTATTCCAATATCTCAGGGGTTGCCACAAAGAAGAGGGAGTCAAACTATTCTCCAAAGCACCTGAGGGTAGAACAAGAAGCAATGGTTGGAAACTAATCAAGGAGAGAAGCAACTTGGAACTAAGGAGAAATTTCCTGACAGTTAGAACAATTAATCAGTGGAAGAACTTGCCTCCAGAAGTTGTGAATGCTCCAACACTGGAAGTTTTTAAGAAGATGTTGGATAACCATTTGTCTGAAGTGGTGTAGGGTTTCCTGCCTAAGCAGGGGGTTGGACTAGAAGACCTCCAATGTCCCTTCCAACTCTGTTATTCTATTCTATTCAATAACAAAACTTGATTTTGGTCATAGATCAAATTCGGATTCCAAATAAAATTCCAAATAACCATAGACTACAAAATTGAAATGAAGAAAATGACATCCATTTAAATAATTCCACTGAAACCTTTAAGAGTTAAAAGATAACTGCAGGTAGTCCTTGACATACAACCATTCATTTAGTGACCAATCAAAGTTAGAAAGGCACTGAAAAAAAGTGACTTGTGACCGTTTTTCATCCTTAAGACCGTTAATGATTTTTTTGTGCAGTCCTTAGATCCTAGGCCTCTCAGCAATGCCCCCCCAAAGAGAGTTTCCACCTCTTGTTGCTTGTAACTTATGAACTTATGATTGCAACTACCATATGATTATGACCTATGACCTATTACTTACTGTTTATATGTACACTGTGAGCTTATGCACCGGAGACAAATTCCTTGTATATCCAATCACACTTGGTCAATAAAGAATTCTATTCTATTCTATTCTATTCTATTCTATTCTATTCTATTCTATTCTATTCTATTCTATTCTATTCTATTCTATTCTCTATTCTATTCTATTCTACTATTCTATTCTATTCTATATTCTATTCTATATTCTATTCTATTTTATTCTATTTTCTATTCTATTTTCTATTCTATTTTCTATTCTATTCTATTCTATTCTATTCTATTCTATTCTATTCTATTCTATTCTATTCTATTCTATTCTATTCTATTCTATTCTGGTCTGGTCTGGTCTGGTCTGGTCTGGTCTGGTCTAGTCTAGTCTAGTCTAGTCTAGTCTAGTCTAGTCTAGTCTAGTCTAGTCTAAAGTTGAAAAAATGTTTTGTAATCATCTGCCAAATCCCCCACCACATAGATTTGTAAGAAAAAAAAATTAGTCTGAAAATTTGCCAGGCTGGAAATCTTGTCCTGAAAACAGGGTGTTAAATAGGATAGATAGATTCTGGTCTGCTCATTCCTGCTTACTCTTTGAACATATAGCCACTATCTGCATGGATATAGATGCATGTCATAGGAATAAGTACGAGGGACCACATTGGCTTCACCAATCATAGGAATTCACTATTAGGATTGCAGATAGTCCTTGATTTACAACAGTTCATTTAGTGATCGTTCAAAGTTACAATGGCATTGAAAAAAGTGACTTGTGACCATTCTTTATATTTACAGCAGTAAATTGCAGCATCCCCATGGTCGCATGATCAAAATTCAGACACTTGGCAACTGGTTCATACTTACGATGGTTGCAATGTCTAGGGATCATGTGATCACCTTTTGCAAACCTTCTGACGAGCAAAGTCAACGGGGAAGCTGGATTAATTTAACAACTACAACAATTCACTTAATAACTGGGATAAGAAAGCTTGTAAAATGGGGCAAAAGTCATTTAACAACTGTCCCGCTTAGCAACATAAATCGTGGGGTCAATTGTGATTGTAAGAAGAAACTTGTTAGAGGAGTTGAGACTGTGAGGCCACAGAAAATGTCTTCTTGAGCCAACAGTGTTATCTCTTTGCCTCAAACAAGGGCAAACTCAGCCACTTCACCAGGGCTTGATGTTTAGCTCCCTACTTGATCATGATACTCTCTAGCTGAGTTTTGATGTAACCAGATGCCATGCAGATGTCAAGGCAAATTGTGAAGGGACCCAGTAAAGGAAAATTGCCTTTAATATGGATTCACAGCTTATGTTCCCTTGAGCAACATTCCTGGAAGGTAAAAGAAGCACAGCAGTTTTGAAAAAAATCGAAGTATCTGAAAGGTCTGCCTGCAAAGTAACTTCTGGAAAACCAAATCTTTACCCGGAACTTATAGTTCTTTCCCCCTCTGATTTGGGCCCCTTATGAGAGTAAAAACCACCCGATATTTATATCTCATACTCATACACACTATCATTTTTTTAAAAATGATACCCAAGTTGGCACAAGATGATATGCTTTGCCTGAGGCCAAAGAGCAAATACTTTCATTCATGCCGACCCACCAAGTCACGATATACCACTCTCAATATAAGCCAAATTATTTTGAAACCTCAGGCAGAAAATTCCACCGCATGTCTTCTTCCAGTGTGAAAATACAACAGTAAATTAAATCACTGAACAATATGCTCTCTTATTGATGTCATATGGGTTGAAGCATGACTGGATCCAATCTTGGGTCAGAAAGGGCTCTAACATTAGTTGGAGGACTTGATAGAAATCCATCGATGTATCATACTGATATGAAACTACTTGGCATGGGCTAGTTAATGCCTATTGAAAAATTCTAACAAAATATATATTCTATAAGAGCAACAAGAAAAAGAAAACAGGCAGTGTAGCAGCTAAAATACCTCTCCTCAACAATTGCGGTCCTGAATCCTGAAACATATGGGTGGAAAGATATCCCCCCCGTGCAACTTTATAGTATCTAGGATATGAAGTCCTGATACCAAGAGGAAGTAGAGGCCAAGATAACTAAAAGCTTAATTTGGCTGCAACGTTAGATGTATCATACTTCAAACCTGATCTTTCCAAGCCAAGATGAAATTCATGGCCTCAAGGCTCAACAATTCATCTTGACATTATGATTAGCAGAGTGCTCTCTCCTCAGTTTCTTAGAAGTGCCTTTTCCCTGCATCGCTCTTGAGATGTGTCGGACTTCAACTCACAGGCTGGGGATGATGGAAGGGCACCAAATGGAGCAAATTGTATTAGAGCATTGCAGTCTTTAATCTACAATATAGTTTGTTAGCCTTTCAGGAGGAATGAGTGTGAAATCAAAGCACGTGGTAGAGTTTCAAACTCTGAACCCAAGTACAATTGCCAAGAGTTTGATGGGCTCTATCTTCCTGCTGAAAGGCACCGGATGAAATAGAATTCTGAAGGATTTTGTGATATTCATGCAAAGCAACACTGAACTCAGGTCTTTACAAAGCCTCTCATGTATTCTCCTGCTTTTAGATTTACTGAAGCTCATTGGAGGCAAATCATTTTATGTCCCCTATTTTATCATAGTGATTCATTTGTTTGTCCCAGTTGCAGCCATTTTTTCTTGTAGATTAAAGACTGCAATGCTCTAATACAATTTGCTCCATTTGGTGCCCTTCCATCATCCCCAGCCTGTGAGTTGAAGTCCGACACATCTCTAAGGATGCTCAAGACTGCTAGCAGATAAATAATTTTTTTAAAAAATCAGGACTTTGGGAACTGAGATAAATGGCAATGCATTGCCATACAATTTATTTTCCAGAAGACATTTTTTCTTGGACCATAGCTAGATGGAGAGAATGGAATATGCCAGGTCAGAGAAGATGCTCTGTATAATTCTCCTAGATTGTAATTTTTGTGGGTTGGTAACCATATGATTATTTATCATGTTTGGTGTGTCTATTAAGAACCAGCCTAATTTACAGTTTATGAATCTTCAGGTGGCCTTAGCTCTGGGGCCCCCATTACTGTTCTTTTGATAATTGAATGCATTTTTACACACAACATTTTTAGGCATCCAGGGGTCTATATTTCTGCATCATCCAAACTGACAGAAGCAAAAGTTTAGCCCGATTGATTATACAAAAAAAAAAAAAAAAACCTAAGAAGGTACATGAAAAAAATGAAAACATTTAAATAAAATCCTTGCCAAAACTTAAAAAAAAAAAGAGAGAGAGAGAGAGTCATGCCTGGTTTCAAATGTTGACAGGGTTAGGAGAAATTAACCATGCATACGTCTAAGCTGTTAACATCATTTTTATTAAGATGAAGAGTGGCTGCAGTAATATGTTTCATACCTTTCTTCATTCTCGTTACCAATTACAACATTATTCTATTTCCTCACACAGTATGTGTGCTTTTTATTTCTTCTTTGAAATGTCCTAACCCTTCCTAAAATACCTCATTTGACAAATTCTGTTTCTAGTCAGCAGATACAGCCTAATATATCTTACTAAACTGTCAATATGCAATATAAGGGAAGTCTCTGAATCAAAGCGCTTAAATATTTGAACTCTGTGTTTTCATTTTGACAGTTCCCCAAGGAAATGACTTCTGCCATGTTATTGCCAATGCTAAATCCATCACTGATTTTTTTTAAAGCAGGAAGTTATTAAGTTGAATTGTCATTAAGTTGTTCTGAAAGAAGTCCCCTCCCCACCCAAGAACTCATATATACATATATAAATGTGGGTGGTAGGGAATGTCTTAAAGCAGAAAATTCATCTAGCTTTAAAAAGTGACTACTGATAAGCCAATAGCACCCTACATCAGTGGTGGGTTCTGAATTCTTTTGCCACCAGTTCGCGTGCGCTCGCGCGACGCTTCTGCGCATGTGCAGAAGTGTCCCGGGTGGGTGGGTGGAGCCTCCTGCCGCCTCCGCTACCGGTTCTAAGAACCGGTCCGAACCGGGAGCAACCCACCGCTGCCCTACATGTTTCAAAACCTGCAAGAAGTATTGATGTGGCATTCCCCCCTATTTTAATGTTTGGGGCACATCCATACAACCATTATTTTCACTCTTGTAACTTCAGAATGACAGCCAGTTTGGCATACAGTAGTGGTAAAGGCACTACTGGGCGGCCAGATGTTCTATTCCTATCTTAGGTATGAAGTCAGCTGGCTGACCTTGCCTGAAGTCCACAACTCATTTGGTTAACCAGCTTGATCATCAAATTTACAGAAGATCTAGGTTGAAAATTGGAAGTGTGGAACAAAGATCTCAATTATGGCAGGAGGGTTAACCCTAACCCTAAAACTACAGCATGAAACCATGGTATATTTATCACGTTCTTCAAACCCAGATGGTTATTTCCTTCAGTTGGTCTTTACAGAGAAATGGGAATCTGAAATAGGTTCAAAATGGGTCTGTTGTTCCTGTCTTTATTTTTCTCCTACAGCACATGAAAATGGACGAAGTAGGATAGAGTGAGTGCACAAATGAGAAGAAGGGAAGCTCAGTTTTCCTTTATCCTGGCTCCAATACAAATCAGTCCTTTTTTTTTAAAAGCAGAACTTTTATTTGTGTTTTTTCCCCTCATGATGCTCTATCTTTAAGCTGGATAGATCCAATATCCACCTCAAATAGAATAGAATAGAATAGAATTCTTTATTGGCCAAGTGTGATTGGACACACAAGGAATTTGTTTTTGGTGCATATGCTCTCAGTGTACATAAGAGAAAAGATATATTTGTCAAGAATCATGAGGTACAACACTTAAAGATTGTCATAGGGTACAAATAAGCAATCAGGAAACAATATTAATATAAACTGTAAGGATACAAGCAACAAAGTTACAGTCATACAGTCATAAGTGGGAGGAGATGGGTGATAGGAACGATGAGAAGATTAATAGTAATAGTAATGTAGCCTTAGTGAATAGTTTGACAGTGGTGAGGGAATTATGTGTTTAGCAGAGTGATGGCGTTCGGGAAAAAAACTGTTCTTGTGTCTCATTGTCTTGATGTGCAGTGCTCTATAGCATCGTTTTGAGGGTAGGAGTTGAAACAATTTATGTCCAGGATGCGAGGAGTCTGTAAATAGGAGAAGCTTTCAAAGACGATTCTGTAGACTAAAGTAGGGCAGAGCACAACTATTAAGGCACCCAGGATAATGGTCACCCTACCTTCTAGTGACAGAGAATTACTTTTGTTGTTGTTGTTACCTTCACAGTATATTTTTGCCTTTTCTGTTCCTGTCAGTCCACAATTTTAGCCTTACAACCCTTTTATGAAGTAGAATAAACTGACAAAAAAAATGGACAAATGTGAACCAACCAGTCATAGTCCAATACAGAAACCACTATCTTGCTCTATATTGGATAAACACATACTTTTCTCTGTCCTAGGTCTGTTGGATGACTGTGTTTTAGGGACTGGGCAGGAGGTAAACACATCCCTATTTTTCCCCAGGTTAAGGAAGGCAAAGGACAAGATGATGACTAGTCTGGCTTTTTCTAAATTTATTTATTTATCTTAAAAATTCCACACACAGAAGCTAACTGGAGAGGCAGCAGAACCACAGAACATACAAATATATATTAATGTGCATGATGTCATATTAGTATATTAATATACTAAGAGCAGATGTGGTTAGCCCTGCCTGCCATTTCCAATGTCAACTTATGTCCTAGTTTCTGCTACCTGACTTAACTCCTTTACACTGCCTATTGGGAAGGCCAGTATTATCTTGAATAATGACAGCAACAAAAACCACCTATTTAGGTTGTGACGCTGATAAATAGCTGCCCCTCTTTTCATTTTGAACATAACATCCGATCCTGATGTTATGTTTATGTCCCATAAATGTTTTGCCGAAGCTGTTCTCTCCACGTCTTCTCCAATATTCAGTCAGCTTCTGCTTTAATTCAAGTTGGCCACAGGAAGCCTTTGAGTATCTACAGGCTTTTAAGGACTTATGTTCTTTCCTGTCCACAATATCCGTGTCCCAAGGGCCTGAATTCTTAATGAATCAGGCAGAGCTCTATAAATCATGATCAAATACATCGTCACCACAGTGTGCAATTCATTTGGAGCTGAGGTAAAAGAGGGAGGGAGAAGAAATCTGAGGAAAGACAGGATAAAAGCACCTTCCTGAAAGATTGAGTGTAGATCAGAGATTAGTTGTCAACTTGAGCTGCTGGCACTTTATCTCCTGCACACCAACTAGCAGTCCTGTGAAACCGCTTTCTTCATCACTCTTAGAAGTCTCCTGTATCTTTTTTTTTTTTTAAAAAAAACAAGGCTTTGTTTCTACCTATCTGAGACAAGGTGGGGGGAGGGGGGGAAGGTAACACACCACAAACCCTAAGGGGCAAGTGTCTCTTTCCATAACGTTTTTACTGAACACTTGCCTTGAATTAAAATGTTCTTTGGATGAAAGCAATTAAGTGATTTGAAGAAAGGTGTCGGTGCTTCAGGTCTTTAGAAACTCTATACTCTAAGTTTGCAAAAGTATGTCAGAGGCACAAGGAAAACCCTCAGATTTTGTCAAAGGGGGAAAAAGGGCCGCGACACAGGAACGGAAACTTGTTTTTAGGTTTTTCTGCCTGCAAAAGTCTCTGAAACCTGCTTATGTCAGGCCTCCTTTATGAAATGAGAGAATTCTCAGTTCAAAGAGAGCAATTTATGGAACATACATCAAAGGCTCTCTATCTTGAGTATGAGACTATATAGGCTTATTAGCCATAATTGTGAGCAGCTAATATTTGAGGAGAAAAATCTTAAAGTATTCCATAGCACAGGCTGCTTTCGAACTTCATATATTTCTGTTCACCGCCATGGAAAGTGATTGATTTCATTTTACTGATGCAAAACTGAGGCAGAACCAGTTATCTGCCTCACAACTGTTGAAAAATCTGAACCCAGCTAACAGCTTAGGTAGAACAGAATGAAGATTTAAACATTAAAGCTGAACTAAATATTTTTCAAGTTTTCCTTTCATAGAAGAAGTAGCCACTCAGCCATTTTATGGATTTTTGCAAATATTTTTGCTATTCTGGCATTTCTGCTTTCACATCTTTCTTAGATCTAGCAAAGCTTAAAGTTGTCAGTGAGAAAGTCCTGGCTTCAAATATTAAGCCTGCTGCTAGGTATCTATTTCCAACTTCTGTTTCATCTACAATAATGGACATGAAACATTCAAACAATATATATCTAAAGCCCAGTTATTATGGTTCTTATTGAGCCAATCAGATACTGAGAATGCTGCTTAATATGAGTGGTGTGCCGATACCACTGACAGAAACAAAGCCTATTTCAAAGGGCAGTGCGTCCTAAATGGGCCTCACACACTTCCAGGCAACAGGTTTATCAAACCCAAAAGGGGATGCATGAGGAGGAATACTCTGAATGGAATCCATAATGGAAACGAAGCAAAACATCCAGATTCAGTCGCAGTTTTGTTCCATATAGTATCAACCTTGTAAACTCTCAAGCTTCTTCTTTCTGTATGTACTCCAGATGGACATTGATATATATAGTCTCCCTTTATTTTCATTTATCAGCAAAAAATCCTACATATCTATCTATCTATCTATCTATCTATCTATCTATCTATCTATCTATCTATCTATCTATCTATCTATCTATCTATCTATCTATCTATCTATCTATCTATCTATCTATCTATCTATCTACCGTATTTTTTGGAGTATAAGACGAACCTTTTTACTCCCAAAAAGAGGGTCAAAAACTGGGTGAGTCTTATACTCCGAATGTAGCCCCCACCCCCACCTGCCAGCCTGCCACTCAGCCTGGGGAGGAAAGTGTTTTCAGGCGGCAGCGCTGCGATCCCCTCCCCAATTTAAAAAACGGGGCATGCAACCGGCGCTGCCCGCCACCGGAAACGCGATGCTCTTCTTTGCCGAGAAGGACCCTCGATCAGCCATCTCCAGGGAGCCACCCCCGTCCTCAGGAGGCAGTGGCCCCTTTAAGAGTGAAGGAGGTTTTTTATTTTTTTATTTCCCTCCTTCCAGCCTGAGCCAGCCGATCGCGAGCCTGCCAGCAGTGACAGCGCACCGCAGACGTTCGCGGAGGGGAGGGGGGAGGTGACCCTCTAACCCGCCAACCTGAGCCGCGGCTGACCCCCAGGCGACTCGCATACCTCTGCAGCGGCGGCGGTGGCAAGCAATCACCTCCCCCCTCCCCTCCCCGAATGTCTGTGGTGCACTGTCACTGCTGGCGGGCTTGCGATCGGCTGGCTCAGGCTGGAAGGAGGGAAATAAAAAAAGGGGCCACTGCCTCCTGAGGACGGGGGTGGCTCCCTGGAGATGGCTGATCGAGGGTCCTTCTCAGGCAGAGACCCCCGCGGCAGCAGAGGCTGCAATGCAACGCCCTGAGCAGCGTGCAAAAACTCCTTCCTCCAATTTTGGAATCGGGGAGGGAGCAGGGCACTCAAGGAAAGAAAAGACATTCATCTTTTTTTTTTTTAAAAAAAGCCCTATTATGATGGATTCAACTGCCACATTATAGCTAATGGGTAATGTGAAATAAAACATTGAGTATAACAAATTTTTCTAAAAAGCCTTGTGTCCATAGAAACCCCACCAAAGCCAGCAGATTTATTTCAAAGAGAGGGAGGGAGGAAGAGAGGGGGGAGGGAGAGGGAGGGGAATGGGATAGAGAGAGAGAGAGAGAGAGAGGAGGGGGGCATACCACAGTCACTTGCTAAAGTATTGAATGCTAGGTATGGCAAAATTGTTTTTTTCTTGTTTTGCTCCCCCAAAATTAAGGTGCGTCCTATATTCCAGTGCGTCCTATACTCCGAAAAATACGGTGTGTGTGTGTGTATGTATGTATGTGTATATATATATATATATATATATATATATATATATATATATATATATATATATATATATATATATATATATATATATATATATATATATATATATATATATATATATATATATATATATATATATATATATATATGTATATATATGTGTGTGTGTGTGTGTGTGTGTGTGTGTGTGTGTGTGTGTGTGTGTAGGATTTTTTGCTGATAAATGAAAATAAAGGGAGACTATTTATAGATCTATTTCGAGCTTATTTTGCTCTCGTCAGATAGCCATACCCCAGGATAACACGACAGAAACACACACACACACACACACACACACACACACACACACACACACACACACACACACACACACACACACACACACACACACACACATATATATATATATATATATATGACACAGTCAAGCCTAACCAAAATAATCTTTCCCTATTACAGGAGAAAAAAAAAATCATGGTTAACTAGCTTTTATGGAAAAGGGACTTTTATCCCAAGTGCCAACTCTTAGCACATAACTGCCATTCCTTAGTACCCCTCATTTGATTACCATTTATCCATCTCCAAAAGAAAAGGAAACCCATGTAGAAACTGCCTTCTAAATCCTTACTAATCAGGATGGTCAACCAAAAGAGGGCTTCTCTTTTATCTCCCAGAACTTGAATTCTGTCCATCTCTCTTCCTTTTTCCTATTCTACTTATGTTTGTGATTCCTTAATTGAGCAGGTTTCTGGAACGAGAGAGAAAAAAAACACCCCACATTGCAGTTGTGGTATTGCAGAGCTATATAATAGGGCAGTGCCATCAGAAAAGCACAAGGCACTGTCTTTTCAATAAAAAAAGAAAGAAAAAAGAAAAGAAAAGAAAAGCACAAGGGGCAGAATAAAACAGAGAACGTTGTTTCAGGAGAGAATGGTATCTAATTCCATCTTCATACCACAAATGCTATTTTCATTGGATCCAAATTAAATATCCCACTGACTTGAAAGAACTGGAAAAAGTATATCTATACAGTATTTCTTGGTAGTGCTTATTGTCATCTAATGGTCCAAGAGGATATAGTGGAATAAAGTGAGGTGACAAATATATCCATGAAAAAGGCATGATGGTCAACCACATGAGTTTATTTATTTTATTTATTTATTTATTTATTTATTTTTGTCAAGTACGTGTTGGTAATATACATAGATATAACATTGTTTATATACATAAGATGAGTACTGATAAGAGGGAACATTAGGACAGGGACGGTAGGCACGCTGGTGCGCTTATGCACGCCCCTTACTGACCTTTTAGGAATCGGGTGAGGTCAACAGTGGACAGTCTAAGGGTAAAGTTTTGGGGGTTACTTATATTCACTATGATTGACATATTTCCCTAATTCTCATGGGCATTGGCTTCTCATATTTAGAAACAGTACATATTTAGTTTTAGAATGAACATATGCTCATCAAATCTTACCTAACAGAACATTCCAAGAATTGTGAGCTGGAATAGGAAGTTGAAAAAAACTTCCTGGAAGAAGGCCACAGTATCCTACTTCCATATTGTATTAAAGTAAACAACATGGACTTGTTCATGAAGTCACCTGGAGTTAATTTTGATTCAAGGGAGTCTTTGTTTTAACAAAAATCAACTACCCAGAGACAGACTTCAAGAAGGGTCTACAGCTCCACAGGCAAAGAGATGGGTTCCCTGTGTGGAATATAAAAATGGGAGCCTCTGTATTGATCCACGAGAAATAGTATAAGCGTATATGTTGCCTTATCAAGAGAACTGCAGGGGTTTGGCATCTCTGAGAATTGAACATGATTAAAGAAAAAAAATGTCACAAAGGTGAGTTTATGGCTGGGAAGACATGGATTTATATTTTCTGATTGTCCCGAGAAATTCATTGTAAATATTTATTTTACTTTAAAAGTTGGGCAAGTCATAGGCTGCACATACCCCTACTCAACATATAGCAGTGTCTGTTCTAGTGAATGATGTCATCACTTCTCCTGTGGAAAAATGTATCAGAACTGGACATCCCTGCATTTCTTCTTCACTCTGCACGAGACTATGAATGATAAATATATAATTGCTGCTATAAAAACATTAAAGATAAGCAATGGAAATATTCCTAGGTGAATGGGAAATGCACCAGACGTACGTGGAATATAAATAAAGCCATTTACATGGGTGATACAAATAGAACCGTCCTGTTCTATGAAGGGACTTATTTCAGAAAGTTCTGGAAAAGGAAGGGGAAAAGCAATGGAATAACTTCAACATTATTTACCCACAGAAAGTGCAATCAATATAGCGCAAATCAGTAATGTTGATGTTGGCATCCACAGAAAGAAAGAGATCAAAGGCGTTTTGGCTGCACAGCTAAAAATGTTTCTTATTAGTTTGTTTGCAGAGTCTGAAAGCAAGATTGCCTTTACCAGCCTATTACTGAAGCAATATTGTTGCCCTGGTCAGTAGGGCTTTGATAGTCAGTAAATCTGCACTCATTTACTTAGCTGCTGGTTTGAAGCTGAGGCCATCGTTTCCTGCATAAATGAGGAAGTTCTCCTCTTTCCTAAGGGACTGATATTTTAAGGAATAAGAGGGAGTGCTGGTTATTTACTAATGTATAAACGTCCAATCCAGGGTGAATGGAAGAAATATCGCTGTAAACTGTGCAGAAGGGAGAAGATCAACAAATGCATTTTAAGGCAGCTTTTATGAAGCTGGTGGCCCTCCATCTCTAGATGTGGTAGGTTTGCAGGTCCCAGAATCCTCAGCCACAATGACTATTTTCTGAGCATATTGGGAGAAGACTCCAATGCATCTGAAGGGCACAGCTCAAGAAAGGCTGTTGTAGAGAGAAACAAACACAATAATGAAGCATTCCCCTTTTGATATTTTAAAAACACACTCATCATAATATGAACATTATCTGATCTCGGTTCTGATCTGAAGCTCTGTAGGTGACACAGCATGCTGAGGCAAACAAGCTGTGTCGCCTACAAAAAAAAATGAATATTTTTTGAGAGCCCAAAGTACCCATGTCTCACTTCTGTCCCCAAAGTTTTGTCACACACTTGCTTCTGTTTTTTTCTAAGTGATCATGAAGACAACAGAGATGACTAGATGAAATCTGGAGGCAAGCAGATAGTCCTAAGCTCTCTGGAGTTTTGATGAATTGACTGTTTTGAGATTTTGCAATGACTTGGTGCATACGGAGTGTTTCCAAACGTTCAAACCAGGTTACAAATACATTTCTTATAGGCTTTATAGGGGATGCAGTGGCTTGTCAGTTAAGATGACAAGATGAGTTAAGATGCTGGGCTTGTCAGCTGGAATGCTGATAGCTAAGGTTCAAGACCTAAGTGCTATGTGATGGGGTGAGCTGCTGTTACTTGCCCCAGCTCCTGCCAACCTAGCAGTTTGAAAGCAAGCAAACACAAGTAGATAAATAGATGCTGCTTTGGTGAGAAAGGTGATTGGGGAAATATTTAAACCATTTTTATAGGCCTTATAACAAACTAGCAAGACAGATAAGGTAAGTGGTATTCTCATTCTGCAAATAATAGGCAGCTAGACTGAGAGAATTGAGTATCCGCAGCCACTAAATGAGTTTGTGCTTTTTATACATATGCTTTATTGGTTGGGTTTCCTTGGCTCGCAAGAAGCTGTCACGAATGGCATTTGCCTATGAAACATTCTGCTTTTAGCTGAAGGAAGATTGCAAGACATGTTAGGTGTAGCAATTGCACTATTGTGTTATTATTGTCCCCGAGGTTGCATTAAAAGCTTGAAAAATATTCATCTGCTGTGCATTAATGGCACTTGATGTCCATCTGTGCAATCCTATACTAGCTTATTCAAAAGTGACCCCATTGAAAGTTGCCCTCCATCCTATCCCCACACACAAGTTTACCAGGCTTGAATGAACACGAGGACTCTGTGCCAGTTCAAAAGCAGCTTAAGACTTCTGTGATCCCTTGATGTTGACAATGTTGAGAGCTGAACTGATTTATTTCCAGCTCAGCTCCAATGATTTGAAACCACAGTAAACTTTGTATTTTCTCTGCTTAAAATGCCGAATTGGAGCTGGGAGGGGGGGGTATATCTCACCCGGTTTCTGAATTCAAGGCAACCACCTTGAATAAAGCTTCAATTGAGACCAGAGCTCTGAGGAACTTCCATTTAGGGAGACTTGCTGAGGAAGAAGATAAAATAAAAGCCAAGCCTGATGTTTTGCAGCTGGTTGGTGCTCTGCCAGACAGAAGGGGAAGACTTTCTCCACATCTGTTCACCTTCCCAGAGCTACTGTATGCCTTGGAAGAATTGTTAGGATCTGCGCATGTACAAAACAGCTAGATTTATCCCAGGTGTGTTCCCCTACTTCTGATACAGCACCAAGAACCATAGTTGTTAGAAAAAAAACCTACCCGGAAATAATATTGGTGTCCCAACTCACAGAGCTTTAAATAAAAACAAAAGTAATGACACAATTGCAACTGGGAAGATTCCCCTCATAGCCCCCTTCAGATTTGTTTTTTTTTCCTGCAGATACTTACACAATTTCATAAAACATTGGGATGTTTATATGGACATGAAATACCATATTTTTCAGAGTATAAGACACACCTTAGTTTTGGGGGAGGAAAATAGGGGAAAAAATCTACCTACCAGGTATTCATCTGGCTAGCCTCCTTAGCCTGGTCAACTTCAGCACATTATTTTATCCCCTGGTTAGGGCTGAAAAAAATCTTCTTTGGAGGGAGTAGCAATGAAAACAAGCCTGCAAAGACTTAGGGCTGGAAAAAAACTTTTTCGGAGGGAATAGCAAACCTGCAAGCCGGGAAGAGCCGGGAAGATCATTGCACCTCGTTAGGGCTGGGAAAAAAAAGCTTCGAAAAAGCTACATTTGGAGTATAAGACACACCCAAATTTTCAGCCTCTTTTGGGGGGGGGAAGGTGCATCTTATACTCCGAAATATACGGTACCTTTGTCAAACCCACTAGCGTATTACAAGAAAAACCACAGGTTTCACTAACATCTTTAATTCCAGGCATGTCAAGAGACGGTCAATGACGGTCAATCTACGTTTTGGTAGATATGAATACAGTTGAAGGAACACAACTTTTAATTTGCATGCAATGTGTGTAAGGTGTTAAAAAGAAGAAATCATTCAGTATCTAATCACTCTCTACCTCCCGCAATTTGGATGCAGTTGTCTATTTCTTACAGGAGTTACTGGGGTCAAATTCTATTTCAAGTGGTTTTTTTTAACATTTACAATATGAATAAATGACTCTACAAAGCAGTTTTATTTGGAAATTGACAAAGTTATGTAGGGTTACTAGTACATGTAGTCCTCAACTTACAACAGTTCATTTAGTGACTGTTCGAAGTTACAATGGCACTGAAAAAAGTGACTTATGACCATTTATCACATGACCATTGCAGCATCCCCGTGATCACATGATCAAAATTCAGATGCTTGGCAACTGGCTCATATTCATGACAGTTGCAGTGTCCTGGGGTCAAGTGATTACCTTTTGCGACCTTCTGACAAGCAGTAGATGGGGAAACCAGATTCACTTTGCAGCCATGTTACTAACTTAACAACTGCATTGATTCACTTAACAATTGTGGCAAAAAAGGTCATAAACAGAGCAAACCTCACTTAACAACTATCTCATTTAGAAACATACATGTTGGGCTCAGTTCGGAGGTGGTGTTCAGCTGGTTGAGACCGGTTCAGGCAAACCGGCAGCGAAAATTTTGAGTAGTTTGGAGACCTGGCAAATACCACCTCTGCCTGACCCCGCCCCTGGCTGCCTGCTTGCTGGGTCGCTGCTCACCCCACCCACCCGGTCGCCGCTCACCCCATCCGCCCAGTCACTGCTCGCCTCGCCCTGCCTGCCCTGTCCTATCCCACCCCACCCTATATATCTTGCCTTCGCCACGTGGCCCAGCTAATCTCCGTGCCTCGCCTCCATGCCTCACCCACTCTGCTCACCAAAGGTAAGCATGCCACCCGCTCGCCTTTTGCCTTGGGTCAGGGCCCAGGGATGTGCCATTCCCTGGCTCCGGACTTGCCCCGGGCCTCCGTCCACATGCCTCCGCCTGCATGCCTCCGCCCCTCCTGGCCTCAAACTACGGCTCCCTGGGCCAAAGCAATTTATTCTGCCTGCGTCCTGCCGTGCTAGGCCAAAGGGCTGTGGGGAAGGGGTGGGTTGTTTACTTACTGGTGCCAGTGCGCTGCGCACGCATCTCCATGTATCGGGCGTGCACTCGCTTGCTATGCGCGCGTGCCCCCTCACACGATTTTCTCCTGCGCATGCGTGGAAGTAAAATCTCGCCGAAATCTCTCTCGCGCGCGTCCCCTCGCGAGATTTCAGCGCAATTTTGCTTCCACGCATGCGCAGAAGCAAAATCACCCCAAAATTCACCGAAAAAGACTACGGCCTCTCTCCTTACTACTCTTCCCTGAAATCCTAGATGAAATCTGATTTTGATGAGCATGGCGGGATGATAAGAGAACTCAAGCTTAGCAATCCACAGTAACTGAAAAGAACTGCTTAGTCTGGAGAAATCTGGAGTAATCATGCATTTAGGCCAATCTAATGATCTTCCCTTCTCCTTCTAGGACCTTAGTACTTGCTGAATGCTATTGAAAAAGATATCTTCCATCTGTAAAAAATATCAGTATTGTAACCCATCTACCAAATCCACACAGGAGCCTCCTATTGCCTCCTCTATTCCTTTTTCTATTCTAATAACCCAAAGTGAGGAAATATTGAGATTCTTTGTACAGTTCTGTGTTACTCTCTGCATGGCACTAAATGGGACCAGACGCATAAACTGCATGTGTGGAAAACAGATACCAGAGGAGATGTGGAGGGAGGCAGGGAGGAATGGAAGAGAGCACTTAAAAACCTTCAATATCTTTTTCTTAAACATAAATCTGCAGTTGCAAATTGCAGACAAGTAGGAGCATGTCTGGATCACTGTGTGCTCCCTGATCAAAGAAATGACTGGAAATTGATTCAGCAAGAAAGGAAGAGATACTTTAGAAGGACAACCAAAGAAAGGGATTCCCATCACTGCATGCTACCATTTTGTGAACTGTCTACTCACACAGTTTGTGTGGATACGAGGGTTCCACAGTTCTTATGGAATATTACATTCTTAATTATCAGCTTAATACGAGAAAAATCGAGCAAGAACATCAGTCATTACAAGCATTCACATCTGTCAGTTAGAATTTGGAAGGAACCATCCAACTTGCTTTTGAAAGCTGATGTAATTGCAACTCTAACACAAAGCCTCCATTCCTAAGGTACAGAAGATTAATAAGACTTTAAACTGAAATCCCGTGACGCAGAGGTAGCAAAACATGCTTGAAGCACTGCAGTGCTTCTTTCCTAGAAAGCAAATGTGGTTGTAAAAAAAGTGCTCTTAGGGAAATCCTTCAGGTTTGTTTTGCACCAATTCAAAAACAGTTCTAGGCCACTGTGAATCCATGACCTTGTCTATATTTGAGAACTGAGTCGATTTATATCTGGTTCAGTTGTGAGGTAAAAGTAGTTTAAAAAAAACCTATGGTTCCTTGGAAGTATGAGAAATTATTTCCCAATAAGTGGGAAATTATTTTCCAATAAGTGAGAAATTATTTTCCAATTAGCAGAAATTCCTAGCTATCCCACTTCCGGTTTCCTGCATTTTGGGGTCTTTCAGGGACAAAAGTGATTTGATGCCTATTCAGTTTTTCCTCATAGGACTTGCTGATATTTGGCTTTTTGTTTTGCATGCAACAAAAATGTTAAGTAATATAGACATAATGTTACTTAATATTGTGGATGAGGTAAAAGCAATTTATTTCACTTCTTGGGTAAGGCACCATTTTTTGTTTTTTCATCTCAGTGTTTCAGGTTTGAAGGCAATTGCCGAGGAATGGGGAATGGAAGCAATGGGCGTGTGCGCGTACCTTGAAGTCCCTAAAGTCCAATTGAGGTTTAGAAGGTGGGGTCCACTAAAATTCTGATCTGGGGTCTATGTCACTTGCTGATCTATGTCACTCATTCAATAGCAAGAAAACAGTCACCAGAGTTTTGCTGATATCTACCCACAAGACTAATCAATCAAACTACTGCTTTTTTTTTTTGCAAAAGCAATCTAAAGACATCATTGTAATACATTTTGACTTCTGTATTCAGACATTTCAATCTACTTCACAGATGTTCCTGATCTGGTCAGATATAAATCCTATGTGGACACTCATTTTTAATACACGAAGCAAGTACGAACACAATAGCAGCGGTTCCATTCCTTTGAATGTTTGCCCTCCTTCAGTTATCATGCTTGACTCTGTTTATTTCAAATTTGATTTGATCCCGATGTCTCTCCTCAGGAAAACAACTGCAAACATCCATAAATGTTTCTATGATTTCAGATGCATCACATTTTGGGTTATTTGTGAAGCTCAGACACCATACTATTTTCTATAATATTCTAGACACTTAAAGCCTAAAAAACAGTATAGTATCATTTCGTTACTATTTCTGTAGCATCTTTGCCCTGGCCTCTTCTTGCATAGCTTAAATAGATTAGGTTCCTATTCCCAAAGAAAGTCAATAAAGTGAACATTAGAAATTAATTTAGGCTAAAGTCAACATAAATATGAAAGTTACTTCTAATCTAATAAATTAATCTTATTGTAAGATGCATCAAGATACATCTCAAGGGCTTTCTCCCCCTTGCAGACAACAGTTCATTATAGCTAAATAATGCTCCTGAAAGAAAGAATGAATGAAAGAAGAAATAATGCAAATATGCAAGGCTAACTTGGCTCTTTTCTTCACTCTTTTCCAAAAAAAATGAAGAGGAAAAGAGCTACTATCGCCATCTGTCACATCATTTGCATTTTTTAAAAAAACCTGTGCAGGTATATACAAGAAAAAGCAGCATCAGTATGTGATTTCTTTTTATGTTAGGGGAAAAAATGAAGAGGATATTTAGGAAATAAGTCTTTTTTAAAGATGATCAGCCAATATCTTGTTCCTAAGGAGGAGCATTCTCCTAGGCCAATTCCATGCTGACAGGGGAATTCTGGGAATTGAAGTCCAAGGTTGAGAAACACTGTCCTAGGTCAAGAAGCTCTGGGATCATGACATCATCTGCTCTGCCCAGGGTATTTTGTCAAGAAACAGCCATGATCAACTCTCTCAGAACAGGAGAATGAAGGGAAAAGTTGTACCACTGAATTGATAGGCAAACCAAACAAATATTGCTACCATGCTTCAGTTCCTACCCTCACTCTGGAACAGTTGAGGGACCTGCTAGAACTAGTTTCTACATTTAGTTCCTATTGTTTTCCTACCTGAGAAGAGGTTCAATACATTTCTGGTAATGGCTATTTAAGAGACTTAGAACTCATAGATCTATGCAGTATGAGAAAGATTTTCCTCATAGATAAAGATGGCAGTTGGACACATTAGGGCCCATCTTACTTACCTTCAAGAAGACAATGATTGCCTTTTCATTTTTCCTTCAGAGTCTGCAGGAGGACATAGTGATCTTCCTCTCTTAGTTAAGGGTGATCAGAGTAGGATTACAACTGCTAGTCTCACTTTTTCAGGCAGACAGTATCAGCATGAGGTCACAATGGCCAGTCTCTTTCTTCCAATGGGCAACTTCAGCATGAGATCTCAGTGGTGAGTCTTCAAGCATTATCTGCACTGGGTCAACAATAGCCAATCTCTTTCTTTCATCAGTTCAGGATATCTGGAAGACACCTTTTGTTAGGGGACTTTGTATTATGGATTTCTATTGCTGGCAGAGTTAAAAACAAGAAGCAATGCTGACATTGCCAGGAAGGCATAATCAAGGCCATACTTTTGTAGGTCAATATGATACAAGATGAGACCTCAAGCCCAGAGCAGTTCTTGATAAACTGCATTGTTTTTCAGATTGCTTGAATTGTCCCTGACCTCAGTCTTGAACTGGTCACATAGCATGATGCAGAAGTTTAGGCTTCTGCCAGCACTTGAGAGAATGACATGCCAGCAATCTGTTGACATGCCAAAGACCGGTGAAGAAAACAGTCATGTCCTTTACTAATCAGACACTCCATAACACATCCTCATGCAGATGATATCAGCTAATGGCATCTGAGAGACACTTTGAACATACCATTGCACTTCAGAGATCAAAGCAAATGTACAATGTGTGAAGTACCAAAAGGAAGTAGAGGCCAAGTCTACAAATGTTCACTGGAAGTTGCCAACAAACAACCTGCAACTGCACACAACCACTTCATTTCTGAAATGAAAAAATGAACTGTGGAGATCAAAGGAAGCAATGGATGGATTTTATCTAGAAAGCTCATTCTATGAAACATATACTTTCTTCATCTGTATTACAAAATCAATCTGTTCCTACTAGGGATATGCAAATCAATGAATACCTGTTTCACTCTATGGTTCTATTTTATACGACAATATTTTCAATCATTCACTGTATTGTTTTAAAATCCTACAAAAAATATGTCTTCTTCACAACCCTCTCTAACTTACAGAGATTTTGTTTCATAAAAAGGGAGTTTATATTGAAGATATTTGCACAACATCAACCCGCCCCACACACAATTAGGAAAAATTACGTACAAAAGACTAAGAATGAAAAAAATTTTTTTTTGCCTTGAGGATTTTTGTTGTAAATAGGACACATTACTTGAAAAGTCATACTACGAAAGGATAACAATGAGAAATAATGGAGTTTTATGAAGGTCCTTTGCAATTGATGGGAGCTAAAAATTATGTTTGACATGAGTAGGTGAGAGGCAGTTTGTGTAGTGCTTAAAGGCACCAAGAAAAACCAGGAGATGGTGAATTCTAGTCTTGCTTTAGGCACAAAAACATTTAGATGACTTTTGGCAAGTCACTTTCCCTTAGCCTACGGAAGAAGAAAATGGCAGAACTATTTCCAAAATATTACCAAGAAAACTGCAGGAACTCAAATAATTGCCAAGAATCAAGACAGACTTGAAAGTCTCTCTCTCTCTCTCTCTCTCTCTCTCTCTCTCTCTCTCTCTCTCTCTCTCTCTCACACACACACACACACACACACACACACACACACACACACACACACACACACACACACACACACGACAATCTCAAAAATAAGTGCAAACTGTACCCAGGCTATATGCAAGTCTTTTTTTGCAGGTGGTCTCTTTCTATAATGTATTGCATATTTCTATATTATGTCCACTGTCATTTGAATTTTTATGTTTATGATCATAATACATACTTTTTATAACTGGAGATTACACCGGAGAATTCAGAAATGCGCAAATACGAAATAATAAGTGCATTTTAATTTGTGCATTGTTCTAAAATGAAAATTAGATCATAGATAGAAGCCAAATAAGCAAAATTTACATGCTCCTTTCCAGATGTGGTTTTACCCAAGAATTTCAATATAGGAAAATCATTTTTCATTCTAATTATTGATGCACAGTCTCTATCTGTAAGCAGCTTATTTATATACAGTATGGCAAGTAATATCAGGTCTTCGATTTGTTGAGTCAGTGGGGGCCATAAATTTGCCTTTCTAATGTTGGACTAGTTTCTTAGCAATAAAAAGGGTGTGGAGAATCCACTTCTGTTATCTAGCCCTCAAATTACATATAATAGATTCAGAAACATGCCGATATTTGGAAATATGAAACCTGTATCAACATCAGATTGATATACTGTATGTAATTATTTCTTCCTAGAACGTAACAGCCTTAGTTCATTGCAAAAACACGTTTTAATGAAGCATTATTGCAGTTGTGTTCCCCAACCACAACAATTCACTTATTCTTTTGCTATACAAATGCAATGAGATCCAATTGGCACAAAATATGAAGTTTTGTTTTATACGCTATAGCCTAAGATCTACTGAGACTTTTGATAGAGATGTTGAGACAATTTCCCACTGTTTAGGCAAATTGGGGATTTCTAACTTTTTGCTCTATTCCAGTGATGGCGAACCTTTTTTTCCTCAGGTGCCAAAAGCGTGTGTGTGCGCGCTATCACACACATGCAAGTGCCCACACCCATAATTCAATGTCTGGGGAGGGTGAAAACAGCTTCCTCGCCTCCCCCCCAGAGGCCCCCTGGAGGCCGGAAATGGCCTGTTTCCTGACTTCCAGTAGGCCCAGTAGGCCTGTTTTTTGCCCTCCCCAGGCTCCAGAGACTTCCCTAGAGCCTGGGGAGAGTGAAAATGCCCTCCCCTGCACCCCCGGAGGCCCTCTGGAAGCCGAAAACACCCTCCCAGAGCCTACGTGTGAGCCGAAAATCAGCTGGCTGGCACGCACATGCATGCTGGAACTAAGCCAGGGCAACAGCTCGCGTGCCGGCAGATATGGCTCCGTGTGCCACCTGTGGCACGCGTGCCATATGTTCGCCATCACTGCCCTATTCACTTAAATTTTTCATATCAAATTCATGGACTGTTTCAGTGATGACCAAGTGTGTGTTTGAGAGGGTTTTTTTTTGGGGGGGGGGTAAGGTTTAATTATCACATCTAATAATTTAGACTCCAGCAGCCCAGGCTGTTGAACTTCCCAAATGCCTCCAATTGGTCATTGTGTGACACAGAATGTCAGATGAGTGTATGGCTTGGTCTAGCAGGGCATTTTTAATGATCTTTTGATATGCTGCTGTTTAAAGTGGGGAAAGAGGAGCTGGAAGTTTTTTTGGGCAAACAAAATATTTGTGGCTCGCTGAAATGAATGCTTTGCAAGGACATTTCAATTTGCAGAGTTCGTCACGATACATAGAACAACAACAACAAAAAAGGATCTACTTCATTAACAGCTTTTGGCTCTTGTTCTGATAAATCTATGCATCCTAGTAAACAAACATATGACAATAGAACCATTTGATAAATAAATACTTTGAGCAGAAGCCCAGTAGTGGGTTTCACTTCGCTACCAGTTTGGAACTGTGAATGTGCGCGCGTGCCGGCTTTGCTCGCGCGCAGCGCTTCTGCGCATGTACTTCCGATGCGATGCAAACCAGTAGGAAGGTAAGTAGAACCCACCCCTGCCCTACCTCGAATTAAGGGATTACAATGTTGTAAAAGGGGAGTTTAATATTAGCTTGGTATTGAAACATTTCAGCTTTGTAAATTATATATATTTTTAATCCACAAACGTCTTTTTTCCAACTGCTCTAGTAAAACGTCAAGGTGTTGGAAGATTTCAGATCATCTTTCTAAATATACTAATTAAAATGGGTCTCAAAGGAAGGCACTTAGCCTTGTCATGTTGGTGTCACTTAACGCTTCTGAAATGTGACACTGATGTATCCAAGGTGTTATTATGACATGGTATCCACTGCAATCAGGTATCTCCAAAAACTTGTGGATGCTGGAGATTTATGCTGAATCTCTAGCAGATTCAATGGGCATCCTCTTGACACGGTATGTCTCAGGTTTTCACATATTTCCTTCTGTTATTCTTGCCTTGCCTCTCATTTGTTAATCAACCCTTTCAAATGGATGTAAAGCATATTAAGACAAACATGCAAAGACGTGTGCAATGAATGAATATTGTATATAGTCAAAGAAAGAATTTAAAGACCACTGATTGAAAATACTGTAATACACGAGACAATCGCTCTGCAAGGGGAAGAACTGCTATGTATTTGTAAAGAACATTAGGGGTCCTTGGTGCTCTCTGAGCTTGCTTGCAGATGTTTCATTACCCAAACTAAGTAACATCTTCAGTGCTAGTTATAATGAAGTTACCTAGTTTGGGTAATGAAACATTTGCAAGAAACCAAGCAAGCACAGAGAGCACCAGGGACCCCTCATGTAAACTCTGAGGTACAAATATTCTTCTTGTATAAAGAATATTATACATATCTAACCAGGGGTGGGCTGCTGGGAGTTCGCAGGGGTTTGGAAGAACCTCTAGCTAAGATTCTGCACAGTTCAGAGAACCCCCAAATCCCACTCCTGGCAGCCCCCGCCCCGCCCACCCTGCCCCACCCCTTCCAGAAGTCCCCACACGGCCCGTTTTGGATGCAGGTATGTGCAGGGCACGTGCAGAGGCTTGGGGAGGGCGAAAAATGGGCCTACCAGAAATTCGGGAAGTTTCCGGCCTCCAGAGGGGCCTCCGGAAATGTTCCCTTTAAGCTTCGCGGCTGCGCACGTGATAAGGAAATGCCGCGCGGCAGTTTCTAATGTCAGAGGGAACATTGAAGCGCGGCCGCGCACATGATAAGGAAACGCCATGCGGCAGTTTCCAACTGCCGCACTGCATTTTCTAATGTCAGAGGGAACACTGGCCTCTAGAGCCTGGGGAGGGCAAAAATGCCCCCCGCCATGGTGCAGGAGGCTGACTAGGCCACACCCACCATGGCCACACCCACCCAGAAATCGGGCAGAGAACCCCTTGCTAAAATTTTTGAAGCCCACCCCTGTATCTAACCCTGACAATTCTGACCAGAATTTTTCTTTTTTCTTTTTAGAACTATCATATGTAAATTGAAATGCAAGCCGTGTTGGAAATATTTTCTGGGTGGCTCCGCTGTCTTTTCCTAGCATGGATTTTCTCTTCCTAGGAGCAGAGAAGTGACTTCAAGGAGGGAGCTGTTGTAACCTGCTACTCTAAAGAAAGGTAGCTAATTATAAGTTTAATTCTGCTTTGTTTTGAAGCACCCAGGTGCCCAATCTTGTATGGCAATCACAACAAAGTTCAATACAGGTGTGTGTTGGCAGACAAGATGGCATGTTGCTCATCAGGTGGTATGAACCTGGGACTTGATATCACAATATGCAAAATAGATTTGCTGTAATCAACAGCAAGATTGCCAAAACGGCTGTGTGTAAAATCAAACTCTCATTGAGGCTGGATGTGTGTGGGTTGGCTGGGGCTGGGACAAAAAACCCCCAAGACAACTGTCTGTTTTGACTGAATGATTCAGTTGTCAGGATTTGTACGCCGAACTGGATAAGGAGTGGGCTAAGCATATTATGCAAATACCATGTCCCAGTAAAAAATGAGGCACTTCTATAGCCCTGCCTCGTCAGTCTTCCATGAAAAAAAGTTGGTGATAGAGAATGGTTGAGAAAAACAAGTCAGGCTTGTCATTACCAAGCTCACTGGTAATATCCTGGCAACCGTTGGACATACCTCCAAGCACAGATTGGCTGCAGCACTGACAGCTGCCTATGTGGCGAATGTGAAAGAGGCCAGTGATGTAACAAAGATTGACACAAGGTTCATGGAATAACAGAGATTCTAGTATCCCCCAATGGCAGCTTTGGGTTGAATAAAAGCCTCCTAGAATAGCCGGTAAGGGGCTATCATTGGAGTTAAGCATGCTGTGGAGTTAAGCATGCTGTATGAATGGGGCCAGTTTAGTTAGAAAGAAATCAAGGGCCAAAGTGGGGTAGCCTGATGTAGCTGATTGATTTCTGTGATACTTACTTTGCCAGTGAATGTGAGTAAAGAGGCCAGTGGAATGGGCATCCCCAGGAGAAACAAGATTTAGGGATTTGAAATACTTCACTACAAATCATGGTAATTATTTGACTTTGTTTAGGATTAATTCCCAGCTATACTAGTATCCCATCCAACTAGCAACAAGTTATCCTACTTATTTTTCTTCAATAAAACTTCCTCTTCTGGGGCACCAGACACAGGAAGTAATGGCTCTTGTTCCCCTCTTTCACCTATGTGACACTGATGTATCCAAGGTGTTATTATGACACGGTATCCACTGCAATCAGGTATCTCCAAAAACTTGTGGATGCTGGAGATTTATGCTGAATCTCTAGCAGATTCAATGGGCATCCTCTTGGCACGGTATGTCTCAGGTTTTCACATATTTCCTTCTATTATTCTTGCCTTGCCTCTCATTTGTTAATCAACCCTTTCAAATGGATGTAAAGCATATTAAGACAAACATGCAAAGACGTGTGTAATGAATGAATATTATATATAGTCAAAGGAAGAATTTAAAGACCACTGATTGAAAATACTGTAATACACGAGACAATCGCTCTGCAAGGGGAAGAACTGCTATGTATTTGTAAAGAATATTAGGGGTCCTTGATGCTCTCTGAGCTTGCTTGCAGACGTTTCATTACCCAAACTAAGTAACATCTTCAGTGCTAGTCATAATGAAGTTACCTAGTTTGGGTAATGAAACATTTGCAAGAAACCAAACAAGCACAGAGAGCACCAGGGACCCCTCATGTAAACTCTGAGGTACAAATATTCTCCTTGTATAAAGAATATTATACATATCTAACCAGGGGTGGGCTGCTGGGAGTTCACAGGGGTTTGGAAGAACCTCTAGCTAAGATTCTGCACAGTTCAGAGAACCCCCAAATCCCACTCCTGGCGGCCCCTGCCCCGCCCACCCTGCCCCACCCCTTCCAGAAGTCCCCATATGTGGAATATTCTTGATGAGCAACTGAAGGGACTTTCAGTGCCCTGATGTGGCCATTGAACAGAGGTAGGTTTATTTCAAAACTTGCAAGAAAAGAAAAAGAGAGGACGGAGAAGAAAAATATTCAATTTCTCTTTTTTTCCCAGTGGTTGCTTCACCTGTAGATCGATATCTGTTATATGGGAAAGGAAAGAAAGGAAATGGGGGAAATCCATAAAGGGACTATTTAGGAATAGTGAGTGGATAGATTTGGAAAGGAATCCCATGCCAGTTCAACACCAGGTGGGTGGGAGTTTGCCCATCTCTTAATGTACAAAAACTCTTAGGATCATTTCTCAACTTTTTTTAAAAAAATGGTTTAACTGCAACTAGTGAGGGTGGGAAGAACAGGAAAATAGATGAATTGGGACTGCAGCCCTAAAATTGTGAGATTAACCTTTCTTATATGCCATTTTTCTAATTAACCTTCTGCCAAACAACACTTTGTTGTAGGAGAAAACTAAAGAGGTGCCACCCCTAAGTCAAAAGCACTGGACTCAGTATGCCACTGTAAGAAGATGAAATCCCTCTGTCATATGTGACTATTATAATAAGTGTAAGAATTGTATTGTAAGCATAAGAAGCACTGCAGTAATTCTCCAGCAGCATTATTTATTTATTTATTTTATTTATTTATTTATTTGTCAAACATATATAGGATAGTAGTAGTTTGTATAAACATAAGTAAAAAGTAATGATAAAAGAGGACAATAGGACAGGGACGGTAGGCACAGTGGTGCGCTTATGCACGCCCCTTACAGACCTCTTAGAAATGGGGAGAGGTCGACTGTAGACAGTCTAAGGTTAAAGTTTTTGGGGTTTGGGGAAGAAATCACAGAGTCAGGTAGTGCATTCCAGGCATTGATCACTCTGTTGCTGAAGTCGTATTTTCTGCAGTCGAGTTTGGAGCGCTTTACATTTAGTTTGAATCTATTACGTGCTCGTGTATTGTTGCGGTTAATGCCTTGATCCTGACCCGGAAGACCAAACAGCTCCTGTCCCAATTCTCAGCCATGGCAAAATATTCCTTCCTAGCCTAAGAACTGATGTACTTAGCAGCTCTTCTTCATGTATGCCAAATAACCTTCCATTATGAATTCCATTATGAGCTATGGCTGGGGCAGACTACAAACGTAGATTTTCTTTCAATTTCTTCCAAGCTCCTCTTTCCAAAGAACTCACACTGCCCAGGGGATAGGGCTAGAGGCAGATTTGCCAGGTGAATTCTTGGGTCACAGTAACACTCTCATTTATTTCCTGGCACTATCCTTCCCGCCTCCACTCCCACATATCTTTGGCATGAAGGTTTCCTTTCCTTTTTCTTTTCCTGGAGACAGCTTTAGCCTACTTGCTGTCTCCACGACAGGTGTTTCACAAAAGCCAGCCATTGCCCTATCCATTTCTATGCCAAAGGTTCTGCAACGTAAGAGTGTACTAGACTAATCTCCGCTTTTCATAAGCAGCCTCTTTTGTCCCAAGTGCTGTAATTGGGTTCAGAGGAACCAACTTTGTCTTAGGGGCAACTGTGGAGCCAAAGTGGGATAAACGCAGAATAGGGATGGGGTGGGAAAGTTGGTTAATTCGGATGAGGTCATTTCATTTCATTTCATTTCATTTCATTTCAGTGGAAATCTATAGTTATCAAAGCACCAAGCTGCACAAAGCCCATTTGATTCAAAGCATTATTGTCAATGGAGGAATTGGAGGAGTAGCCTGTGAATGTAAATGTAGACAATTGTAAACAGAGGAGGAGGAGGAGTTCCTGTTGATTATGTACAATAGAGAAAACCAAGCATAGATAACCAAGGCAATGTATAAAGTGCACGCTCATAGAACAACAGGTGTGTGTGTGTGTGTGTGTGTGTTAGAACTCTGAACACAGATGTAATGAAAGAATATAATCCTTCATCGTTACCCCTAAGCTCTGCTTTGTTCATTTTCTTCCTGCATCTAACATTTGTCAATGCTGAGACAAGTTGGCCTAGTTCACAACCACTGATGGATATTCAGGATCCAATCTGGGTTGCTCACCGGGACCAGAGGATATGTCTTCCGAACTTTCAGACTTGTGCTGGAGCCCATCTTCAGGAAACTTCTCTCTAGCAGAGTGTGTGCTGTTTTGTGTGTGTGGTATTTATAGTGCCTGTTGAATATGGCATTTTAGTTGTTGATTGGGGTGAAAATGAAGTTATCATGGGTTGGAAGAATTGCAGCCATTAGGATGATTTTACTCCTTAAAGTATTATTTTTATTTCAAGTTTTACCAATTCATCTTCATTAATTTTGACAATGGCAAAGAGTATTGATTTTATGATTGAAGTTTTGTAAAAAGTGTTATATTTAAAAACATCTCAGGTTGGGTTTGGAATTCAAAAATCATACTTTTCTTATGAGAGTTTCCATTTTTTAAATATTGTATGGTTATTATACAGAGGTGGAAACAAAAATCTGGATTGAAGTGGATGTCCCAGAGGAGAGTGCCATTGGGTTACTAAAAATTCCTTAATTGGACACTGTTAAAAGATTTAAAGCTGATGATAATAATCCTTTTTGGAGTGCTGACTTTAAAATCGGGGCACAATGTCTAAAACTTTAGCTACCTCTTGATCTCCTATTATTTCTATTGATAGCCATTCTAAATTTCTTGTATCTATTACTGCATTTTATAAACCAAAGATCAATCAGAATTTATACAGATTGAAGGATGGTTATCATTCTGGCAATCCTGGTTAGTTTAGGGTTGATACTTAATGAGCTAACTTTTCCAAACCTGTATTTCAATTACAGTTTAGATCCTTTTTTCTTAACTCAGAAATAAAAGCTCAGACAAAGAGACTCCCCCCCCCGACAAACTTTGAAGCAGAGGTATCGAATCTAAAAGGTATATCACTAAATTATGTAATATCATCACAGAGAAAGCATAGCAGCCTCAGATTGGTTTGAATATGGCTTTGGGGGAAAAAGAAATTAAGACTCAAGTGGAATAACATATGGAAGTGGAAACCAGTGTCATCATACTCAGACCAAATTAATGAGAATTTACTTAAACTATTCCATAAATGGTATATTCCTCCTTTAAACTAGTATGCATGAAAACAATTAGCTCCTGTTTTGTTAGAATGGTTATGGGGAACTTATTTCTACTTGTGGTTGTCTTTTCCTTTGGAGAACGGTAAAGCTATAAATCAAAGAATTAATATGCGTCCATGACTTGCTGAATATATTTTTAGAGTTTAATGCAAACATTTACTCTAAAAAATTAGTGCTATTTTTAAATTCATGTTTATTGAGAATTTTACCATAAAAAAGAACAATTAAAAAAAGAAAAAGAGAAGAAAAAAGTGCAAAAAATGAAAAAAACCCTAAAGAAATATGACATCCAACCTTCTTTTCAACAGTTACAATATTATAATCCCTCCTTCCTTCTTACATATTATATGTCCCTTCAACCCCTCATTTAGTCCAATCTTCAAAGTTGTAAATCATCATTTCATTTCTTTCTTCTTTGAGCAAAAAAAGTCCACGCTGTTTCTAATCTTTCAGAAAAGTTTTTTTTTCTCTGATCAAGGAAGTCAGTTTTGACATTTCTGTAAATTCTAACATTTTCACAATCCAGTCCTCCGTGGTAGTGATTTCATTATTCTTCCAATTTTGTGCATGCAAGAATCTTGCTCGCTCAATCTATCATGATTTTTTTTTTCTAATTCATTTTCCATAAGTCCCAATGGAAGGAGTTGCCCTAGGCTCCGAGGAATGAGCGCCGTTTTTGAGGTTGTATTGGCATGTGGAAAGAATAATAGACCATAATTGGCCATGCTGGTCCAATGTGGGTTTGGCAGATATGATCACAGAATGTCATAGAATGGATTCCACTTGATAAAAAGTGTCCACAAAAGAGACTTAAAACAAGATGGATTGACAACATCAGCAAGTATTGCAGGCCCAATTAGCAAAAGAAAGCTTAGGACCGTATTGGTTGGAAACATACGGAAGAGTATTGAATGTAATTACATAAGTCACAAGATTTGCATCATGATGCCATGATACATTTTTCATCCTTCTTAACCCCCCATTTGTCTGCCAGGGAGGGGGAATGATTAAATATGCACACTATTGCTATACACAAATGCCAATCATATATACTTGCATCCATGACATGTTTGTAATCATGTCACTTTGTCTGATAATTTAACTGAGTGTGTGTTGTCATTTAGCACCTTCATATCTTGTTTTGGAAACCAACAAACATAACCCACATAATCCCACATAATGTGGGTGTCAAACTCGCGTCGTCACAATGTCATCACGTGATGTATTGGGACTTTCCCCCCTTCGCTAAGCCGGGTGGGGGCGGAGCCAGCACATGACGCATCTGGCCCAAGGCCCACGAGTTTGACATCCCTGCCCTAGGTCAATGATGGCAAGTCTTTCAGACATGATGTGTCAAAAATTCAGAAAATGCTTAACCTGTCTCTGCTGTGTGTCATCCCCCCTACCCAAGAAAAGTTAAACAATTCTGTATCTGCCCTCCTCCATCTAGGCTGCCCTGAAAAGCAGCATTCAGCAGCAGCACCTAGGTTGCCCATGAAGCCTTGACTTCAGCCCTGGTGCCACTGATGCCACTGAAGGCCACCTTGTACTGTTCCTCAAGGCCCGTGAGTCTTGGGAAATGGTGTGATTGCCCCCGCAGCTCAGCAGTCCCCAGGATCTGCCATACACTACCTACCTTCAGGCAGTGTTCTCTTTCTGTTGACAAGGCCCTGCATCTACCTGAGGCTGCTCTGGCTTGCATGATGCTTTCGTTCTTGAAGCGGCTTCAGAGAATGCTCTCTGCAGCCTCTGTGGTCTCCAAAAACTGTCCAAAAACTTGCTCATTTTCAGACGCTCCAGAGAGTGTGTGAGAATTGGGGTTCTTGTGTGGTTTCTGGAAGTTATACAAATTAAAGAACCATGTTCTCATGTGACTTCTGGGGGGTTTGGAAGCCACCACATCCTCTAAAAATTGTGCAAGAGTGGGGTGTAATTTTGAGAATAGTTCTTGGCATGTTACCCAAAATGACATTGTAGCATGTCATTTTTGACACACGTCATAGGTTCACCATCGCTACCCTACATATTTACACACATTATTAGATTATAACTAAAGAAACTAATTCTCCAATTTCACTTTGCTTTAAAGGCTTTCTTAACTGAATGAAAACTGACTGTAAAAGTTTCCATATTATTTTAAATTCTGTTTCATCACAGTACCCAGAATTGTCCAATCACACAAAGGAAACTCAAGGTAGATCTGATCATTTCCTTCAGAAAGCAGTGTGAATTCTATGGATACATTGTGCCGTCTTGTTTTATTTTGCAAAATAATTTTATTTTTAAATCCATAAATCATTTTGAGAGGAAATGGCATCTTAACTAAATAAACAATTGGAAGTTGAATTAAAAATGTTTGCAACTCTTTGGCTGCAAACGTTGACTTGGGAAGTAAGCACTGTTGGGCTACAGAATTCCGAGTATACAAAGGACATTGCTATTGAAAAGACAATCTGGACACTAATTTAGAAACAAGCAAAAACTATAGGCTGGTGATAGAGGTATTAAGACCATCATTGTCGATAAATGCAACATCTTTCTACTCTGGTCAGAAGAACATAAGGATGTGTCTGAACTCTAGCCAAGCTGATCAGGACCCATAACTTGCATTGCTTGCTGTGTATCATACTCTAGATAGCTAGCACTGACAGACTACATACTGAATCTGTTTTTAAGATTATTATAGGGGCCTCAGAGATAAAAGAGCTCTTGTGCTATAGGCTGTGCAAACAGTACCTGCCCCAAAGACCTTGCAATCTAGGCATCCAGCATAGACAAAGGACCTATTGTCACCTTGATTTTATAGAGGGGGAACGAAGGCCCCAGAGCAATGAGGTGAAAAATTCCGAGATGATACTGCCAAGCCTCCTCTCTACCTTGGTGGGTGAAGCACGTGGCTTGAATGAACAGAGGACCCCAGAGAGATGCTGAAGGACGAAATGGTCTCACTGTCAAGGCTGGATGATCAGAAACATACATCCGCAATGATGGACCATAACTACTGATAAATATGAATTAATATGAAGATGGGTTAATATATGAGAGCTGAGAGAAATTTTCTCTGGGATTTGCCAAATAATAGGGCTAATTCACAACCCTTGGTTTCTCTATTTTTGATACTAGATTCTGAGGGCACCCAAGAGTTTGCTACGTAGAGTTCTTATATACAAACAAAAGTAATTTTCATCTGTCTACAGCCTGATAGAGCCAGTCCTTCCTGAGTTTGGACTGTCAATGGAGATTCTCCAAGAATCGGTTGGGCAATAGAATGGTGACTTTCAACATTCTTGTGTTTTTGTTAAGCTGACCTTGTTCATAAAAGTACCGTATTTTTCAGAGTATAAGACGCACCTTTTTCCTCCCTAAAAGTGGCTGAAAATTTGGGTGCGTCTTATACTTCGAATGTAGCTTTTTTTTCCAGCCCTAACTAGGTGCTAACAGATCTTCCCAGCTCTTACCTTGCAGGCTCTTTCATTGTTACTCTATCCAAAGAATGTTTTTCCAGCCCTAAGTTTTTGCAGAATTTTTTTTCATTGCTCTACTTGCTCCGAATAAGTTTTTTGCTAGCCCTAACCAGGTGCTAACTATCTTCCCAGCTCTTACCGGCTTGCAGGCTCTTTCATTTTTACTCTCTCAGAAGAATGTTTTTCCAGCCCTAAGTCTTTGCAGGGTTTTTTTCATTGCTCTATTTGCTCTGAATAAGTTTTTTTCTAGCCCTAACTAGGTGCTAACGATCTAAGGAGCTGAGATAGCGCAGTGGTTAAAAGCAGCATTACGACCTTCAGCTGATTGCTAGTTCAGCAGTCCAGCTGTTCGAATCTCACTAGGCTCAAGGTTGACTCAGCCTTCCATCCTTCCGAGGTGGGTAAAATGAGGACCCAGATTGTTGGGGGCAATATGCTGAACTCTGTAAACCGCTTAGAGAGGGCTGGAAAGCACTATGAAGCGGTATATAAGTCTAAGTGCTATTGCTATTCCCAGCTCTTACTGGCTTGCATGCTCTTTCATTGTTACTCTCTCAGAAGAAGGTTTTTTTAAGTCCTAACCAGGGGATAAAATAATGTGCTGAAGCTGACCAGACTAAGGATGCTAGCCAGATGAATACCTGGTAGGCAGATTGTTTTCCCCTATTTTCCTCCCCCAAAACTAAGGTGCGTCTTATACTCCGGTGCGTCTTATACTCCGAAAAATACGGTAGGTGCAGCAACTACTTATTCTCAGAAGGAGACTTGACGCAAGCATATAGAGAATTTGAGAAAAACTGATTCTCTCCATGTTCTTCCAAAAATCACAGTTTTATCATTTTGGGAAATTGAGTTTGCTAAATCCTGGAGAACTGTGAATTCTAGCCCTCTATATCTGACCCACCATTCCACTAAAATCACTAGCTGTTGCCTAATCCTGAGATGAGTGGTAATGGAAAGTTTAGCATGGTAGAAAGTATTTACAAATAGGACTGGGGATTGTAAAACTGCAAATGAATGTTAAATGCAAACAGATGTTAAAGACAAGATTTACCCAGAACACGCCTGTACACATTGCCTTTTGTTCTTCTGCAATGCATTTGCCAAGTCATTGGATTGAAACATGTGCGGACCAGGTGTAAAAGAACTGTGAAAGACAGATGGAGATCTTCACGTGTAGAATGTGGGAGGGCAGATGCCACGGAGAGGAGCAGGCTCTAAAGCAAAATAAGGACATACTAAAGTTTTAAATTCATGACTACATTTTGGAAGGGCTTAAAACGTTAAGTGGTTTCCCTGATAATGTTCATTTTAAAAAAAATCAACCAAACCAAGAACAAGTTTTCTACTAAGACTAAGTTATGCAGTAGATAACTTCCAAAGAGAAACTATACTACTATACTGTAGCCAAGTGTTTTAGCTTTTTAGCCCAGGATGACAAACCTATCGCTCTGAAAGGGTTTAATATGGTTAAATTCACTGAGATGTGAGATAGTGGCCAGCTAATGTTGCATCATAGAGACAAGACACCTACTTTGTTTATTATAGGGCAGTTCTTAGCAGAGATATTAGATTGGCCAATGTCAGAACCAGAAGTTAAATCTCCTAGAATATACTATTCTTATCAGTATAGTATAGTGATATACTATACTAGCATGTTTCCCCCAAAATAAGACATCCCCTGATAATAAGCCCAATCGGACTTTTGAGTGCATGGCAATAAGGCCAAGCGCTTATTTCCGGGCTAAAAAAAAAAGACAGGGTCTTATTTTCGGGGGGGAAAGGGTATATCACTATACTATACTGATATATACTATATATCTATATATCTATATATCTATATCTATATCTATATCTATATCTATATCTATATCTATATCTATATCTATATCTATATCTATATCTATATCTATCTATCTATCTATCTATCTATATCTATATCTATATCTATATCTATATCTATATCTATATCTATCTATCTATCTATCTATCTATCTATCTATCTACACACACACACACACACACACACACACACACACACACACACACACACACACACACACACACACACACATATATATATATATATATATATATATATATATATATATATATATATATATATATATATATATATATATATATATATATATATATATATATATGTAGGTCTTTGGGTATTCGGGTCTTCTCCCGCGTGAAATTGGAAGTGTCTTGGCGACGTTTCGATGAAGTCTCATTCATCATCTTCAGGCTGGTGTCTTCTGCTTCCTGCTTCTAGGAGCAATGTGAGATTGCTGCTGTTTCTTCCTTTTAACTGCCAGTGGAGGTTTGAACTGATAGGATGGGAGCTTGGCTGTGTTCTGATTGGTTGGAGGTGTGTTCTGATTGGTTGGGGGCTTGGCTGTGCTCTGATTGGCTGGGGGGTTAGCTGTGCTCTGATTGGCTGGGGGTGTTCTTAGGTTAGTCTGACTTGCAGGGGCATTTGAGCTGGTGAGCTGCATTGCTGCTGTTTGGCTTCTGGTTCTTGGTCCTGCCACATCTTCATGGAGGGTGTCAGTTTGCTTCATGTATGGATTGGAGGGGTTTAAAGTGGCTAATGATGCAGCTGTAGTATGGCTTCTTGTTTGTGGTCTTGCCTCATTGGTGTGGGTTTGGGTTTGCTTATTGCGTGGATGTGTGCTGGTGACATCCTGTGTGGTTTTCGTGAGTGTGGGTCTGGTGTCCTTCTTTGTGTTAGGGACTCGTTTGTCAATAAGGGCGGGTTTCCAAATGGCTGGTAGACGGGAGGTGTCATCTCGTTTATTCATGCTGTGTGGGCGTTTTTCTATCTCGATGGCTTCTCTGATTATTCTGTTGTTAAAGTGTTCAGTTTTGGCGATAGTTCTGGTCTTTTTAAAGTCGATTTCATGTCCTGTGGCTTTGAAATGTTGGACCAGGGAGGAAGTTGGTTCCTCTTTTTTGACTGTGTTCTTGTGTTCTTCAATGCGTGCACTTATTCTTCTGTTGGTTTGTCCAATGTATGTGGTGGGGCAGGCGGTGCATGGAATTTCATATACTCCTTGATTTTCTAACTCAATTTTGTCTTTGGGGTTTCTTAGGATGGTGGATATTTTTCAGTTTGTGCAGAATGCTGTCTTGATGTTGTGTTTGTGGAGGATCTTGCTGATTCTGTCTGTGGTGCCTTTTATGTATGGGAGGAGGGCTTTGCCGTTTTCTTGTTCTCTGTCTTGGATTTTAGTGGGGGTTTCTTTTTGGATTAGGTTGGTGATCTTATTTCTTTGGAATCCATTGGATGCTAGTACGTTAGTGAGAGTATTTAGTTCGGTTTTTAGGTGTTGTTCGTCAGCTAGGCGTTTTGTTCTGGAGATGAGTGTCTTGGCTACAGAGTTGATCTGTGCTGGGTGGTGGTGTGAGAGTGCATGCAGATAGCGGTTAGTGTGGGTTTTCTTCTGGTAGATGGTGTGTCCTAGGGAGCCATTGGATTTCTTGTAGACTAAGACATCCAGGAAGAGAAGTTGGTTGTTAGCTTCTGTTTCCATGGTGAACTGTATTTTGGGGTGTAGGCTGTTGAGGTGTATGAGGAAGTTGTCCAGTTTTTCTTTCCCGTGTGGCCAGATTATGAAGGTGTCATCTGCATATCTGAGCCAGAGTTTGGGTTTGTGATCAGATTTTTCTAGAGCTTGGGTTTCAAAGTGTTCCATATAGAGGTTAGCAATGACAGGTGAGAGGGGTGATCCCATGGGTGCTCCTTCCATTTGTTTGTGGAACAGAGCACAGCCAAGCCCCCAACCAATCAGAACACACCTCCAACCAATCAGAACACAGCCAAGCTCCCATCCTATCAGTTCAAACCTCCACTGGCAGTTAAAAGGAAGAAACAGCAGCAATCTCACATTGCTCCTAGAAGCAGGAAGCAGAAGACACCAGCCTGAAGATGATGAATGAGACTTCATCGAAACGTCGCCAAGACACTTCCAATTTCACGCGGGAGAAAACCCGAATACCCAAAGACCTACATACAAACACCCGCGAAAACCTCAGAAAACACACACACACACACACACACACACACACACACACACACACACACACACACACACACACACACACACACACACACACACACACACACACATATATATATATATATATATATATATATATATATATATATATATATATATAATTTCCAGTTAGTAACTGAATTGCCAGACATGATACTCATTCAAAAAACCAGGAAGAAATTTATGAGAGAGAGAGAGAGAGAGAGAGAGAGAGAGAGAGAGAGAGAGAGAGAGAGAGAGAGAGAGAGAGAGAGAGAGAGAGAGAGAGAGAGATTTATTTTAAAACTGATAAAAAGGAACTTATGGGTATTGTTGCCATGGAGATACAGCTGCTTAATTCCAAAGGGAGCCTTGTCCTGAACAGGGAATGCTGCCCTTGTCCATCATAGACAGATTTGTTTCCCACCACTTTAAAGTACAATTGGCACTGACAATTACGAAATTGGTGCTGACAAATAAGTCTGGAGTTTTTTTTGTTTTGTTTTTAGTTTTGCTTGGTTTCATTTTCACAACTATCCTGATGTCTCTATGTGATCCAGTTAATTACATGCTTCTTCACTTCTTATGGAGCTCCTCAATAATTCCCCAGGATTATAAAGCCAACAGTTGACTGAGGAATGAAGTTGAATGAGGAATGAAGAAGTGCCTCATGTTGCAATGAAATTGAAACTCTACCCCAGAATAGCTAATCTGTGACAGATTGTGGGGAGGCTGAAAAAGAAACAAAAGAGAAAGCAGATACAAGCAATCAAGGGTGAACCAATTGACATCTTATCTCATAAATAGTGACTTAGTTCAGGTAGGAAGAAAGCTGGGAAGAAGCAACTCAAATCATTTAAAGCATGGTTGTTAAGATTTGGCAACTTTAAGACTTGTGGACTTCAACTCCCAGCCATACTGACAGGGGAATTCTGGGAGATGAAGTCCACAAGTCTTAAAATTACCAAGGTTGGCCAACTCTGATTTAAAGGAACTCTGCCTGTTAGAACTTACTGCAAATGAAAGTGGGAAATTCCTCTTTTTCACAAACTAGCATTAGGGATACCTTATTAAAGCCTGTGCAATTCTTGCTTCCTTGATTTTACTCACCTGAATCAGGCTTACAAATACAACTATTGCTAGATAGCAATTCATTTTCCAACAGTACTCAGAGAAATTAAATATTGGGTGAAATTATTCTCAGTTGCGCCATGTACAATCCATACAATATACAGTATAAAACAAATAGTGGGTGTTTGGCTTTGAGCAAATAGTAAAGGCAATGTCTTTCATACATGGAGGATATATAACAGGATTTTCCAAAAGGAAAATATTTTGGAAATCAATTTGCAATTGCTAATATTTTTGCAGGTATAGTTACCACTAAATTGCTTATTGAAAAAAGGATGAAATGGAATTGTGTATTTAATATAAAGGTAGCAATAAAATTAATCTTTGCTAAGGGCAAGATAATACTAAGTACAAAAGAAAGATCATTTATCATTTAGGTCAATAAAATGAGGACCCAGATTGTTGGGGGCAATATGCTGAACTCTGTAAACCGCTTAGAGAGGGCTGTAAAGCACTATGAAGAGGTATATAAGTCTAACTGCTATTGCTATTGCTATTACCTTATACAACTGCCTGATTCTGCAAATGTAGCATGTAATACTGTGAAGTAACAATAAGCCAGCTTTCCGTTCCTATATACTAATGATGTTTTATTATCCACTTAAATATAAGGTATTTTTAACAGATACAGATTTGTGGTTTTGTAATAGTCTTGCGTGTTTAAGTTTGTGTCTATTGAATGAAAATGAAATAAACAAATAGATTGATTGAAAAATAGAATGATGTAAGGGATTGTCTTGAGGCTATGCTGCATCTGCATATGAATGCATTCTTACAGATTTTATTAGTGTCGACTAGTTAACAGGTTCAAACAGTTTAGAAGAATGTCATCCAATAAAGTGGGAAGAGAAGGTATTTCAGAAGTAAAAATTTGATGCAACAGTGTTTTAGAGGGAAAATCTGGGAAACCTTCTATTTTTCCCATTATGTGCCCAACCCAAAGGTTTTCCAAATCTCCTCGGATAAGTATTTGTTTAGAGCAAACAATCCTGAATTATGACTTTCAAAGTTTCATTAGTTGGGATCCTTTCTAAACTTCATTTGTAGAAGTAGACAAATGTCAGTGGGATATGAGAATGACCTTGGGAGAAGGAGATGCTTCCTAGAAAATGATCAGATAAAAGGGGAAGGAGCCCGCAACTGAATACCAGACAGAGAAAGGAACTTAGAAAGGTTCTGCCCTAACTTATCAGTGGGTGAAAAGAGAGGGCACAAGATTTCTACTTTCAGACTTACAAGATTCTGTTAACATAGCTGTACAATAAAGTATAATGATTGTAATTCTACTCTATTAGAAGTAAGGAAATATTGTTTAATTTCCTGTCTGTCAACTTGGGAGGCTGGCAAAAGCATGAAAACTTATTTTCATAGATTTTAAACATTTTGAGGCTACCTTCCCAATTAAAGGTCTTTATTGCGAATTATGAGTTTTTTAAAAAGAGATTGGGTATGTATCAGGGGTGGGCTGCTGGGGGTTTGCAGGGGTTTGGGAGAACCTCTAGCTAAGATTCTGTGCAGTTCGGAGAACCCCCAAATCCCACTCCTGGCTGGTCCTGCCCATCCCTCCTCTCCCAGGAGTCCCCACGCAGCCTGTTTTGGATACAGGTAAGTGCAGGGCGCGCGCGGAGGCTCAGGAGAGCGAAAAATGGGCCAGCCGGAAGTTCAGGAAAGGCTGGAAATGGGCCCATTTCCAGCCTCCAGAGGGCCTCTAGAGCCTGGGGAGGCCCTTTTCGTCCTCCCGGAGGCTCGAGGAAATCCTCCGGAGCCCGGGGAGGGCAAAAATGCCCCCCCACCATGGTGCAGGAGGCCGACTAGGCCACACCCACCATGGCCATGCCCACCCAGCAACCAGACAGAGAACCCCTTGCTAAAATTTTTGAAGCCCACCCCTGGTATGTATGCGTATCCAATGCATACCTTAATACCAGGTTTCTCCTGCACCAGGGTCATGTTGACAGTATCACCGATCTCTGAGTTTTGAAAAGGGACAAAACAGACCATTTCTCCAGCAATGCACATACATGATGATACAAATGCAAGCTTTGGAGAGATCAATTAAAAAAAGAGAAAAGAAACACCTAGCACAGGGATGGGCAAACTATGGCTCTTTGAGGACCTGTGGACTTCAACTCCCAGAATTCCTGAGCCAGCCATGCATGCTGGCTCAAAGAGCCATAGTTTGCCCACCCCTGACCTAGCACAAGCAATATTTATTACTGTCCTGGTTGTGCAACCATGACCAAGAATATAGAGCTCAATGTCGAGAGGAGTTTTCTTTCAGCCATATAATTTTTTAATCATCTGCTTTATTATATTCGGCCAATTTTGGAATGAATCAGAATGCTGTCAGTGTTTCTTCTTGTCCTTTGCGGCAAGATACTTTAAAGGCGATGACTTGCATTATGGACAAAACTGAAAGCTTTAGGGAATTGAAATTACCTGTTGGGTGGGGTAAAAAAGTTCGGTAAAACATCCAAGCTGATCTCACATCAAGATTGGTACCTTGTTTTAAAAGCAAAAAATTCATCTAAACAAAGCCTTGTGTGTCTTATAAGTCATTCTATATTTAAATTGGTATTTGGGGCTATAAGTGGGGAAGAGCCATGGTGGCGCAGTGGTTAGAATGCAGTACTCACTGCTCACTGACAGGGGTTCAGTTCTGAGCAGCTCAAGGTTGACTCAGCCTTCCATTTTCCCGAGGTCAGTAAAACGAGGACCCAGATTGTTGGGGGCAAGATGCTGACTCTGTAAACTGCTTAGAGAGGGCTGTAAAGCACTATGAAGCGGTATATAAGTCTATTAGATTTGCGCGTAATTGAAGAGGCGAGTCACAGGAACAGTTCAGCACCTTTATTGTCTATTAGCTAGAACTAATACGGACTGCCGGCAGGCTGCAAGGAAGCCGCTTTTAAGGGCTTCTCTGAAGCCTGCTAGCCACTGACAGGAGTTTATTTCTCCCGCCGCTAGATTAGCCAATCAGCGGCGGCTATGCAAATAACTACTACGTACATCCATACGTAACAAAGTCTAAGTGCTATTGCTATTGTTATCATGACAATGAAATGCATTCATTGATTTCATAGATGTATACATTCTGAGGTACACTCCTGCTGTCATGAAAGAAGGGAACTCTTTAAATAAATATTGGAAAGCTCTGAATGACCTTGCTGGGCCCTTGTGCTGACCAATTTCTAACACATGGAAGCCCATTTTTAACAGCATTTTCTTCAAGTTATCAGAATTCTGTCAACCAATTAATCACCCTTTTAGTATTCTATAATCTCACTGTTCAATTACCTTATAGCTAAGTAGTGCTATTCAGCCAGATCTCCTACCCTTGAAGATATGGCATATCTTGAGATTAACTAAAATCCGCAGTAGGCCCTGATTTAGCAAGAGAGCTAAGAATAGTTCGACTGCCTGGAAGAAAGCTGACCAAGGCTTGGAAATATTTTATCACAAGCGCAAAAGAAAATCTTGTCATCTGCCACCTGGTTCCTTTCAGTTCACTGCCTCACGTTGAGGCTATTTGACAACTGACCATTTCTGGATGAAGGTTCAAAAGGCTATTGTCAATGGGATGCTGATGACAGACAGTAGCTGTTCTCCCTGATACCTTGTCTTTTGGTAAATTCTTACAATAACTAGTTGATGTGAACAGTTGGGGAGTATAGAGGAAAGGGACTGATAAACACATTACGGTCTGGCTGCCTGGCTTAACTGAGGAAGAATTCATGTCTTGCCACCCACAAGATTTGGTTTTGGCTTGCAAGACAGCAGAAGCAGGGTTGCTAACCAGGTAATTTGCCGGGTTTATCAGCCTGTCTGCTCAACCAGAGCAGCACAGTCCAGGATGCCATTTTTAGGTAATGGAAGGGAGCAACCAGACCTTTTAAGGGCCAAAAATAAATAAATAGATAAATTAAAAAAAAACAGGAAGTGTTTGAGATTTCAAGGAGTCATTTCTAGCAATTGAAGAGAATGGCTGTTTATTGCTAAGCTAACCTAGAAGACAAAACTTCGAATTCCCAATTTTTGTTTTAATCCTTTAAAAAAGAGGGGAAACCCTTGACAGGAAATCAAATGGGAATGTTTTCTTCCCTTATGAAACAAATATCAGTACCGTAAGGAGTTATAACCTTTCTAGAGAGGAAAGAAGAGGAGAGATGCCATAATGGTATCAGATAGAAGAAATATTGGACTGGGATGAGCTCCTCTGTAAGAATCCACATAAGCTTAGAATGAAGTACCGTATTTTTCGGAGTATAAGACGCACCAGAGTATAAGACGCACCTTAGTTTTTGGGGAGGAAAATAGGGGAAAACAATCTGCCTACCAGGTATTCATCTGGCTAGCATCCTTAGTCTGGTCAGCTTCAGCACATTATTTTATCCCCTGGTTAGGACTTAAAAAAACCTTCTTCTGAGAGAGTAACAATGAAAGAGCCTGCAAGCCGGTAAGAGCTGGGAAGATCGTTAGCACCTGGTTAGGGCTAGAAAAAAACTTATTCGGAGCAGCTTCAGCACATTATTTTATCTCCTGGTTAGGACTTTAAAAAACCTTCTTCTGAGAGAGTAACAATGAAAGAGCATGCAAGCCAGTAAGAGCTGGGAAGATCGTTAGCACCTGGTTAGGGCTAGAAAAAAACTTATTCGGAGCAGCTTCAGCACATTATTTTATCTCCTGGTTAGGACTTAAAAAAACCTTCTTCTGAGAGAGTAACAATGAAAGAGCCTGCAAGCCGGTAAGAGCTGGGAAGATTGTTAGCACCTGGTTAGGGCTGGAAAAAACCTTCTTTGGAGCAAGTAGAGCAATGAAAAAAAAACCTGCAAAGACTTAGGGCTGGAAAAACATTCTTTGGAGAGAGTAACAATGAAAAAGCCTGCAAGGTAAGAACTGGGAAGATCTGTTAGCACCTAGTTAGGGCTGGGAAAAAAGCTACATTCGAAGTATAAGACGCACCCAAATTTTCAGCCACTTTTAGGGAAGAAAAAGGTGCATCTTATACTCCGAAAAATACGGTAACTATTGATGGCCAGTAGTCTAAATGAAAGGCTGCCTGAGATACCTGAAATATTACTAATTCTGACTGGCCTCTGGATCTATTGCAATGACTCTATTTGTCTCTCCATTTCAGAACAAAGTTGCTTTATTACAGAGTGTTATTTTCTGTTTAGAGCTGCTTGATTGGAGGTAAACGAATGCAGTGAGCTACATCATTAAAAACTCTGGCATCTGTATAAATTAGAATGGTCTAACAAAAGCTATGCTTCCATTTAATTTTCCTATCTTCTCTGCTACTCTTATCCAAGAAGTAATAAAATGTATATGTGTCACCATTAAGAAACTATACTTGAGAAGCATATACTTATTTGCTTGTATCTTTTTTAAAATATATACCGTATTTTTCGGAGTATAAGACGCACCTTTTTACTCCCCAAAAGGGGTCAAAAAGTGGGTGCATCTTATACTCCGAATGTAGCCCCCACCCACCTGCCAGCCGCCACTCAGCCTGGGGAGGAAAGCGTTTTCAGGCGGCAGCGCTGCGATCCCCTTCCCGATTCCAAAAACAGAGTGTGCAGAGACCAAAAAAGAGCACCGCGTTTCAGGCGGCGGGCAGCGCCGGTTACACGCCCCATTTTTAGAATGGGGAAGGAAGTGTTTTTGGGCTGCAGCACCGGCCGGAACCACCCACCGCCTGAAATGCAATGCTCTTTTTTTTGCCTCCGCAAAAAAACTTTTCTCCCCATTCCAAAAACAGGGCATGTGGAGGCAAAAAAAGAGCATTGCGTTTCAGGCATTTTCGGCCGGTTCCAGCCATTGCTGGCCACCGCCGCTGCCGCTGTTGCTGGCCGGAGCTGCAGCCGCTGTTGCTGGGAGCCGCCGGAGCAGCCCATGCCACCACCGCCGTTGCAGCCTCTGCCCCCGCTGCAGGACCCGCCACCGCCACCGCCGCCGCCACCCCCGTTGCAGCCACCGCCCTCGCTGCAGGACACGCCGCTGCAGCCCCCGATGCTGCCGATACTCGCCACCGCTGATACTCGCCGGAGCCACCGCTGCTGCTGCCCGAAGCGAGCAGCCTGACAGGTTTGAAGACCAACTTCCATGTTTGAAGAGCCCTGGGTTAGGGGTGCAAGGGTCTTCAAACTTGCCAAGTTTAAGACTAGTGGACTTCAACTCCCAGAATTCCTCCTCCAGTCATGCTAGCTCAGGAATGACTGGAGGAGGAATTCTGGGAGTTGAAGTCCACAAGTCTTAAACTTGACAAGTTTGAAGACCCTTGCTACCCCTAACCCCTAACCCAGGGCTCTTCAAACTTGCCAAGTTTAAGACTAGCGGACTTCAACTCCCAGAATTCCTCCTCCAGTCATGCTAGCTCAGGAATGACTGGAGGAGGAATTCTGGGAGTTGAAGTCCACAAGTCTTAAACTTGACAAGTTTGAAGACCCTTGCCACCCCTAACCCCTAACCCAGGGCTCTTCAAACTTGGCAACTAAGTCTTGTGGACTTTAACTCCCATTCCTGAGCTAGCATGACTGGAGGAGGAATTCTGGGAGTTGAAGTCCACAAGTCTTAAAGCTGTCAAGTTTGAAGTTTGTAAAAAGTGTATATGGTTGTAAAAAGTATTCTACTACACTGGTATTTTATTAAATAATATATTACTACACCATTTGGTTCAGAATACTTTTTTCCTTGTTTTCCTCCTCTAAAATCTAGGTGTGTCTTATACTCCGGTGCGTCTTATACTCCGAAAAATACGGTATATATCCAAGGTGGCCTGAATGCCTTTTCACTTTTATTCATCACCCAAATATTGAGACTAGTTTGTTCACTTCAGGATGTTCCCAATTGTTCTTTAACTGGAAGAACAGGGAAAGCTTCTAAATTGGAAAATTAAACAGAAATTGTTACTTTAGCAGTGTTTATTGAAAATATACTGGTTTCCTAATTTTTTAAAAAATATTCCAATGCAATCATAGGATTGGAAGAGTCTTGGAAATCTTCTACTCAAACCACACATCCAGTATAGCAATAGCAATAGCAATAGCACTTAGATTTATATACCGCTTCACAGTGCTTTACAGCCCTCTTTAAGTGGTTTACAGAGTCAGCCCATTGCCCCCAACAATTTGGGTCCTCATTTTACGGATCTTGGAAGGATGGAAGAATCCTAAAACCATCCCAGACAAATGTCTGTCCAAACTTTTTTTGAAAACTTCCAGTGATGAAGCCTCCCACAGGAGGCAATTGAAGTCAGAATTTTTCATTTTGGGATTAATGTGGAATATATTAAAAATATGATTCACTAATTGTGCAGACACGGAAAGGTTTGACACTGTCCACTATAGAGGATTGGTTAGTAAAATTAGCCTATTTTGCTGAAATGGATAAATTGACTTCTTGATGAGAGAAAAGATATTATCTACCTTAATTGTTGACTGGAAACCTATAATGGACTTTTTGTGTGAAAATGAAAAAAAAACCCCCCGATAATAATTTTGATGATTAGATAGGTAGATTATAGAAGGAAAAATAATATCATGCAACTTTAGCAAGAGAAGTTAAATATGTATTTGTACTTGTAACTGCTATGAAAAATATTGGAAGTCATTTCTTTATAAAAACATTTGTTAAGAGGATTTGGAAGTCTCTGGGTCTACCTAAGACTTTGGGAGCCTTAGAGATTGCACCATTTCTTTGGACTGTAATACCTTGAAATAATTTCTTCATGGAAAACATGTGTTGCACCACTGAGTTATGGCCTCTCTTTCTGTCAGGATATAGCCTCTAATGAACGTTCCAATAAATTCTTTAGAATGTAGAATTGCTGGCTTTTATGATTGCATATTTCAAAGCATAGAAGTTCAGCAAATGTTTGTTCTTCTGCGTTGTAGAACTGCTGAGAAAGTACACTAGGCAAGTCCTGGTTTGAACTTGGTTTGCTTGTTCCAGCTGTCTATCCATTGCCGTGCCTCATAATTCTCATTTTTCTTTATGTACTCTTATATGTTCTCATGAGCACAATTCTTTCTCCTATTTTAGCTTTCCATTATTTTATATCACTGATCCGATTTCCTGCTGTTATCACAGTAGTTTCATAGAACAAAGAGAAATTAAGCAGTAATCATCTGGTAATCACTAACATCATTTAAACTATAACAATCCACAACTGAATCAATATTTAAATTATAGATGGACAGTCTCCGGAATAGGGTCCATTAGAAAAATTCTAGAGTTCACACAATATCACTTCCAGGCACTCCTAAACATGTTTGGGTACTAAGATATGTGTATGTTTGTCTCACATACACATGTATAGACATCCAGTTGTTGAGCTCCAGTGTGAAAAAAATATTGGCTTAACTGATCAGTCCATTTTTCTGTAACCAAGTGTATTTGTAGCTAGCAAAAATTATTTACAGTTTTTTAAAATAAGGCGATTAGTTATATCTTGCTTCTCATTTTCCTTTTGACATGGGTACATTTCTGCTGCATGGCTTGTTTTTAATGATCTGTCAAGGTAAGTGTGTAACTGTATTGACTTGTAATATAACTCACTCTGAAACTTTCAGACCTTCAAGTAATAGAAGCATTTCAGAAGAAATTTCAGTTAGTGATATGATAAATAAAATCGCAATCATTGGTATAAACAGAGCTGAAGCCTATTAAGGATAGCTCCTACCTTCTGTTATCTGTACCAGGTAAAATCTGTCTGTCTGTCCATCCATCCAAAATGTATATATCTAAGAAATTTATTTCTGGGTAGTGATACAGAAATTTGAACAGAAATATTGAGATTTTTTGCATGAGTGCCCTTTAGAAACCATACTGGAATTCTTTAGATTTCAGCGTTAAAACTTCAGATGCTGGAAATTAATGACTGGAGATAGTGAGTTCCATAATCAAGAATTGTCTGTGAAAACACCTCCAAATGCTGGTGGTATTGTATTGGATGAAGAAAACTGTTTGGCCATGGACAAGGAAACCACTGTCACCCAATAAGGAGGTGTTGTTGTTTTTTTGCCTTGCATGATTTGGAGGTTATTCAGTGAGAAGATGATCTATCCTTGGAGGTGTATGCCGTAGTCAATTACTTTCTTGGATGCAACTCAGGCAAACTGAGAGATGTTTTTAGATTTCATTGGACTATATCGAAGATTTCACTCGGTGAAATCCACGGGAGACTTCAGATTTTGCCAAAGGAATTGCCTCTACATTCAGTTAAAGGGTCATTCCATCAATTAATTAAATCAGCCATTTCATTAGGTTCCACTTAATTTGAAAACAAAAGCTGGAGAAAAGCAATATAGCTGAATGCTCTGCAGTTCTTGTAAATAGCAGATGAGATGATGGATCCATTTTGGATATGTTGCCCGTCCTCCTTTTCCCTTCTCTCCCTTAAACCAGAATATTAAATCAAGAGAGCGTTGCCAACCAGCCAACCAATACACCCAGCTATCTGCCTAAAAAATAAAAACTCCAAATGGTATGAATTGATCCAATCATATAATACAGGGGCGGGTTCCTAATTTTTTTACTACCATGCTGTGGGCGTGGCTTATTTTGTGGGTGTGGCTTGCCAGCCATGTGACCGGGTGGGCATGGCTTGCCGGCCATGTGACTGGGTGGGCGTGGCTTCTTGGACTGCTGAAGGGAGGGGAACTGAGATAGGTCCTGCCGCCCATTCCCCCTCCCCTCAGCAGCTCAAGAAGCCTTAAACGTATGAAAATGCCTGGGATCATCACCGCACGTTCGTGGCTTCTCGGACTGCTGAAGGGAGGGGAATGGAGATAGTTCCTGCCGCCCGTTCTTTCAACATCTCACACACTCCCTCAGGTATCCTCCCCTGCTTGGACTCACTGTGGGGTAGGAAGGCAGCGCATGCACAGTGCCGGACGCTCGGCACAGAAGAAAATTTAAAAAAAATTAAAAATTTTTTTTAAAAAAATGGTGGCGCCCAGGCATTGGCAACCAACTGCACCGGTACTGTGACATCACCAGCAGGCCGCTACCGGTGCTATAGAGTGGATCGCACCAGTAGGAACCCACCACTGATATAATAGATTGACTGTATCAGCTACTGTTTGTGAGAACTGCACTGTAAAGACAAAATTACTATTTATTTCCCTATGTCCTGTGCTTTGCACAAGGGTTGCCCCTCTGTCTTTTCCTTTTTCTTCCTGACCTCTTACCGTTGCATGAGAACTGAAGCCTGCTTTCATGTCCAAAACTGTTAAGAAAATATTGAGATTATTATGATTACTTCTGAGGCATTTAGCTTCTAGGAACCAAGAAAAACTTCACATCACCCTTGTATAGAATTACATCATCTCAAAATCAAATATGCCAAAACACCAGTGGTTAAGTTGTTGTTTTTTCAAAGGGTCTAAAGTGGCTTCAGGCGCTTCTGAAGAATCCTGTTTGCCTTCCAACTAACCAATGAAAGAGAACATAGTTAACCGACGCTAGATACAGAAATATGTGTCTGCTACTGTAGCCAGTGCCCAAAAACCTTGCACCGTTCTTCTGGCTCAGTGTTTCCATCTTCATTAGTAATTAGGATCATGAAGGACTTCGTGTTTATTTAAGCAAAAGCTGCCTCTCTAATAAAAGATCTATGAAGTCATTCAGAGATTCTTCGTCTTGGGTGTGTTATTACCGGCTTTTGGGATGAAGATCATTCTTGGCTTTTGAGTAATTGTGCCAACAGCTGTGCTCCAAAAGTGGACAAAAAGATAAAAACAATAGATTTATTGTCAATTTAATTCCATTCCGATAATAGGATGATTTCCCCACTTAGTTAAATCTGAATCACATTCAAACTTACTATTCAGCAGAGGTTTATGGAAGTGTTTTTGACATCACTGTGACATCATTAAAATCCTTTCCCACATGTTGTACTATTTACCCAGTTAAACTATCTCTTAAAGCAGTTCTCTTCCCTTATTGTATCAGACGAATCATCTTTAGATAAATATTTCCTCAGCCCTTCGAAGTGGACCAGCCTAGGAAATCAAAGTTATGAATACAACTGCTACATTTATTATAAGATTACGGTAACAGAATCCTGCGAGTCTGAATGTGGCTTCTTCTCATTTACCTTTATTTTCAGAGAACTAGAGAGAGTCAAGTCTGAAACTTTTTTTTCCCAATTGCATTTCTGCTTTGGACCCAAATTTCCTTTATCTGTCTGTTGTCTTGCTTGTGGCTCTTCTTTCTGTTCCTGAAGGTTATTCTTAAATAGTGTAACATCTGGGGAAGGATTTTAGTGATGTCACAATTTGTTCACTCCAGGCAGGTAAATGACATACTAGGTCAGGAGTTGGCAACCTTAAACACTCAAAGAGCCATTTGGACCCAATTTCCCGCAGAAAAGAAAACACCGGGAGCCACAAAACCCTTCCTGTGCCTGACTATTTCCTGAGCGGCCACAGAACTAGCATATGTAGTTGAATTAAACGTTCTGTTTTCTTCGGAAACTTTTCTTTTCTTGGATTTATCCATGGTTGGCCTACCAAGGGTCAAAAAGCTCAACAAATCGCTTGCCGGTGGGTATCACACATTGGCATTTGTGACACATATTTTGAGCGACAGGGAGCCGCAGTAGACGGATGAAAGAGCCACATGTGGCTCCAGAGCTGCAGGTTGCTGACCCATGTACTAGGTGTAGAAGAAATGCAGTGACCACTCACCAAGGTTAACCACTCAGGTGATTACTCATAAAAGGAATACCAAACGTATAACCTTATCTCCTACCAAAGTCTTAGGTGTTTCAACAATTAGCATCCCAAACATTGATCTCTTGATACTGTCGCCATCATGGCTGGCCATCCTCCTCCCCATTTTTGATTTGACATTTCAGCATTTCCAGCACCTCCTAGTAAAAGTTACTAGGAGTAATCTTGTATTGCAAGCTAAAAGTTAGGAAACTGTTTATATACTATTTTAAGTTGTTCAATTCCATATTAATAAAAAAAGAGAGAGGCAAAAATAGAATTTCCAAATCAAAAAGGAGCTTTGGGTGGCATCAGAACCAATGTAGTTTTTAGAGGAGCCCCATGACATTGCAACGGGTTGCACAACAATCTGGATTTTGAAGAGCAAAATGTTCCTGCAGTGTACTTGAGTGTGGATGTAGCCTGTTGGGAACATCTTACAGCAGCTGTGTTTTTCTGGGGTTATTGCAGGAAAAAAAATCTGTATTTGCTTTCAGGTATTCACCATGTGTGCTACTCTTGGCGCTATGCACACTCCAAATTACACTTTGTGTTTTTAATCTGGTTAACGGCGAGGCTGTACTAATTATGATGTTTGATTGCAAATCATGTTCACACAGATTTTGGACAAATTGTAAGTGAACATTAAGCATTACAGTATTTTAGAAACATTTAAATTCAGTGGCTAGATTTCCTTTTGCTACTTTAAAGACTGATATGAAATGTGTTTTCAACAACTGGTATTTGTTCTACTATGAACTCAACAATAAGCCCTTTCAAGAAAAATGAACCACTTATCACAGTAAATTTTAGAGGTGAAGCTTTCTGGCTTATCGTGTCTTCTCATTCTCCTTATACGGAAATGAAAACCTGGAATACAGCTCTCATTCGATCTGCTTCCGCAGTTTAGTCTAAAATCTGTTAGAGTTACATGTCACGCTCTGACAAGAAATGGACAGGGTTCCAGCATTCATTCTTGTTTTTACTTCATAGCATTTTAATCTAGGAAGATTTAGAAATCTCATATCACAGCTACCTTGTCTAAATAACTAGTTTCCACCTCCAAGAGGTAAGCCGACACTGATCCAAAAATAAAATTAAGGAAGAATGAGCTTATTTGTAGTTGAAATACAGTTTGAAAATGGCAATTCATTTTCTAGAAACAAGAGTAATAACCACCAGGATAACACAAGAAAAGAATGAAAAACTTCGTTTAGTATTCCTACTCAAGTGACTTCCTCTATAGAAGAATAGTTTCTATAAACACAATTATATGCAGATTTAGGAATGATGTGATGGTCAACCGCCATACAACTCAGGGGTGGGTTCTTCTTTTCTTCACTGCTGGTTCGCTCCTTCACGTGACACGCAGGTGCACGCGTGCATACGTAGTGCTAAAAACCCAGCTTCTGCACATGCACAGCAGGGGCGGGGTTCTCTCAAAGTTGCTACCGGTGCGCTGCGTGCACATCTCCACATTTCGTGCGTGCGTGTGCACGCTACATGCGCATGGCCCTTGCACGATTTTGCTTCCGCGCATGCGCAGGAAGCAAAAAAAGCCAAAAATTCATTGAAGCACAATGGACTGGTAAAGATGACGGACCGGTGTCATGCGCAAATTACATAATCGGCTGGCCGCTACCGGTGCGGTAGAGTGGACCGCACCGGTAGGAACCCACCACTGATGCACAGAAGCAAAAACCAGCAAATAACAAGATGGTGGTGCATATGGCACCGCCGAGAGAGCTGGTTCGGTGGCATGGCAGACCTGGGTCGCTGTCGGTTCTATAGAACCGGTCCGAACCGGCAGGAACCCACCTCTGATACAGCTAGATTTGATAGTGCCCAGTATGTTAAACAAAGGATTCTGAAAGAGTTGCTCTATTTTTGAGAGCTCACTTGTACATAATGTATGTGTTTATGTGGTTTGTGTCTGCTCAACATTTTCTAAATTGAGCAACATGAAGGCCATTCTAAATAATGCATATTTTCCCCAGGAAAATTACAGAGGGGATCTATTCCACTATTTAAGCTTTATCCCAAGTACAGATACACTCTCTCTTCCACATTCCCCAGGTTGTCAAAAGCGATATTGGCGTAGCCATTGTGGCCACAGATTATTCTTCCCAAATCTTTAGGAGCAGTGCCCAAGAATCAGCTAATAGCAATACAGGAACAGAGTATTGCAGATGGACATAATCCAATCAGCTAATACTGAACTGCCAAGAGCTTGAGTCAATCAGGCTGAAAATCCAGGGTTTTTTGCTTTGCTTCTCCTGGGAAAAGGCATCGGTGCTTAAAGCTGTTGTAGGCGGGTCCTAGGGTCTTGTTCTCATGAACTCCATGGCACTTTTTAGAGACAGAATCTGAAGTACTGTATCTCTCTCTCTCCTATCTCTCCTATCTCTCTTATCTCCCTCTCCCTCTCCCTCTCCCTCTCCCTCTCCCTCTCCCTCTCCCTCTCCCTCTCCCTCTCCCTCTCCCTCTCCCTCTCCCTCTCCCTCTCTATCTCTATCTCTATCTCTATCTCTATCTCTATCTCTATCTCTATCATCTCTATCTCTATCTCTCCCTCTATCTCTATCTCTATCTCTCTATCATCTCCATCTCCATCTCCATCTCCATCTTCCTCTTCCTCTTCCTCTCCCTCTCTATCTCTATCCATCTCTACCATCTCTCCAAATAAAAAGGCAATTGTTCAGAAAGACGTGGCCTTCAAGAAAAAGCCATTTCTTCCATTTTGATCCTTAACAGCAGTAGTTAAAACATAGCTCCACACACTGAAATAAAGATATAATGAAGTCTTACATTTATGGCTCCACTATACCTCATGCTTATGTAGTTAGTATATTTTAAATGCCAAGACAGGCTTATAAATCTTAGCGGTGGGCTAATGCCTTGCTGACAGCCATGACACAAAAGCCACATTCTTAAAGTACATATTTCAAGGGATTTCCTTTATGGGAGTGTTTTCATAAATGAAGATATGGCTCTCCATGTCTCAGCCTACTGAAAATGACATCATTAAAGGCATTTACTTTGTTGTCATTGACCTAATAAGGAAATAAGAAAAAAAACTACGTGCTTGAGGATACTCTATTAGGCTATAATATGATCTTCCTGTTTCTATCAACCTGACAAAGTTTCTTCCCCCCCCCTACCTTAATACCAGGTAAATAGATGCCTAAGTGACTCACCATTGGTACAGGTGAAAGCCTTTATTAAATGGGGATTTCCTAATACCTATAGAGAGAGAATCTATTAGAACTGAACAAAAGATTAACGCTCATGTTGTGGTTTGGACAATGAGTTGCTTGCATAATTGTATTCTAAACTGTAGGGTACATTTCATGTCCATCTGACATAAAGTCCACACTCTGATTAGGCATTTCACCGCTATATAATGTACTGTATTATCCAAAGACAAAAACTTTGCTGTATGTGTGGTGTTGGGTCAAGTTGAGGTCATGGTGCATGTCTCTATTTTAAGATCTTCTTTTAAGGTAATATACTCTGGTGGAGCTCTGTTAACAGTTAGTTGCCAAGCAGGATTTCATGCCCATTTTTAAGCAATTGGCCTTATGTCATGATTTTGAATCCAGGGTATGAAATGTTGCTTTCTTTTGCAATACACTGAGATTTGACACTAGAAATCCAGATTCCAGCCGGTGATATAGGTTCCCATCAGTGGTGGGTTCCTACTGGTGCGATCCACTCTGTTGTTCCGGTAGCGGCCCGCCGATTGCACAATTTGCGCGTGACAGCTCCGGTGCCGTCTTTGCCGGTCCATCGCGCGGCGCCATCTTTTTTTTCTAAATTTTTGGCCTTTTTTGCTTCCGCGCATGCGCGGAAGCAAAAAGTAACCAAAATCTCTCTCGCGCGTGTGTCCCCTCACAACATTTCGATGATTTTTTGCTTCCTGCGCATGCGTGGAAGCAAAATCGCACGAGCGAGCAAGCGTGAGCGTGAAATGTGATGATGCGTGCGCAGCGCACCGGTAGGCAGGTAAGAGGAACCCACCGCTGGTTCCCATATGTCCTTTCATGTACTAATGAAACCCCAGAGATCCAAGCTATAGCAGCTCTTTTCACATAGCACAATGACACTTTGGTTTAAAAGCTGACAATGGCTTTTGTTGTTAACTACATTAGAATATTTTAAATGTTTTAAAATACTCTTAAACGCAAGAAAGAGTTGAAAACTGCTAAGGACAACACTTGGTTTCATTCGAATCCACCGAGTTGCTGTGCAAGTTTCAAAAATACATGTCATATTAGGGTAGAATTGTCAAATAAATAAAATGCTATGCCTTGTATAAGAAGGATCGAGATAGCCTCTTTAGAAGGAAACGTCATATTATCTAGTTTCTAGCAATTTTTGAGGATATCAGTGAGAACGTACATAGAAGGAGAGTGGCTTTTCTCTTTCTCTTCATAACTTAGTATCGGACATCTTTAAATGGAACTGATTGGAAGAAGATTTAGAACAAATGAGGTAATTCATTTTTGCAGGTGAATAATGGCTTTAAAGGGGAACCCGTGAAAGATATCACTATCTGGACTCTTGAAAATCAATGTTATGTCAGGTTTGGAGGCTACTTGTCTCCAAATACCATGAAGAGAGGAAGACTGATAGGAAGAGGTGTGGCTCCATCCGCAAACACCCCAGGGGCATCTGTTTGGTTACTTTAGAAATATGTTGAATTAAGAGGGGCCTTGACCTCAACTAGCAAAGTCACTCCTACATCGTTTGTGGTCTTCTCTGGATTTTGCTGCTGCATGACTGATACTCTGCGGTTTGTTTGAAAAATAGACAGGAAAAGGGTGCTTTGACTCTCAAGGAGACAAGGCCAATCTCGTGGAAACAGGATATAACATTGGTGGTTTCTAAGTGGTTCCAGTGATACTGTGAATAACAACTAAGGGGCTTCATGATAGGATGCAAACCAGTCAACATAAAATGACACTTTTTACAGATAAAGATAAATGCAGGGATCCCCCAAGAATCTGTTTTAACCTCCTCCATGGATCTATATCAGGTTTTTTTAATGTCCTTGTCAGCCCCAGTTCCAGAGACAACACAGTGAAATCCAGTTGAGTTCAATCCTTTGCTTACATCTAATGGACAGAATCTTGCCAAACTAAAGCCATAACCTTCTAACTTACTAGATACAGTATATCCTGAGAAATTCTAGGTTGTGGCTCTCCGGAACCTCTCCTTCTTCCCTGCCCCCATCCAGCTCGTCACTTTACAGTTTCTTAATCTGGGTGTCTCCCTAGGAAAGCTGTGTTGCCAAAAGTCTCTCTCCATGTTCCTGCAGGTGCACATTCCATCATAGTTCTGAATAACTCTAGAGTTCTGTAAGAAATTGATGGGTTCCGTGAGAGACTAAAGGGTTGGATGGGTGCAGAATCACTTGAATGCAACCAGAGACACCCATGATAATTTTTCTCAGGTACAGCAGAAAGGGTGAAAATATGGCCATGACTATTATCCAGGAAATGCCTCAACTACATGATATTTGGGGGTGGGGGTGGATATCCATTTTGGCATGCTTGCCGGGCCTTCTGCAAAATCATCTTGGCTCAGCCTTACCTTTGACCCCTACCCACAAGCAAGTTTGGAAAGTTTCAGGTGGATGGGGCAGGCACCTCCTTTGGCAGCTGTTACTAATCTGCCTTTTTATTATACACAGGTGGCAATTAGTGCCAATTACCACAACTAATGTTGTTTTATGTCCAATTTTCCATCACTAAAGCTTTGCTCCTTGATCAGAGGTTCCAGGAAATTTAACTAACAGATTCTGTGGCCTGGAAAAAGTTTGAAATCCTCAGCTTTATACCGGTCGACTTTGGTGTTAGGCTGAAGCACCATTTCTGAAGGAAAGAAGGAGTTCATCTGAACATAGTGTTCTACCAGTCAGCATAAAGATCAGCAAATCTGTGGTGGGGACAATGTCAGACAAAATGTTCAAAGCCCACTTTTATGTTTGGATATGTAGAAGTGACTTGGAAGTGTGTGTGTGTGTGCATAGATCTACATGCCAGTCATGTAGATTTCCTTTTGGGAGGCAATTTTATACAAAATGCTTAAAGTTGTTATTGTGAGGCCTTTTTAATTATGGTTCCTCTCTTGCAAATATAATGCAGGTAGTCCTCGACTTACAACAATTCATTTAGTGACCGTTCAAACTTACAACAGCATTGAAAAAATTGTGTGAATTTTGATCGTATGATCAAGATCATGTGATCAAAATTCACAATGCTGTTTTTTTTCCAATGCTGTTATAAGTTTGAACAGTCACTAAATGAACTGCTGTAAGTTCAGATCCTTGGCATTTGATTCATACTTATGACCGTTGCTGGGTCACCAAGGTCATGTGATCACCTTTTGCAACCTTCTCATAAGCAAAGTCAATGTGGTAGCCAGATTCAATTAACAGCCGGGTGACTATCTTATCAGCTGCAGAGATTCACTTAACAACGGTGACAGGAAAGGTCGTAAAATGGGGGCAAAGCTGACTTAACAAATGTCTCATTTAACAACAGATTTTGGGCTCAATTGTGGTTGTAAGTTGGGGAGTGCCTGTATTGCATGTGAAGAACTAGAAAAATCCTGCAAAGAGCTCTATACTTAACCATCAAAATTGGAAACATGACATGACCTCATAATGTTAACACTCCAATACAGAGCCAACTGAAGTAAACCACATGTGGCACCCACAATTAGAATGTACAACTTTAGGCCATTAGCCACATGGATTGGACTTGATGGGAATTGTACTTCAACACATTTGAAACTTCTTAGCTTGGGAATAAAACTTTATGCTCGATTGTCTCATCAGGATTGGATTGGGGAGAGGCATTTCCAGTTGCAGCATGTCCCACGTGGGCTAGACATTTATTAAATATTTTCTTTACCTAACCAAAAGGAGCATTTCTATATGTTCCTCAGATGGTAGCTTTTAGAGAGGGATCAGGACAAGATGCAAAGCAAATGAATGAGAGGGAAATGACAGTGGCCATGCAATATATATATATATATATATATATATATATATATATATATATATATATATATATATATATATATATATATATATATATATATATATATATATATATATATATATATATATATATATATATATATATATATTAGGATTTTTTGCTGATAAATGAAAATAAAGGGAGATATATATATATATATGTGTATATATATATACACGCGCACACACACACACACACACACACACACACACACACACACACACACACACCCTAAAGTATTTATGTTTTGTGAAGGACAGCATTTAGCATGTCTCAAAATTAGGAACAGAATATAAAAGGCTGGTAAGGAATTCAGAATCAGACATCAAAATAATTTGGAAATATTATAGTAGAATGAGAGATTAAATTTTCATGGCACTTGACCAGTGGAAAAAAAGGATGTTTTTGCAATCCTGGAGAAACACCCTTCCATTTCTTCACTTGCAGATTTCTCTTGGTATTCACAATGCTCAAGTGCATCATTTGAGGAGGGAGAAGTCTATTCCTAAAACTCAAAGCTTCCTTCTTTCTTAGAGAGAAAAAAAATAAAACCCCTGGGAAAATCCAGCAACGCATCTGAACTGTGTTTGATGTTCTCCTGGAGCTGTACACATGATATTTCAAAAGAAATTTCCTACTGTATTATACCAAGAACAATGTATACAAATTTATATGATCACTCAAAATTTATATGATCACTCAAAGTAGAGTCTACTAAAAGAAGGTGCAGACTATGCCATGAGAAATAGTATAGATCCCTCCAGACCAGTTATTTTGGTAGCATGATTCAGAAAAGCCACACCTCTACCACAATTGGGAGAGACAGTTCCAGAGCTGTGGCTTAGATGAACCTATTAAGCCCTGGGCATCATTAATTATCTAACATAAACCATCCTTCTTTGATGCAGAATACAGGTATGTTTCCAGCCATTTGGACTAGACTGTGGTTTGGCCACAACTCTATTGAGCCTGTGGCACTCAAAGATTAGGACATTTGCCCAAAGGTCACACAAAAACTAGACCTGAGCCAAAAAAAAAAAGACCTTTAGGTGAATTTCTCTCGGTATATTATACATTTAGGGTGAAGTGTTCACCTTTCTGGCTTTTAAAGCCTCTGTCTTGTGAACAGTATTTAAAAAGTTTGCTTTCTTTGGTAAGATTTCCTAACTCTGAATGGGACATTCATTGAAAGCAAATCTCAAAAGACACATGAACACAATTGCAAGCTAATCAAAAAGGTTTAAATAACTATGCATAAGCTGCCTTCTGCAATATTTCCCAAGCTCTAATTATAACTGAGAGCAAGAGCTGACTCTCTAAAGTTGCTCCTTGAAGCTGTGCTTGTGGTGATAAGGTATGTTAAGAAAGATAATTATGGTAACAGCTATAGAAGATTATAGTGGGTGGATGATTTGGGCAAAATGCTAATGAAACATGGTGCCTTCCCTATCGGTGACTAATCCAAACCTAGATGAGAAATTATATTATCTGATGGCTTTTCTACACAAGACAGCTGATGACTATAAGCTATACACCAAATTTGCCTCTGCAAGCAAAGTTCCTCAACCAGTTTGACAGAGACTTTCTTATTTCTGTCCTTTTTCCCCCCCATTGGTGAATTGCATTGTCAAATTGGAAATAAAATCTGGAAGCAGTTGAAGATTTATATGCCATGAATGGTTTTACACTTCAAAGCCAAGGCTAAAAGCACAATGAAAAATTGGACATAAGAACATACAAAAACATTAAGCAGTCCTGAAAAAATTATGGAATAATTGAATCAACAATTGAATCAACAATTGAAATAAATGTTGTCCAAAACTGAGCCAGTATAGCACAGGACAATATTGTATGAACCAGAGTTGCACTTTCAGCTCATCTCCAATAATTTGCTGAACCCATATCTTTCTTCTTGAAAAGAAGTATATGTCTACTAGACAGTAAATAATAATAGAAAATAACAGAATAGAATAGAATAACAGAGTTGGAAGGGACCTTGGAGGTCTTCTAGTCCAACCCCCTGCACATAATATTCTAGTTTTGCTTTTTGCATCAAGACAACTGGGTGACTTTGGGTCAGTCACTCTCAGCCTTAGAGAGTGTCAGGAGACAATGACAAATCATTTCCAAAAATATTACCAAGAAAACCACAGGGTCTTGACCAAGCAACCACCAAGAGTCAACCTTGACTTGAAGGCACAAATACACACACACAGACATACACCCACTTGATCATCTATTCCATCAATCCTTCATGAATAATTATTGTAGATTTTAATATTTCATTAAAAATGCAGTAAAAGCTAATAGCAGAGCATCTAGTGATAGACCATCTAAAGCAGTGGTCCCCAACCCCCGGTCCGCGGCCCGGTACCGGGCCGCAGAACAAATGGTACCGGGCCGCCCTGCTACTGCGTCTTCTGTGCAGCGGCGGCGGCGGGTCCTGCGACTTTTGCGAGTCCTGCGAGTCCCGATAATAAGTGCAGGGACGGGAATCCTGCATCTGCCGACGTGCCCCGGCCCAGCTGATCAGCATGGGAGCGGGGCTTCTGTGCGCAGCTCATCAGTATTGAAAGTAACGTGTACAGGAGGGCCTGTCTGCGGTGCAGCAGGTAAAGGGGACTCCAACACATAGCCACACAGTCCCGCAGAAGACATGTACAATATACCCGAGGGTCCAGCACCAATATGGCACATAGGATGTAGATCCGATTGTGTCCTTTAATAACCAACGCGACGCCGCAAACCCCCCCCCCCAGTGGGCCGCGGAAAAATTATCAAACGTTGACCGGTCCACGGCAATAAAAAGGTTGGGGACCACTGATCTAAAGCATTTAAGGTTGCTAAGGTAGTCAAAAGTTGTATCTGAAATAAATACTATTTGGGTTTTTTTTAGCAAACAATGCTGATATTGCAGCTATTCAAACAACAAAAATAATTTAATCACATTGAATGATCTAAGACAGGGGTCCCCAACCCCCAGTCTATGGACCAGCACCAGGCCGTGGCATGCCAGAAACTGGGCCAAGCAAAGAAGCGAAACTGGGCCATGCAGCCTGTGGGATGCAGGCTGCATGTGAAACAACGCCCTCTCCAGGCCAAGGAAAAACCTTTCTCCACAGAACTGGTGCCCAAAAGATTGGGGGACACTGATCTAAGACATACACTTGCCTAAGTTCTTCAACAAAAGACAACCCAGGACCATAAAGACTGAACTGGAGTTGGTAAACTATTGCAAACAACACCTTTCCAATCTAGAAGAAGGGGAGATTCCATACTTTTCAAATTAATTGGATTCCAATACCTCCAACTCCTAAGAAGTGTTAAATATTCTGATTCCATGATGGCCCATGCCACCCCCCCTTTAATTTTAACAAAAATATTTTGTTTAAGGGCATAAAGTCCATCTCCTGGAGGCTGTACACCAATGAAAGTACAATTCGTAGGAGAAGCTAATAACTATCTTTTTCAGTTTCTGCTTTCTGGTTATGTAATACTTAAATTATCTATGGCAGATGCTTTGCTGCCCCAAGCACAATACAGTATAGATGCTGGTATCTTGGACTGTTCCCAAAAGACAGGAAGGAGCCAGTGAAAATACTACAGTAGTGGGATCATTTATTACATTTATATCCAGATTTCCACTAAAACTGATTGTGTGGCTCACAATAAGACATGGATACAATTTGTAATTAAATATTTCAGTTAATCAGAACTATAGACATGTATAAGTCGGTCCACTGCCCACCAGAATACAACCCATTTTAGCAGTAAATCCACTTGGATACCAAGAAACTAACTGAATAAAACCTATTTTGCCTGTGTGCAGAAGGAAGACAGCAATAGGGAAGTTCAGACTTTTGGATTAGACACTATGAATGAACACCCTGTAGCATAATGACAGGCAAGTATTTACAGGTTCTGTATCAACCCTCAAAGGCACCTCATTTCTGAGTAGTCTCTCCCCATAGATTTGAGCATGAATTATAAAGGCTCCTGGTCTGGCACCTCAATGTTAATATATTTATTTCCATAAGCTTCCATGGGCTACAACTTATGTTGTTCTTAAATTGTGGGCAAAAAGAGCTCCATAAAATGAATCTACAGAAAGTATACTTCCTCTCTGATACAAACTGGACTTCTACGTGCAACCATGACTCCAAATATACCTGGACTTCAAAGCTTTACACATTCAGGGTCATTCAGGTGTACATCTGAAAAGGTGAGAAGAAAAGATAGTCCAGACTCTTGGAGGGCTCTATAGGGAAAGTTTGAGAGGGGAACCAGGTGAGTCATTGCAGTTAACTGCCCAGTGCAATCTTCCCGAAAGCAATGGACCAAATCCATTCAAAGCAATTTGCTCACCTGAGGGTTGCCCTGTACTACTGATCTTCAGAACAAATAAGTGTTTTGCCTTCAATGCTATTTCCTGCTTAACAATCTCTGTCCTGCTCCATCTCTGACCAGCTCTAGTTTCTAGGCATTGCTTTTTAAGTTGGTTCCCTATCCTATCTGGAGGTATTTAGGTGAGCTTTCAGTTTAAAGAAGTGTTTTCCTTTTTCACTAGATGGCACTATAAAGTAGCATTATGACTGCCCTGCCCATTGTATGAAAAACAGAGTGGAGGTTGCTGCTAAAGAAAATAATTCCTCTCTGCCTGGTACATGAGTTGTAGATCAAATATTGGTGGGAAAACTAGCATACATCACTTTTGGTTTTTGCAATGGCATTTTAATACATGTCGGGACTACTGCTTTTGAGGGTGAGGCTAGCAGTTGTAAAAGAATTCTCACTGAGTAGATGATAGTAGATGCCTTTCCAGCAGCAATCATTTGCCACACTGTCCCACCACTGTCATTGTGAGCAAACTCTAATGATAACTGTATCTTGTTGCTTGTATCCTTACGATTTATATTGATATTGATTGTTTCCTGATTGCTTATTTGTACCCTATGACAATCATTAAGTGTGGTACCTCATGATTCTTGACAACCTGCCTTCCATTGAGGACCTGTATACTGCACGAGTCAAAAAGAGGGCTGTGAAAATATTTACTGACCCCTCGCATCCTGGACATAAATTGTTTCAACTCCTACCCTCAAAATGATGCTATAGAGCAGGGGTGGCCAAACTATGGCTCTTTGAGGACCTGTGGACTTCAACTCCCAGAATTCCCATTTTTCCTCAGAGCAACAACAGGTGAAATAAGCTGGACTGAAAGAGAGACTGACCAAAGGGCCCATGGCTGCGGGTGGACTTGAATACGGCTCTCCGTAGTCCTGGCCCAACACTTTGACCATGATACCTTGTCTAATCAATACCCCATGCTTACTGCTGAAAAGATCATAACTTTCCAGAGTTCTGCATATCAATTGCTCTTCCCCCTGCTTTTCTTTTAAAAAACATGTGGTTTTCTAATAGGTCCTGCTGTTACAGTACTACTGCTGCCTCTTAATTTAATGTCCATTCCCTTCCATTTTTCCCCACTCCCACATTAACATTCTCAGTGCTGAGGTAAATGATCTCAGTACTCTAATTATGTAAAAGCCCTGCCTCTCTAAAACAGTAGGCATCTCTAAACCCCCCCACTTCATTTCTTTATTGCCCCACACATTTTGCCATTAACAAATACAACATCAAGCTGGGAATTCCATTGGTGAATCTCAGGCCCACCTTGTGCTTCTGAATGCATTCCTACCATGTTTACCTAGAGATAGAAAGAAGGATCTGGAGTATAGAATTGAAACCATGCCTGGTCTCCTCCCCTTCTCACCCCATTCCTCTTTAATGACTTCACTCCAGTATTTGTACTCACATGAAGATGCCACTGGGGAGATTAAGCTTTATCTTAATTCTGAACGTCGTTTCAGAATGTCAGGCTGTTGTACAAGGCCTCAGAAGGAAAGCCAGTAAAAACAGATTGGCAGCAATACTCCTTTCTCTCTTCCAATGCAGTCAGATTCTGACAGTGCCTTTTTTTTTTAAACCATTGCCAGTGTGGTAATCCCCGTTTCTGACTTACACTTCTGGCTTTGCAAGTGATTTTTATCCAAAGCAGGAGCGAGGATGGCCCTATTAGCTTCATGGAACTAGAGTATATTTTTGCAAACATTGCAAGTGAAAGGGGTAGTTCCACATAGAATAAACACAGCATTCTTGTTATGAGCATGGGAACCCATTCACACATATAAGCAATAACGTACAGAACGGCACTAATGGAAATACTGAATCTTCTTCTAGATAAGATCCCAGAATGCTATAGCCCTAGGTGAGGAACTTATAGTCCTCCAGATATTGCTGAACTACCTTTCCCAGCATCTCTATCTAGCAGGGCCAATGGAGAGGGATGCTAGGACTTGTAATTCAGCAACATCTGGAAGTCCACCCTTTTTATAGCCCTGTAGGCTAGCTTTTAAGACTTATGGCATTCATGCTATCAATAATTGTTCTAACTGTTTGATTATTATGCCTGCCAAAAAGCCTTTGGGGTTGTTGTTTTTTTTAAGTTGGGGGTGGTGGGATTAATTGAAGATTTGCTATTGGACAAAATCACACCATGTAAAACTTCATTATTAGGCTGAGTCACTTTGTTCAGAAACCCTATGCCAAATTTTCAAAACTCACAAGATTGTAATACAATTTAATATGAAAATTAGGTGTTCTAGTTTAGGAGCCCTTAGCAATTCTTTTTATACTCTCTTTTTAAAACCACTTTATAATGCCTTGGTAAGCCCATACATGGAATACTGCATTCAGTTTTTGTTGCCACGATGTAAAAAAGATGTTCAGACTCTAGAAAGAGTGCAGAGAAGAGCAACAAAGATGATTAGGGGACTGGAGCAGGGGTGGGTTCTAACTTGCCTCGCTGCTGGTTCGCTTCATCCTGTGTTGTGTGGGCGCGCCTCAGGGGCGCGCGCGCTTCAAGTGCGTGCACATGAGCGGTGCCGAAAATAAGAAAATAAAAAAATAAAAAGCTGAAAACAAGATGGTGACCACATGCACAGTGCCGGAAACTCGGCTTCTGCACATGCTCAGAAGAAAAAGAAATTTAAATTTAAAAAAAAAATTAAAAAAAAGATTAAAAAAAATGGAGGTGCCCATGGACCAGTAACGACCAAACCAGTTCTGTGATGTCATCGTGACATCACCAGCGGGTCACTACCAGTTCGAGTGAACTGGTCCGAACCTGGAGGAACCCACCTCTGGAATGGAGGCTAAAACATATGAAGAACGGTTGCAGGGACTGGGTATATCTAGTTTAATGAAAAGAAGGACTAGGGGAGACATGATAGCAGTGTTCCAATATCTCAAGGGTTGCCACAGAGAAGAGGGAGACAAACTATTCTCCAAAGCACCTGAGGGTAAAACAAGAAGCAATGGGTGGAAACTAAACAAGGAGAGAAGCAACTTAGAACTAAGAAGAAATTTCTTGACAATTAAAACAATTAATCAGTGGAACAGCTTGCCTCCAGAAGTTGTGAATCAGCGGTGGGTTGCTCCCAGTTCGACCCAGTTCTAAGAACCGGTAGTGCTGGCGGCGGGAGGCTCCGTCCACCCGCCCAGCATGCTTCTGCACATGTGCAGAAGCGTCGTGTGTGTGCACGAACCGGTAGTAAAGGGTTTTAGAACTCACTACTGTTGTGAATGCTCCAACACTGGAAGTTTTTGGATAACCATTTGTCTGAAGTGGTGTAGGGTTTCCTGACTAAGCAGGGGGTTGGACTAGAAGACCTCCAAGGTCTCTTCCAACTCTGTTATTCTATATTCTTATTGTTACTTATATGAGTTTTTAAGAGTTCTGCAGCATTTCCCATTTCATGAATCCAGAAGGATGAAAATTAGCCAATAACTCCTGAGAATGTGGATCCTGGGAGCCGATAAAACCTAATATTCTTTCTCTTTGCTGATTTTGGCTTTTTGGGGGGTTGCATTAGAAGTCTGAGAACCTTTTCATTTCATAACAGAGCTTGTTAGCTCTAAACATTAAAAAAACCCTACTATCTAGGCAGGGGTGAAATTCAGCTGGCTCTATCCGACTCATGCGATACGGTAGGGCTGAATGTGTGAAGCCCTGCCCACCCGCGCAGACGTCATGACGTCCCTTTTTTGCGATGATTTTCATCATCTGCGCATGCTGATTTGCAAGCCGGTAGGGAAGGTAAGTGAATTTTACCCCTGTATCTAGGGAATGTTTAAATAGATTTGGTTTAGAAATTTAAAAGTTAATAAACAGGCAATTCTTTTATCATCTTAATTATTTTAAATTGGGCCAACATAGATAACATCTAGAGATTATAAAATTCTAGGGAAATTGTATGGTTCATCAAGTGTTGTAAATGCAACTATGCGCCAGTAAAAATTTAAGGCCTTTATCAGAATGAACTTTGTGGTTACTAGCCTAAAGCTCCAAAATGCCCTTACAGCTATTTCCTTAACGAACTAACAATATAATTTTATTTTGCACCCACTGAAGACTTATCTTCAGTGGGTGCAAAAAATTCTATTGTTAGTTCATTTATTCCTTAGTATCTAAGTATATGTGGGAGCAGGAAATAATTCTGTCCTAGCAGCTTATGCCCACAGTTATCAATTCTCTTAGGACTTCTACAAGCATCTTCTAGCAGCAGTTGTGCTGATATAACCGCTAATGAGGATAAACTTTATTTATATTGCCTCATGATGGATGGTGATACTATAAGTCACTAGTAGATAAATAGCTTTAGCGTGCAATGAAATTGTGTACCCATGTGTGTCTATCTATACAGAAAACTATATTTTATTGATTAGTCAGAAAATAGACTCATTATCACTGGATCCATTAGTGCAGGGGTGTCAAACTTGATTTTATTGAGGGCCACATCAGGATTGTGTTTGACCTCGGTGGGCCGGGGTGGCCGTGGCCAGGGTGGGCATGGCCAGCTCAACGTCACTCGTGTCGGGGGTGCCTGTGGCGGCCAACAAAAATGGGCTCCCGAGTTCCATTTTCGGCTGTGATGGCCTCCTGCAACCCTCTGCCAATGAAAACAGAGCTTGCAAGGGCCGCCTGTGGCCCTCCCGAGCTCCGTTTTCACTGGCAGAGGCACCGTGAGCTGGTCCTTCATTGTTTCCAGGGCGGCCCCGCGGGCCAGATCTAAATACCCCACAGAATGGATCTGGTCCCCAGGCCTTGAGTTTCATATCCCTGCATTAGTGGGTCTCTGTCATAACTGAAGCATCAGAGTTCCTCACATTGTTACTATGCAACACCCAATGTGAATTAAGATTATAGCAATAGCATTTAGCACTAGCACTTAGACTTATATACCGCTTCATAGTGCTTTACAGCCCTCTCTAAGCGTTTTACAGAGTTCAGCATATTGCCCCTGGGTCCTCTGGGTCCTCATTTTACCAACCTCAGAAGGATGGAAGGCTGAGTCAACCTTGAGCCTGGTGAGATTTGAACAGCTGAACTGCTGAACTAGCAGTCACTGAAGTAGTTGCAGTGCTGCTTTTAACCACTGCGCCACCTCGGCTCCATAATGTGGGTTTGCTATGCTGCAAATGGCCAGTTTCTGGTGAGACACTTTTCACAATTTCTGTGAACTACTGCCTACATTTTGATATAATATTATTGAAAGTTTTAAAAACAAGAGTAAAAATTAATGCAAAATAAAATAGAATAAGGCGTCTGTTTGGTCTAGTGGTTAAGGCACCAGACTAAAAAACAGGAGATCATGAGTTCAAGTTTTGCCTTAGCCATGAAAACCAGCTGGGCCAATTTGGACCAGTCATTTTCCCTCAGCCCAATTTGTCTCACAGGGTTGTTGTGGAGAAAATAGAAGGAGGAAGGTATGCAGATATGTTCACCACCCTGAATTATTTGGAAAAGTAATAAAGGTGGGATACAAATAAATAAATGAAAAAAAAGGAAGAAATAAAAGAAAATGCTAAAGTGCAAAATGAAAAAAGTAGGAGAAAAATGGAAAACAAATGAAAAAGATAAAAAGAAGCAGGTTCCCATCTTTTTTACAACAAGTATAAGTACAGCTGCAAATTTACCCCTTTCCCTAAGTTTATGTCATGACTCTCTTCTTTCTATAAACTATTGTATACATTCATCAAAAACCATAATTCATAAGCACATTTCTTCTATTTCAGCTCAAAAAATCCATGAGGGCTTTACAGTAAGTAATAAACAATATTGTCTTTTCTCTGATCAAACACATAAATTTGGTCCCCTCAACAAGTTCTATCATCTTCACCAACATTCCTCTATTGTAGGTATTACCAAATCTTTCCATCTTTGTGAATAAAATTATCTTGCTGTGTTAATCATATACAAAAACAAAGCTCTGTGACTGTTTTCCAACTGTTTGCCCATTAGTCCCAAGAGGAAGACTTCTGGTGTTAATTGTATATTAATCTTTAAATCTTCTGAATCAGAGTATGTATTTCAATCCAGAATTTTCTAGCTTTTTTGCATGTCTATGAAGCACGATAAAATAACCATTCTTGTTCACATTTCCGACATAAATTTGAAGTACCTATATACTTTCTAGATAATTTTTCTGGTGTCCAATACCAACAGTACAAATTCCCTTTAAGATTATATCATAGGATAAATTTCAAACCTTTTAACTACCGTATTTTTTGGAGTATAAGACGCGCCGAAGTATAAGACGCACCTTAGTTTTGGGGGAGGAAAACAAGGAAAAAAGGCCTCTGCCTCCCAGCAATTTGCCAAACAGCAAACAGCAAACAGCACAGATGATATACACTGTTTTCTGTGTATTTCTGTGCATGTGTGCCTGACCCATAGAAATAGCAAAGAATTGGAGAAATGTACATTATGGCAGTATATTAATCCCAAAAAGTTTTCTTAAATGTAATCACACTAACTCCTCCCAATTATTTAAATAAATCTACTCCAAACATGACTAAGTCAGAGTTTAATTCAGCTGTCTTATTTTAATACTAATACTTAATACTAAAACAGGACATTTCAGATTATACTTTTACAGATCTTTAAAATTGATGTGGCTTTCTGGAAGGCTTTCTGCTATTTAAAAGAAGATACAATAGCACTGGGCCTCTTCCATGTTTTAATGTAATTACTTTGAAATAGCATATAATTTATATTTATGATATCTGTGATACCTAGATATTCTACTATTTTTCTCAATTTACTCCCCCAATCTTATGACCCTGGGTTGGTCACAAGTCTCTCAAAATGCAATCTCAGTGCAATAATATAACACAAGAAAAACAATCTAATCCAACTATAAAACTGTTACATGTTCAAACATATGCTTTCATTTCTGAAAGGCCAAGCACAAGGGACAATGCATTCCATCATGTAGAGGCCATCACCAACAAGGTTCACCATCTGCCCTACTTCATCTGATGACAGGATCTTAAGCAGGTCCTCACTTGATGACCTGATCAGATGCTTGGAATCTTTGGCAATGATGCAATGAAAGGAAATAATGACAATTGTTCTGATCAAAAGTTATGGAAGGAAAGCAGACAAGATGGAAAGAAAGAGAGAACAAAAGACTACTGGATCCCACAGTATATTAATCTATGGACAGGTAGAACAGCCTTTACCAACTTGATGCTTTCCAAATCTGCTGAAGTGTTTTTATTTCCAATCAACATCATCAACATCAGCCCAGGAACTTTATCCTCTAATAGCAGGAAGTTTCTAAAACAAACAAGAATGCATGGGCTTGCGATATCCCATGTGATTTCTGAAATCATGTAAACATCTCCCCTCCTCCCAGTGCAGATATCCAATCAATCTCTACCGGTTCGAAGAAGGTGACTGCACAGAGTAAACTTCCTCTTCCTCCTCAGAATTCACAACCTGTTATGTTATTGCTTCTCCAGGAGTAAGTGGGTTATTTGTTTTTAAAGAGAGGTTGTGGAATCCATCCCATAAAACCATTATGTTCTCAGAGGAGGAGCATCCACTATTCTGCTGGAAGCATCAACACTTATTGACAAGGAGGACTGGGCTGTCCTGTTCACTCATCCCAGGACGGAGCGTTTACAGTACCATTCATTCAAGAGAGCTGTTGGGGAGCAGAGATAGTAATTCTTTCTTGGGGGGCGCTTTCCTCTAAAATAGCCTCTCCCCCAGAAATTCACTTGGTGTTTGCCTTCTTGCCTTGTTTGTTTTCTCGTTTTACCTCTGCCTTTCCTTCAAGAGATCAAATCGGCATATATAGCACAGGGTTGGGTTCCACTTACCTTCGCCACCAGTTCGCATTGCGACGTTTCGCGCGTGAGCATCCCCTCATGCAATTTGGCTTCCGCGCATGCTCAGAAGCAGGAATCAGCCCGAAACACAGCTGAGGAGCTGATCAGCTGTGTTTCGGGCGAAGAAATCAAGGTCAGTATTAACCCGCGGGCGGGCGGGCCCTTTTTCAAGCAGCAGAAGGGGAAAAATTCGCAACCCCCCCCCCAAAAGATGGCAGCACGCATGGACCAGCACCAACAGTGATGTCACCAGTGGGTCACTACCAGTTCGGACGATCCGAACCGGGAGGAACCCACCCCTGATATAGCACCCCTCCTTTCATGTTTTTGCCACAACCACCCTGTGAAGTAGGTTGGGCCAAGAGACACTTACAGAGAAAGCGGGTGTGTGTATGTCTGTGCGCTCAGAGTCACCCGTGGCTTTAGAAGGAGGGTTAAAGGTGGGAGCTTAGTTTAACAGAGTCTTTGAAAACTGGCTATTATTATGAGAATGTTGAAAGGGGAGAGGGAAGATTCATTTGGCTGTTTTGAAATCATTTCAGTTGTTTTACCAGTTTAAGTTGTTTTCCTTTGGCAACAGCCAAGAGACGCAAAAGAATTAAAATCAATAACAAATCTGCAATCCGCAGTTCTGTTTTTGGATCTTGGGGACTAAGTCTTCTCTGGGATTACGGGTTAGAGGGAAAGTTGCAACTCTATGGGAGTTCTGTTGCAAGGATATATTGGAGGGAGAGCCTGGCCCATCACGTGGTGCCTTCTTGTCCCATCCTTCCCTCAGATGTCCATGCCAAGTGAGGAGAGCATCTTCTCTGACAAATTCCTCAAGCCAAACAAAAGGCACGTCATTTCATTTCGGGCAGAAAGCACCTCCGCTTCGCCCCTGTTTAAAAAGAGTTAGTCATCACTTGCAACAGGGCCGCTGCTCCCACTGCTCCTGATCACGTCCAAGTACAGAATCAAGGGAGGCTGGGGAAGAGAGGATGATTCACCCCCTCTGGGTGAAATGCCAAGAGGAATGGGTGGGGTCATGTTCTTTAAACTAGGGATTCGTAAATGTTTACTCCAATTTGCTGCTTAGTTATAGTTGACCTCTGTGGGTTGGCACACCCACTGATTTACTGCCTTCGTACTGACAGCATTGTTGAGATGTTTCCCTCCATATCTTAATTCTGTTTTTTTTTTTTAAAGAAAGCCTTGGCAATCTACTTTCCATGCCCCCAAATAAATATTTAGGCTTTTATGTTTGGCCATGAGAACATTACGCGGGTCTTTGAAAACAGGTGGTTTTATTCTAGAATGCCTGGATGCACAAGGTGTTGTCATTTATAGGAATGAAGGTTATAGCTCCACATCCATTATCCCTCCTTACACACACACACTCAAATACTGTTAGTTCCTCTCTCAAAACACTTCCTCCTGTTAGGATGGAATGTAAAAATGATGGAAAACTTTGGGCAAAGAACAACTCCCCCCCCCAATGTGTGCTGAAAACGGTTAGATTGTAGTCCCAAGGAAGACTAAGTGGCAGTCTTAAATGAAGATGACTATTTTGGCTGGGGAAACACCAAGATTAAAAACTTGCGTGTTTAAACCAGAAATGTACCACCTGGGTGCTTACCTATTGATCTGTAAGTTCTTCACAAAGGGATTTCTAGTTTTCATATGATCATCTGGGACGGAAAATCCTTTCACAGCTCGTTCATGACAGCCAGTTATTCAGCAGTAAGAGGCAAGCCGGGAAGTAATGGAGTAGATCCATCAACTAAATTAATCACCCAAATTCACTTACATAACCCAGTGCAGCCAGCAGTTCCAGCTGTCTAGCATGAAGGACAAACTGGTTATTACAGGTGTTGCTCAGGATATTAGGCTCTAAAGTTGCACTGTACTGTGTTAATTGTGTATAATCATGTTTTGCTGACAAATTCCACCCATCATCAACATAAATTTCATGCATGCTTATTCAGACGGAAGTCCCATTCAGTTCAATGGGTCTTATGGCTGTGAAACTGGGTAGAGGGTTTCAGCGTAAGTATTCAGTTTAAACCTTTTTCTCAAGGGAACAAAAAGGATCCCATTCTCTCCACTGAATCACTGAATCACTAGATCAGCATCCAGCTATCAGACCCATTTTTAATATGATTATCTTTGCTATGCTTCCTAAACTGGGAATAACTTCACAATGCTCTACCAACTTATACTACTTCCCAGTTACCAATAACTTAGGACACGGTATGTGTGAGATGGTAAAAGACACAGTGTAACACTGTTTTTGGAGGCCAGCTGTACTGTTCTGCTGCAGCTGATGTTAGATGAAAGCGCACAACGAATCTGCTAGATGTTAATATATTTCAATTGCATGGATAGTCACATAAGAAGCCCCAGTCAACTAATGTGGCTCAATCAGAGATGTACAAAATTTTTCTGGTCACATCAGGGGTGGGTTCTACTTACCTTCCCCACCGGTTCGCATTGCGATGTTTTGCGAGCGTCCCCTCATGCAATTTGGCTTCTGCGCATGCTCAGAAGCTGGAATTAGCCTGAAACACAGCTGAGGAGCTGATCAGCTGTGCTTCGGGCAAAGGAATAAAGGTCAGTATAAACCCGGGGGTGGGCAGGAGGGCTCTTTTTCAAGCAGCAGAACAGGAAAAACCTTCCAAACAGTAAAACATTCGCAAAAAATTCAAAAAAAGAAAAGAAAAAAAAGATGGCGCCCACGGACTGGCACCGGCCGATCCAGTTCAGTGACGTCACCAGCGGGTCGCTACCGGTTTGGGCAATCCGGTCTGTTGAAAGGTATGTTGGAGGGGTTATATTCTGAGAGGAAGATGAGGCTAAGACATAAAAAATGGATGAACTTAGGACATGGCAAATGACTCGTCTTTATGACAGCCGCTGTGCCCCGGGGTCATGTGAGCATCTTTTGCGATCACCTGACAAGCAAAGTCAACGGGGAAGCCAGATTCACTTAACAACCGTGCTACTAACTTAAATAACTGCAGTGATTCACTTAACGGTGGCAAGAAAAGCCGTAAAATGACGCAAAATTCAACAAATGTTTCATTTAGCAACATAAATTTTAGGCTCAATTGTGGTCGTAAGTTTAATATACTCTCTTTGGAAGGCTAGTTCCTGCGATTTCCAGAATTAACAGCCATGTGAGGATTGTAACTGCCTAATTAAGCTGCTGCGGGTGGCCTAATAATTTTCCTGTATTGTACCTTAATTTGCATTCATTTCCAAGTAATGAAGAAATCTCTTACCAACAGTGTTTATTTACATTGCTTTAGCTATCGTACTAAACATGAACCATCTTTCAGTTACAACATGATCCAAGAAAAGGAACTTTATGCTCATGTTGTTATGCTGTTGCAAATGAAACAATCTGTCACGTCTTCATGCTTCACAATCCACTCCCCTTTGATTTCCTTATATTCCCTTATTCAAAAACAACATGTTGTAGTTTCCCACGTTTTGAGTTTACTATTATCAAGGATGGGTTCTGGCTCACCTAGCTGCTGGTTCACTTCCTCACACACCGTGTGGGTGACCGCACGGGTGCGCACATGCGTGCATGCGCAATGCTAAAAATCCAGCTTCTGTGCATGCGCAGAAGCAAAAAAAAGCTTCTGCACATGTGCAGAAGCAAAAAACAAGATGGGGCACCTATGGTGCTGCCGAGAGAGCCAGTTTGGGGGCGTGTCCAGCCGGCCATTGCTGCCGGTTCGGCGAGCGGGGAGAAATTCCTGCTACCGGTTCTATAGAACCGGTCTGAACTGGCAGGAACCCACCTCTGACTATTATGTAGTTTCTGTTCCAAAATAAGTGGCAGAGAGAGACATCTTTAATAAACACTGAGGTTTAGCAAAAATAACATTAACAGTAAATACAAGCTTATGGATCAATCTGCCTGGACCATACCATGTGCACAATTTTTGGAATGTGTCTGATGAAAAGACAGCAGTTTCTCAGTATGAAAAGATACAGATACTTGGTTATTCTAAGCTGAAGTTAAGGCCTGTGGAACAATAAAGTCAATTTATCAAAAATTCCTTGGCCCCAAACCAATTATTATTCTCTCTCTCTCTCTCTCTCTCTCTCTCTCTCTCTCTCTCTCTCTCTCTCTCTCTCTCTCTCTCTCTCTCTCTCTCTCTCTCTCTCTCTCTCTCTCCCTCCCTCCCTCCCTCCCTCCCTCCCTCCCTCCTATCTTTTAAAATGAAGATGTTCTCCAATCAAACAATTAGAAAAGCAAAAAGAATAGTGCAGGAAAAAAAATCTGTGAGGCATGAGGTAAGGGATGGGTGTGGCCTTGACATGAAAAAGACAGAGGTATGTAATTAAACAGCTTTAATTACATACCTCTTACTTACTTTCTTTTTCAAAAAAGAAAGTAATACCTTGACTTGAAAACGGAAAATTCAAGGAAGCTTTAAAAAATGGCCCAAGAGTTTCACATAGTTTTATCTTCTCTTTCTATTTACTATTGTTCTGTGAAGGATGTGATCCTTTAATAAGTAGTTGTTGCAACTTTGCTTTTCCTGGAATCCCCTTGAATGAAAGAGGGCTTTGGAATTATAATATAGTTTTAAAATATATCCTAATGTATCTTTATGTCTGCAGATAGAGAGATATCTCTGCCTAAAACAAATTGTAAACATCATTGACGATAAGCCAAATACCACAATTTATTTATTTATTTATTTATTTGTGAGATTTATATACCGCCTCACAGTGCAAGCACTCTCTAAGCGGTTTACACCAGTAAGCAATGTATATATTTATATTGCCCCCAACAATCTGGGTCCTCATTTTACCTACCTTGGAAGGATGGAAGGCTGAGTCAACCCTGAGCCGGTGAGATTTGAACCGCTGACCAGCGGATCACAGTCAGCTAAAATGGCCTGCAGTACTGCCTCTAACCGCTGCGCCACCTCGGCTCATCATAATAAGGTACTCATGTCTGATTCTGGAAAAAGTATCTTGACTATTCAGCTTTTATTCAAGGAGTGAGTTCTACTGATATAAAGAAAAGAATATATTGGCTAGTTCAAAGTATTCTATAGCTCGAATGGGACTACTCCCATTTCTCTGTTTCTGTGATGAACCATCATTACAGAAAGGTATGATGAATAGTTGGGTGAAAGTAGTCCTTTTGGAATACTGAGATTGTGTGGTTTGCAAACTCATAAAATAGTAGCCATAAGAAAACTTGCCTACAGCATTCACAAAACAGTCAGCCACAAAACACTGATTTAGCAGGATACGAACAATCTCCTCAGATGCTGTCTGTCATATCAGTGGGATCAGTAGTAAATCAACATGTTACCGATGCTTTGCTTTTCAGCATGAGGGAGGTGCCCTATTCATTTTTTCCCCAAAGAATCTTTTCAGGATGCGCAGGTGTGGCAAGACCATGGGCACATTGAAGCCCACGAGTACTACAACTGCTTACCTTTGAACTAGGGCATCCTGTCTTCAATGAATGTATTTTCGAAAATACATTTCATGCATTTAAATATTAATTAGGGAAATTTATGGAACCTTTGATGTTTCCTATGCTGGTGGCAAATTTTAGGCAAGGCTGCTTTAATTTCTTTGGTCCTTTGATATACTTCCCAGGAATATCTGACTGCCTATCATCGCAACCAGGCTAATGACCCAGATCTAGTCTTGTCTGATCTGGTGATCAGTGTTCAAAGGCAGATCCCTTATACTTCAATCAGAATGGCTGAAAGCTGGCTGACAAACCATTGTCCAACCAATCTGGAGACTTCCAGATAACCAAGTCAGACAGTGATATAACCACAAGCCCATTTCTTGCTTTTATGCCCATGGCAACCAAGCAAATATCCATACTATTGCATTGTATGTTATTTTAAATCCTGATGCCTGCCATCCAAGAGAACACAGTACATGTGTAAAATGTAAAGGTGGAAGCTCCTTTGAGCTGAGATAATCTTTTGGTGACTTCATGGATAATTCATGGAGACATACAGAAATGCAATCTACAACTTCTACACCGTAAAAACATATGGACTACACAATTCGATCAGGGCAAAGCAATAGACGCAATTTACATAGTCTTCTGCAAAGCCTTTGACTCAGTGGTACACGACAAACTACTTCTAAAAGTAAAATCTTACGGCATTTCTGGACCCCTGCACAAATGGATTACTGCGTTCCTGTCAAACAGGCAACAAGTGGTCAAAATAGGAAATGCTTTATCAAACCCTGTACCTGTTAACAGTGGTGTTCCCCAAGGCAGTGTTTTAGGACCAACTCTCATCATTCGTTACATAAATGACCTTTGTGATAATATAAAAAGCAACGGTGTCCTCTTCGCAGATGATGTAAAACTATTCAACACCATCGACAATGCTACTACCCTTCAAAAAGACCTCGACTATGTATCAGAATGGTCAAACAAGTGGCAACTTCAACTCTCAATCAACAAATGCTCAGTCTTACACATTGGCAAAAATAATCAAAACACAAAATACAAACTAGATGATCACGACCTTGCTGATGATCCTCACTCAGTAAAGGACCTTGGAGTAATCTCTAATTATCTAAGTGCCAGAGCCCACTGCAACAACATTGCTAAGAAGGCATTAGGAGTGGTTAACCTAATCTTCTTCTCTGGTAATATTGTACTTCTAACTACAGCATATAAAACATTTGCCAGACCAATTCTCGAATATAGTTCATCCGCCTGGAACCCACACTACATATCGGACATTAAGACAATTGAGAATGTCCAGAGATATTTCACGAGACGAGTACTACACTCCTCCATTCGCAACAGAATACCTTATGCCACCAGACTTGAAATTTTAGGCCTAGAAAATTTAGAACTACGCCGCCTTCGATCTGACCTAAGTGTAGCACACAAAATTATATGCTACAATGCCCTAGCTATCAATGACTACTTCAGCTTCAACCGCAACAATACACGAGCTCGCAATAGATACAAACTTAATGTAAACCGCTCCAAACTTGATTGTAAAAAATTCGACTTCAGCAACAGAGTGGTCAATGCCTGGAATACATTACCTGACTCTGTAGTTTCTTCCCCAACCCCCCGAAACTTTAACCTTAAACTGTCTACCGTTGACCTCACCCCATTCCTAAGAGGTCTGTAAGGGGTGTGCATAAGCGCACTAGCGTGCCTACCGTCCCTGTCCTAAAGTCCCCATGTATCTCGTAAAATATCTTGTACTCAAACTATACTTGTACTTTTTATATATTCATACTAATGTTTATATTTTGTTTGTATTCATATACATGCTTGACAAAATAAATAAATACCGTATTTTTCGGAGTATAAGATGCACCGGAGTATAAGACACACCTAGATTTTAGAGGAGGAAAACAAGGAAAAAAGTATTCTGAACCAAATGGTGTAGTAATATATTATTTAATAAAATACCAGTGTAGCAGAATACTTTTTACAACCATATATACTTTTTACAACCATGTATACTTTTTATAACCATGTACACTTTTTACAACCATGTACACTTTTTACAAACTTCAAACTTGACAGCTTTAAGACTTGTGGACTTCAACTCCCAGAATTCTTCCTCCAGTCATGCTAGCTCAGGAATGGGAGTTGAAGTCCACAAGTCTTAAACTTGCCAAGTTTGAAGACCCTTGCACCCATAACCGCTAACCCAGGGGTCTTCAAACTTGACAGCTTTAAGACTAGTGGACTTCAACTCCCAGAATTCCTCCTCCAGTCATGTTAGATGGGGTAATTAGAAGGCAAAAACACCTGTTTTGCAAAAAACACCGCATTTTTCACTTGTTTTCTTTTTTCTTTTGCAAAAACGGCATGCAGAGGGTTTGGGAAGCCTGCAGAGCACTCCTAGGGGGTGGGGGAAGGCAAAAACGCCCCCGTTTTTGCAAAAAACAGCCTGTTTTTTTGCAAAAATGGGATGCGAGGACGGGGCTTTGGGAGGCCAAAAATGGCTGTATTCGGTGTATAAGAAACACCGACATTTCCATCCTCTTTTTGGGGGCAAAAAGGTGCGTCTTATACTCCGAAAAATACAGTAAAAATAAAATAAATAAATAAATAAATGGTTTGCCAATTCCTTCTTCTGGGAAGTTTTTTCAACCCACAGTCTACTCATGACCTTCGGATTTTCTGATAGTCTCCTTTCTAAGTTCAAACTAGATCCAATCTTCCTTAGCATATTTTGATCAACTAGGTACTGCCCCTTAGCTGGTTAATTGTGCATCATCATCATCATCATCATCATCATCATCATCATCATCATCATCATCATCATCATCATTATCATCATCATCATAATTTTCCACCACTTTCTTGTTTGTTCCTGTTCAACCCACTTTTTTCACAACCTCCTACACAGTAGTGGGTTCTAAAACCTGTTGCTACCAGTTCTCATGCGTGCTTGCGTGCGCAATGCTTCTGGGCATGCACAGAAGCTTCTGCACATGCACAGAAGCATCCCGAGTGGGTGGGCGGAGCCTCCTGCCACTGGCGCTACCGGTTCGCAGAACTGGGCTGAACCAGGAGCAACCCACCATTGCTCCTATACCTCTAAGGGGCCACAATATCATCACAGGGTGTCCATGAAGGCTTGAAGGAACATTATGATTTAAATCTTGAGTTAAGTCTTGGTGGTCTGTGGTCATGATTCGTGACATGTGTTTAAAGGGAGTTGATGGTGAAGAAAAGGTTGAGAATCACTGTCCTATACTAAAGGACAGGGACAGATAAAAAAAAACAAATAACTGATTGCTGCTGGCTGCTGGCAATTTATTGATTAGAAACTATTCCAGAAAAGCTGACTGATATTTCCAAGTTTCTAAATTTTTGATTAATGAATCATATCGTTTGTAAATAGATTTGCAAAAACCTTGTTTTGTGCCAGGGATCTGCTCAGTCAATGCCTGATATCGTCCCCCAATCCTGTTATATAGTCTTAAAACATGTTGATTTTAAATCTGGCAAGTCAAATATGAAAAGTAGTACTTATTGATATTCATGAATTTGCTAGGGAGGCGCAAAGACATGAGTGGAACAGAAGGAAGAAGCAGAAGAAAAGAAAATTTGCATACTTCCAGTAACTAAAGCTGAGCTTTTGTAACATCTAAATAAAATTTCTGCATAGGTTATTGATATTATGCAATACATTTTACATGCTATATGCATACCTATATTTCCAGAACTTTCCATATGTCTGGACCCCATAGTCTTTATAAAAAAGAATCCATAAATAATCATGATAGCTAACAAGTCTTTTCTTATATAGTCTATAAAAGTTTATATGCTATTATCAGTTCATTGCAGCATTTGTTATTTATTTAATTTATTCAATTGATATGGCTGCTAAGTATCTGGAAGATGGTATAATGCACTTTGGTGTTTTCATTGTAAAACTTAATTTTGCTACCCCTCTCAAAGCTAGGTCCCTATTTGCTACTTCAAATAATTTTCTGTGCTCAGATTGGGATATAAGCTAAACCTTACTATTACTAAACTTTATTATATCTGGTGAAATGTGAACATTTCTTAAATGCTTGTCAAATTAAATCAACTAAGTTACCTTGGCTGACTTTAGAGGATTCATTGATTGTAGCTTCATCCATGATGACTATGTGAAGATCTATCAACAAAGGAAATGCTTACCATTCCATGTAGAATTTGGTCATTACTTCCTAATCTTTTGTTAATGAAATTGCAGAAATATGCTATTCAGCATATTTACAGTATACTGACAATTGTGGGTCCACAAGTACAGTGCCTTTCACTTAAACCTTATACAATACAGGTTAAGAGTTAACTCTGGATATAACTAATAGATCCCCAAATGTTTTAGCTAAAAGACTGCAAATGAAATACTGTATGTCTCATGAACTGCATGTAGGCAAAGTGACGAAAAGTATAAATACAAATTTCTTGCTATCTTCTCCCACTTAATCTATTTTAACTATCTTAAATCTATCAATTTAATTTTAACCAAGGTTGGGCAATGTGTATCGTCTAGTTATTTTTTGAGCCGTGATTGTTAGAATGCAGTACTGCAGACTACTTCTGCTGATTGCCTACTGCCTGCAGTTCAGCAGTTCGATTGTCACTGACTCACCGGTTGATTCCTTCCGAGGTTGGTAAAATGAAGATCCAGATTGTTGAGGGCAATATACTGGCTCTGTAAACCGCTTAGAGAGGGCTGTAAAGAACTGTGTAGTAGTATATAAGTCTAAGTGCTATTGCTATTGCTATTGATAGTCTACATCTTTCCTTATTTCTCACTTTCAGCCCTTTTGACTAGTTACGATACTAACCAGGGTTATATGAAGGTTAGGGATGAAGCATCAGTGGACAAAGGGTTGGCTCTCTCTAGTGATGTATAGGCAGTGGTGGGTTCCTGCCGGAGCTGTCCAATGCATAGCTCCGGTAGGGAGCAGCCAATTGCGCAATTTGCACGCGACTGCTCCGGTGCCATCTCCACTGTGAGAATTTTTGGGCTTTTTTGCTTCCGCGCATGCGCGGAAGCAAAATCGTGCCGAAATCTCGCGAGGGGATGCGCGCGTGAGATTTTGGCGAGATTTCGCTTCCGTGCATGCGCAGAAGCAAAATTGTGCGAGGGCACGCGCATAGCGAGTGTGTGCATGCCCAAAATGTGGAGATGCGCGCACAGCGCACCGGTATCGGTAAGTGAGCAACCCGCCCCTGTATATAGGGCAATAGATCAGGGCATTTGTTCATTTAAGCTATAACTGTAGCAATGCATAATTACTGTAGCAGTGACAAATAGATGCATTCCTATGCTTCAGGTGATTTTTCAAAGAGAACCAAACTCAAACAAACTTTCACAGATCACATTCACATGACATATACTACTTAGTTTCCTATTAACTGTGCTAAGGTTTTCATCCAGAAAATGCATGGCCAAACATGGCTGCCAGCCCCTCCTACTTTTTGGATTAAATATCCCATAGAGATACAGAGCTAGACTGCAAAAATCTAGTTGCCTGGTGACAAAGAAATATGAAAAATGCCAACTCTGTGATGTCATTAGTGTTGTCTGGATTTGTGCAACTTAGATCTGATAACCAACAACATCTTTAAAGAAATAAAATTCAGACGAGAAGAAGAAAACAACAATATACCGTGTTCCCCCCAAAATAGGACCCTGTCTTATATTTTTTTGAACCCTGAAATAAGCGCTTGGCCTTATTGCCATGCACTCAAAAGCCCGATTGGGCTTATTATCAGGGGATGTCTTATTTTGGGGGAAACAGGGTACTATCTTCCTGGTTATCCTCAACAGCTGAGGAAACAATGGCAAACTAGAACACAAGTCTATTCAAAAACAACTCACACTAACTTACTGCTCCATTACCAAAGAAACAACCCAACCTCTCACAAGAGGGGTTGTGTAAGAACATTATTCAGCAATCTAGAACTCCAGAAAAAACAATCAGACTACTTATGCATCTTATAATGAAAAGGACACCCATATAACTTTATTAAAAAGGACCTGGTCACTCAATCCACTATAGCACAACCAAAATAATTACTGATAATGCCATACATCATAAACTTCTAGAAACAAACAACTGATTAATACAAGCCCATAGTATCACTGTAGCATACAAACCAACTAATGCCCTCCAAAACATCTTAAATAAATGAAAAGACCCAAGAAGAAAAAAAGGGTCATTTACAACATACAGTGTAAGGATTACCGGTAACAGCCATTATGTAGGACAGAAAGGCAAAAGACTAGCAGGGCACATCCATGAACACCAACTAGAAGTAGAAAGAGGTGATGAAAGCTCCTCAATCTCACAACGCAACCACAGTTTCAATCGGGAAAGTGTGAGCATCCCAAACCAAATTAAACCCTCAAACACTCGGGAATATCTGGAAGCTTGGCATTCAGACAAATAAACCATTAATAGATATTTATAGATAAACCACATTTGTACACCATTCAAAATAGACAATAAAAAAACTAAAAAGAAAATAAAAAGACCAGAGCAGCAGCCAACACATAGATAAGCAGGGATTAACACCAGACAAACAAAAAGAAAATACCCTAAACAAGTAAGTACCAAAGAGAAAACCCAGGGGTGAAATTCAGCAGGTTCTGACAGGTTCTGGAGAACTGGTAGCAGAAATTTTGAGTAGTTCGGAGAACCGGCAAATACTACCACTGGCTGGCCCCAGAGTGGGGTGGGAATGGGGATTTTGCAGTATCCTTCCCCTGCCACGCCCACCAAGCCACGCCCACAGAACTGGTAGGGAAAAAATTTGAATTTCACCCCTGAGAAAACCACACCCCCACCAACACTAGCAGTGCAAGCTACTATACAATATATAAACAGGGAGCAAACCTCACATTCACTAGCACCAATGATGTTACATAGTTGGGTAATGAAATGGCTGCTAGCAAACAACCAACCATTGAGAGAGAAACACAGTAGATCTGATAGCTATAATATTCCAGAAATCTTTGTGATATATAGCATTTCCTGTACATTTTTAAAAAGTCTTGAAATTGTCAGTAGCGCATGTGTTCCAGAAAGTGGACAAAAAAAAAAGCAAAGCAAAGCAAAGCAAAGCAAAGCAAAGCAAAGCAAAGCAAAGCAAAGCAAAGCAAAGCAAAGCAAAGCAAAGCAAAGCAAAGCAAAGCAAAGTTTCTGGATCAGTTCTTAGGCCAAAAAAAGCAAATGACATAGTAACTCAGCAATTGTGCTTAGTTTTTTGTAAGTAGCAAAAAAAAAAGGATTTAAGAAAAAAGTTCTTGCTTTAGTGGTGGCTTCTCTATTTTAAAAGTGTAAAAAAAAAGCCTTCAGTTTCCTGTTGAGACTATAATAACAAGGAAGAGAAGAAAAAATACACAGGAATATGCGGTCATCATACTCATGGGGAACACTTAAAAACATTGGGGAATTAAAAGGAAACCATATAATATGTTTTCTATAGTATCTGAAGCTCTAAGGTATGATATTTGACTCTTGTGACACTTTGTTGACTTAAATGCCTTTAGAACCATTACCAATATTTGTCTGTTAGAGGGTCACACCCTTGATGTGTAATATTCAGACATGCAGCCATTATGGCATCCCAAATGGGAATCCCAACATTTGTACAAACACAATACGTAGAGAACAAAAACAATCATAAAAGGAATTTGTGGAAAGAAAAAGAGAAAAGAACTGTAACCTACTGATAGGTTACAGTGGCCATGTAGACCCAGTCACAGTGCTATCTACAATACCAAATCACAATCGGGAATATTTATCATTCTGATCCTTGCAACTGTTGTATTCTCCCCAGCTTTAATAGCAGGCATCCAGTTTTATATTCCAGTTTCATAATAGATAGTTGCACAGCAAAGAATACTAATAACAAAAACAATACTTTATAATAATAACAACTAAAATCCATTATTTTCAATTTATTTTAACCAATAGAAAATTTAGAATAACACAAGTTATATTTATATTATTATTGTACAACATAATGGAAGCCTGTTGAAACAAGTTGAAGATTAATAAAAAGACTGCTTTGAGTCGCAGGTGTAACATGTGTTATGGATTCTCTTTCTAATGGGTGGAAGATTTTCCATTCTGCATGTACCTCCCTCTTTCTTTCTTTCTTTCTTTCTTTCTTTCTTTCTTTCTTTCTTTCTTTCTTTCTTTCTTTCTTTCTTTCTTTCTTTTTCTTTTTTTCTTATTCTTTTTCTTTCTTTCTTTCTTTCTTTCTTTTTTCTTTTTTCTTTTTTCTTTTTTCTTTTTTCTTCTTTCTTTCTTTCTTTCTTTCTTTCTTTCTTTCTTTCTTTCTTTCTTTCTTTCTTTCTTTCTTTCTTTCTTTCTTTCTTTCTTTCTTTCCTATCCTACATGGATTAGCAATATAAATTAACATTTCAACTAAAGTAGTAGAACCCAATAAAATATAAATGTTAAAAAGATCTATCTTCAAATATCAACATCCAGACCATCTAACCATTGAAGCGCAGCATCATTTATATTTTAAAAAAATCAGATACTGGATCGGTATGTGCCCTCAGCTTACAGCACACAACCTGCCATTAATTCATGCCACCTTAACATAAAAGTTTTTCCTTGATGTGGAGAGAAAAAAAAATCACTCTGTAGAATCATAATCCCTGTGTAAATCTTGCATCTTTCTGATTAAGCAAACACGCAAATCATGGAATGGTTTAGTATAGAAATTATGTTATTGCTGATATTTCTGTGCTGCTCCACTCCAAACAGCACCTACTGAAAATGATGACAGGCATTCATAAAAGCAATGAAAGTCAGCTAGACAGTTGGAAGATCACTCACTAAAAAAGTTTCTGTAGTACAATCCTATAAATGATTACTTAGAGGTTAGCCCATTTATACTGTGCGGTGCTTATTCCAAGGTAAATGCACACAGGATTGCAACTTAATTTTATGTTAAATTGAATTGTCACAAAGTAGATAACTGATTCAGATGAGGTGGATTTTTCTACAATACTCAGACATGGAGTTCTTTATACATTTTTGGGTAGAATAAAATCAATCCCAGTCAGTGCATTAGAAGACTGTTGACTTATGAGAAAGAAGGTAGAAGGGAGAGAGGGAGATAGAGGGAGGGGAGTAGTGTGAAATATAGAAGGAAAGCAGACTGGAGATAAAAGTATAAAAGGAGCAAATTAAGGATCTATGTTTATGCTATTTTGGATGGAAGTATATAATTATCGTTGTTTTGATAATATGGTATATGTATGGATGTTTGTGTAAGTTTGGTGAAAAAATTAAAAAAATTATATATATATATATATAAAAAGAAGACTGTTGACTTACTTCATTTCACAAAAGAGAAGAGTATGAGTCTAAAAATGGAATGCTGAATAAAGGACATCCCAGTCACATCCATTTGCGCTTCTGACATTAGTAAAGAGGATTTTAGCCATTTGGATTCAAGAAAAAAAAAATTAATTGTCCTAGTTCTCTGCTTTGATCAGTTCTTTGAATTCCACCATGACATTCTTCCATTTATCTGAGTTGCATCAAGGAAGGAACAATCAGAACAAGGTGATTTTAATTTTTATTATCTTAAAATATTCATCTGATCTTTGAATTCCAGAATTGTTACATTTTCATAGTTACGTATTCAGGTAGTTAAAATGATATAAGAATCTTCCTCCCCCCCAAGCTCCAACTTTTTAATTTTTCCTGCCAATAGGGACAAAAAGTTCTTCCTTCCTTCCTTTAAACCTAATTCTTATCTTTAAATGGGGCCACCTTGACTGCACAGGAATCAACATTCCCTATTCAGTTAAAGCCCCTTTTCTTTAAACGTTGTATGCCTGAATACAATTCTGCATCTTTTGTATAGAGATTTAATTCCAGACTTCTGTTTAATGATGAAATAACAGAGATGTTCATCAGAATGCATAATAAGATGTTAGCATATATGCAGGAAGTGCAATCCTGACCATACAGGATGCATAAAAATAAAATCAGTATAGTTTCCCTGTTACCTTTTGCTCATAAGAAAAATATAAAACATGCCAAACAAGTTCTCAAGGATGATGTAAGAAGACTCAATCCTAGTGTGTATGCATATCTTTATTTGTGTCATGTTAATGGAGTTATTGATGGAATTTATAGCAAGATATTAATGACCTAATAAAGTGCTGTGTTCCTAAAGGATTCTTGTCTATATAGAGGTCTTGAGCATTCTCTCTCTTCCACCTCTTACTCACCAGCCTCCGAATTGCAAGGGTAAGCAAGGGTGGATGAAGGAACTGGTAAAGTCCTGAGTTAAATTCAATTCCAAGGGACTTCATGGGTTTCCATGAGGTACCTCTTAGCCACTTTACAAGAATAAATTTTCATTTCCTTCTTTCAGGATGTTTTTTGATTTCTCAGTTTATCCTACAGTAGAGAGTGCTTTAATTCAGGGTTCCTCAACCCCCGGGCCACGGCCCATTAGCAGGCCATGACTATTCAGAACCAGCCTGTGCAAGTGGCAGGCCGGCGTGCATGTGTGCACACTGCTCAACTCGTGCAAATTGAGCTGCATGCACATGCGTGCACTGGGTCGCCACTCATGTGGCCGTGTTCCCCTCTCTCTCCCCAGCTGAGCTGCCAGGCTACAAAGGTTGGGGACCACTGCTTTAATTCTTTGCCTGCTCCCCTGTTCTTTGAGATCCCAGTCAGATTTAGCGTGATGTGCCTACAAGTTTGCATTGTAAATTATTTTGTAAATTCATGTTCCTATGTTTCAACTTTATCACAGTTAACATTATCTAAGAATAGGAAAAGAGGCTTCCACAAGTTTTGAATAGCTTCCCAGAAATGGCTGACCAAAACATAGATAGATAGATAGATAGATAGATAGATAGATAGATAGATAGATAGATAGATAGATAGATGATAGATAGATAGATAGATGATAAATAGATAGATAGATAGATAGATAGATAGATAGATAGATAGATAGATAGATAGATAGATGATAGATGGATGGATGGATGGATGGATGGATGGAGAGATAGATGATAGATGATGATGATAGATAGATAGATAGATAGATAGATAGATAGATAGATAGATAGATAGATAGATGATAGATAGATAGATAGATGATAAATAGATAGATAGATAGATAGATAGATAGATAGATAGATAGATAGATGGATGGATGGATGGATGGATGGATGGATGGATGGATGGATGGAGAGATAGATGATAGATGATGATGATAGATAGATAGATAGATAGATAGATAGATAGATAGATAGATAGATAGATAGATGATAGATGGATGGATGGATGGATGGAGAGATAGATGATAGATGATAGATAGATGATGATAGATAGATAGATAGATGGATGGATGGATGGAGAGATAGATGATAGATGATAGATAGAGATAGATAGATAGATAGATAGACAGACAGACAGATAAATAGATAGATAGATAGGTGGGTGGGTGGGTGGGTGGGTGGAGAGATAGATAGATGGATAGGTAGGTAGGTAGGTGGGTGGGTGGGTGGGTGGGTGGATGGATGGATGGAGAGACAGAGATAGATAGTGATGGGTAGGTAGGTAGGTAGGTAGGTAGGTAGGTAGATAGATAGATAGATAGATAGATAGATAGATAGATAGATAGATAGATAGATAGATAGATAGATAGATAGATAGATAGATAGATAGAGGGACTGAAAAAAATCTCAATTTGCGGGGATTCTCCCAATGAAAATCCTTCTCCTTATCTTCTTACTTTCTTCTTATTAGGTCCTAAAGGGAGGGTGCAAAGGACAATAAGTGCTTACAGAGATGAATACTATTTAAAGCAACAGTCTGCTATTATGTCAAACTTCATTCAATTTGATACCTCCTTCCCTTGCTCTTTGCTCCCATTGCTCTGCAGAAAAATTCCTTCAAGAGATGGATGTCCTTACCTCTAACCATCTCCAACTTTCAGCTAGAGAAGTTTCTACCACTCATCTAAGGTCACTTCCACACCCACCACTGTGATAACACAGAATTTGTGCCACACCCCTTTGTCCTCACAATGCTGTTTGATGGCAGAGAGAATTTCAACAGCTTATTAATTTCCAGCTAGGAGGTTTTTCCAAAGCAAATACTGCAATAATCTATTTCCTCTGGAGTTTCCAGGGAGTGGAAACTCATCTGTGAATCTCCATTTGCCCTATTTATGAGTTGCATCCAGAAACTTTAAATTTCATTCTTTATAATGAACTTTCAGAAATCAAAATGAGTAATGATTTCACAGACTAGAAATAGTTATATGTGCATTGTAATTTGAACACATATAACTCTACATGTGTCTGACCTGAGGTCCAATTTTTAGTGTGAACGAATGACTAAATAACAGGTTTCTTGATAGGCTGTACTTTATTCCTTTCTCCCATTGTAGTCTATTTTTTCCTTCGCTCCAAACCAGCCAGACCAGCTGATGGTAAATATCATAGCAAGGTATTTATCATTTAATTATTTAGTTGCCTTGTCAAAAATCTGCAAGTCAATGTCACCAATCCCCTAGGCAGTATTTTGTATGACTCAATCATTGTATAATAATTATGAAAGTAAGTTAGAATTTAAAAAGGCAAATAAAAGGGAATAAGTTGGATTCTAGAACTAGAAATGCAAAGAGATAGTCCAATGCTGATCTGAACTTTGTATGCCAGTAGACCAGCGGTGGGTTGCTCCCGGTTCGGCCCAGTTTGGCGAACCGGTAGCGGCGGTGGCTGGAGGCTCCGCCCACCCGCCCAGGACACTTCTGCACATGTAAGCGTGCACGCACACACGAGCAAACCGGTAGCGACGGGATTTAGAACCCACTACTGCAGTAGACAGATTCCTTCAACATGTCTCTATATGGTTTCCAGCAGCAGTTATTTATAGTGCAACTAATTATTATGGACACTCTTTTACTAAGCTTTATAGCAGCCTCCCATAATATGTGCACTAACTTACAATGAAAAACACTTATTGAGAGTGAACAGCTGCCCTTGCCAAATAACTATAGAACTTTCATAATATAAGTGGTAGTTATTATCCACCATTTCTCTTCAGGACATGTCCTAACAAGTAGCTGATTAGATTTCAGTGTGATTTTGTTAATGCATTACCTGCCAAATATTCATACTTACCTCTTGCTGTCAAATCAAGTTTTAGACCTTCATAAATGATAACTAATCTCCCTCCAGACACAAACACTTTTGCATCTACAGTAACCATAGCCCTGGAAATTTCTTTTTTTTTCTCTGTTGTGTCCCCATGATGGTAGTTCTTGTCCCCAACCTATGAGAAAGACAGGCTTAACAAATAGAATAACAGAATAACAGAGTTGGAAGGGACTTTGGAGGCCTTCTAGTCCAATCCCCTGCTCAAGGAGGAGATCCTATACCATTTCAGACCAGTGGCTGTCCAGTCTCTTCTTAAAAACCTCCAGTGATGGAGCACCCACAACTTCTGGAGGCAAGCCGTTCCACTGGTTAATTGTTCTCACTGTTAGGAAATGTCTGCATTGAAATTGAAACTGTGCTAGTCCTTACCTACTCTAGTGTTAAAATAGTGCTGAAGGGCACCCACCACTACAGCCTCAACGTTCATAAAATCTGTGATTCTCTGTCACCTATTATTTGGAGAGAAGGCAGATAGCTTAGAACAGCAGCCGACTATGGATCGGCAAATGGCAACAGCAATTTCACGCCAGCATAGTTTTCTTCTGACTCAAGGATGGGTGGATAGCAGTTTGGCTCAGCAAGTGGGGAAAAGTTACTCCTCCATTCTCAACTGGCAGTGAAACAGTAGCCAGAGCTTTGCAGGTTTGGTTCAGATTTTCTCCCAGATTCTTTGGCTCTTAGTGGCTAAGAGAAGGTGCTGTGATTCAGAACATTTTTCACTTAGATCCTGCCCTTGCTGTTGACTCAGCCTAAGGCAAGGCACTTTCTCCTTCAACCTCACTTTTACAGAGTTGTAAAGATTCCAAGCAGAATCCAGATTTACTTTTCAGAGTAAGCCTTCTACAATGAATGGAAGTTAAGTTAGTCATCTAACTATATTTCATTGGTTTCAATGGGGGGATGGGACTATAAGTCGGACTAATTCTACAGTAAGATCATGTCTGCAAAATGTGTTGAACACTGAGAAACTCTACCTAAATGTAGATGTGTATAAATGTAGTCTTGTGGGTTACTCCACTTTACCTTACAGGCAATTTCTAAGCATAGGAAGAAACGGGATATACTGCTTTTCTCTTCCTTTCATCCCTGCCTCTCATCCTATAAAGTTATCCAACAGCACTGATGCAAAACATTTTTAAACCAGTTTAAGAAAGCTTACTCATTCACAAATCACAAAGTCAACTAAGAATTTTTGCTGAACCTTTAGCTGGATGGCCGGATGGGTAATTTCAATTCAACAAACTCCCCTTTGTAGGGGGGGGGGGGGAGAACTAGAAACTTATTCCATATTTCACCACATATCCCCTATAGTCATATTATTTTTCCTCCAAGCATATTTACAATATAGTGGAATGGGAATCTGCAGCAAAAGCAGCTATTAAAATTAAGATTCTGGGTTAATATGTATGGAATATTTATCTCAGCATAGTCATAGATGGGATGAAAGGTTGTTGCCTATGAGATGAAATATTTTGCTGTCAGGACAAACAAACATTAGAAGTAATGGCCACAGAACGTGATTGTACTGTAAAACAGCAAGGACATATACTTGTTTACCAGTTGGTATTCCTGTTAGTATAATCAGTATAAAAATGGGTCATGATGAAAAATGAATCATATGAAGCTCTTATATAAGAGGCAAGCAATCTAGAGAAATAGGAAACAAAATCCAGCAGATGGCATTCGTCTTTATTCACAATTAATATATTATATTTTCTTATTTTCTTATATACTGTACATGATTCATTTGATCATATGAGAAAGATTTAGCTGGGCAGCATACCTTACACTTACTTTTGTCTGACCAAATTTTGAGAGTATTTCAGGACTGAATTGAGAAGTTTAAAAAGCTGATGCTGAGTACATTCACAAAGAGATGTTGGCTACAATCCTGCTCAGTTACTTACTGAACTTGATATGACTTCTGAATGGAAATACAATTGTTTTGCCGAGGTAGACAAGATTTAAGTGCATTTTTACCTGGTAAGCCTTTTGGCAGCTGTCCAAACCTGATAAATTAGATCAATTCAGCATGTAGACTACTTGGAGATTTTTATTATGACCCACTCATTCTGATGTGTAAATTTTTTTGTCTAAGTATAATCATTAAAAACATATTGTTTTCGTTATAGTAGTTGCATAAACCATTTGAATACCATGTATCATTTGGGCCATGATGAGGCTATAGTTTATAAATTCTGAATAATAGCAATTGTCTCCAGTAGAATATATTTCTACCTCATTCAGTGCTATTTTTCCCTCTGAAGTTTAGATAGGCCTGAAGGCTTATTAAATGCAAAATTTAAATTTGGATAAGGCATGATTGCTTTTTCCTCTACTCTCATTATAAAGAGCTGAAAAGCAAAAATGGCAAATGAGGGTTTGATAGTACATTGGCACATTTGAACTGGTGCATATATATGTGAGAGTGAAGGATATCATAATGAATTTCTTCTCAACAGAAAAGATTATTTCACCTAAACAACCTTTGGACACGTTCCGAAACATTAATGAATATTTTTTCTCAGTTAGAGTTTGGCCTTAAGTATACATAGCAGTAGTGGGTTCCTACCAGTGCGGTCCACTCTATAGCACCGGTAGCGGCCCGCTGGTGATGTCACAGTACCAGTGCGGTTGGTTGCCAGTGCCTGGGCACCGCCATTTTTTTTAAAAAAAATTCTGCGCATGACCAGAAGCCGAGCTTCCAGCACTGCGCATGCGCTGCCTTCCTACCCCACAGTGAGTCCAAGCAGGGGAGGATGGCTGAGGGAGCGCGTGAGACGCTGAAAGAATGGGCGGCAGGAGCTATCTCCATTCCCCTCCCTTCAGCAGTCCGAGAAGCCACGAATGCGCGGTGATGATCCTAGGCATTTTCACACATTTGAGGCTTCTCGAGCTGCTGAGGGGAGGGGGAATGGGCGGCAGGAGCCTAGAATCATCGAATGGGGAGAAGCATTCAGGCCGGATGGAGCCTCCTAGAAGAACCGCTGCCGGGTCTTGCTGCTTCCGCTGTGGGGGGCTGCGTTACGGGCGGGCAATGCCCCCTGCTTCTCCGGCCGCTGCCAAGCTCCCGATGCCCATGCCCACCCGGTCACATGGCTGGCAAGCCACACCCACAAAATAAGCCACGCCCACAGAGTGGTAGTAAAAAAATTAGGAACCCGCCCCTGATACATAGCCATAGCCATACACCCTCTAGATTTATAGCAGGGGTCCCCAAACTTGGCAACTTTAAGACTTGTGGACTTCAACTCCCAGAATTCTGGAAGTTGAAGTCCACAAGTCTTAAAGTTGCCAAGTTTGAAGACCTCTGATTTATAGTATGCGTCCTCTAGATGTATGGTTCTCCCTGTTCCATTGGAAGAAAATATTTATTCAAACCACCTAACAGTGAGTAATTAATTCTCAACACCTTTCTTACAAAAAGTATTTATCATTTATCTTTCATTTGTCAGGTGGATAATGCAGAGACAGCACCCAAGACAGATTAATTGTAGTGTATTCGGATACACCTCAAAATAGGATTGAGTAATTGATTTCCTGCTAAACCACTCAAATTTTCCAATTAGAATCTTTAGTTCAAAACAATAACATTTAGGATAGTCAGCATAATCATGAACAAGACCAAGCTCTGAATCCGAATTGACCAAGACATTTTACAAAATGGTTGTCATTTCAAAAGAAAAAGACCTCAGGGAAGCTAAATTATTGTCTCCTTTATCATGTGTTTTTCTATACATAAGCTGTCATAGCATTCTTTACATGCTGAATAAGAAATATGAGCTCTATTTTTCAAGAGTATTTATAGCCTCATCTAGAACAGTATTGCACAAAATGATTACAACTCATTTAACAATTTCTTAAATTGTTTCTTTATATCAGATAGTAATGAAACAGATGAGTCATACTTTAATTTGAGGTGGCCACCCTTCAATCTCATCCCCACCATGTTTATTTGTTTAGGGATTCTTGTAATTTTACAAGGAAACCAAGTCAGGGAGAGACCAGAGGCAAAACCAGAACAGGTTGCCCTTGTCATGGAAAAGATATAACCTTGACAGCTGTTTATGGAGATTCTCAGCCATCCAGATCATGGTTGTCCCAAAGATGCTTTTCCAAAAGGCAATTGGACGGTCCTGGTTTTTTTCTTTGAAAACGTTTCGCTTCTTCGGTTCTTGGATGAGAATTGAAGAAGCAGAAGTGAAGAAGCTTCTTGGATGAGAAGCGAAACGCTTTCAAAGAAAAAAAAAAACCCAGGAAAGTCCAGTTGCCTTTTGGAAAAAAATCATTTTGGGGACAACCTTTGACAGCTATTTATTTAGTGCCAACAATATAGATTTTATTTTATAAAATACATTAGGACAGGCTCCTTCCCCAAGGACTAAAATTTGGGTGGAGAGGAATGACAGAAAAAGGGGCGATAAATGGTGTTGGGATGAAAAGGGAAGTGACCCCAAATAGTTTCAGCTGCACTTGAAGTATGGTGGTGGTGGTGGGGCGAACCTGGATCACTTCGGGTCTTATGAATGAAAGTTCCCATTTGGGGATATAAAAGAAACCCGTCATAATCCATTGGGAGCTAATTTATGCATTCCACTTCTCCAGTACAAATGCTAGAATCAGACCTGTCTCTTAAATGTTCCCTAATCCAAAATCTATAAAAATATGCTTGGAAATACAGTATTACTGAAAATAGAGTGAAAATATGTGTGTGTGAGGAGTGGGGTTGCAGTAATTGCTTATATAATGGGGATTTGCATTTCAAAAGCAAGCATCAGGAAACTCTATGTTAACGATGATTTGTATTAAAAATCTCATTAGCAATTTACATAGATAGTTTTAGAGATTAGATATGGACAAAGTGCTTTCAGGTTATGTATGTTGAGAATAAAGTTGATTACTAGATTTCTTTCTTTCTTTTTGGGGAAAATAGATCTGGAGAAGATTACTGCAATTGGTCATGAGGAGCAAAACAGCAGAATTTTAAAGCAAACATACATGGCCATTTCCTGAATTTCTCACCACTGCTGTGCTGAGAAGTGAAATGAACAAATTCTGGAATACTGTAGCTTCCCACTTCGGCAGTAGGATAAAGCAAGAAGGGGATGATCAACCAAAGAACATGGAGACACTTTTTGCTACAGTTCTGATATACAGTATTCATTTCCTAGGTTCCTTTTTTTTATTCCATGCCCATACAACCCAATAAGAATAATTGTGGTTTCATCATGATGTTAGTCTGCAGTATCTTTTATATCACTGTATGGATTTGTAACCAAAGTAAGTCTTTGCTTTTTCACAAGTCCACGGTGCATGATAAAAACTTCCTTCTTTATTTTCACACTTCCAACACTGTTTTGGTATTCCCTTATACATTTTAGGTAGTTTAGCCAGTGTCGTATACCATTGGTACATCATTTTATAAAAATTCTGTAAACAATGTAAATTTAACATTAGTTCTCCACATTTTCTCCCATATATCCATATTTATGTTATAACCAAAGTCTGCAGCCCATATTCTATACACTGTTCATCTTCTGTTTCAAATCTTAATAGCAATTAATACATTTGAGCTGTCATATGACTATCATTTATAGTGCCGAGTTGGTGCAGTGGTTAAATGCAGCACTGCAGGCTACTGCTAGTTCAGCAGTTCAGCTGTTCAAATCTCACCGGCTCAAGGTTGACTCAGCCTTCCATCCTTCCGAGGTGGGTAAAATGAGGACCCAGATTGTTGGGGACAATATGCTGAACTCTGTAAACCGCTTAGAGAGGGCTGTAAAGCACTATGAAGCGGTATATAAGTCTAAGTGCTATTGCTATTGCTATTTATACCAGCGGTGGGTTGCTCCTGGTTTGGACCGGTTCTTAGAACCGTTAGTGCCGGTGGTGGGATGCTCCGCCCACCTGCCCGGGATGCTTCTGTGCATGCTCAGAAGGGTTGCGGGCGCAAGAATGCATGCGTGAACCAGTGGCAAAATATTTTGCAACCCACCACTGATTTATACATAACTCTACTTCAAATTCAGTTTGCCTCTTTTCAATTCCAAATTGCGTTTTGTCCATTTTAAACCTGTGTTTCATCTGACTATAAGAAAACAATTGCAAATAATGTCCTTTTGTTGCTAATTGTGCCTTCCTCTAAATTTATTCCTTATTTTGTATTAATCAATCCTTATAAGTTCTTGATCTGCTGTCTCTCTTCTGTAGAAAGCTTTTTGTGTCAGTAATGATATCTTTGGACACCGTGTGGGTTTATATTTATTCCATATTCTTTTTTTAAAATAGATTTTTATTGTATTTTTCTCATTAAACAAATATTCATAACTTATACATAACTGTGCTCATTTACATACTATTTACATACCATTACATTCAAATTCAAATATATTCCATACACTTTAGTTGTAGATTTTACTTCTACTTCTATTTTATTTCTTCTTTTTCCATTTTTCTATTCTCAATCCAATCGTACCACTTCTTCCATATTGCATAATATTCCGAATCCCTTTGTCCTTTCAGTTCAATTGTTAATTTGTCCATTTTCACCACAATCAAATATTTTTTTTATTACTAAGCCTTCGGAAGGTATATTCTTTTGTCTCCAATATTGCGCAAACACTATTCTTGCTGCTGTTATTATATGTACTATAATATATATTGTTCTTTGATTATATTCCCCTTTGACAATCCCTAAAAAAAATAACTCTGGAGTATATTCTATCTGAAAGCCTGTTATTTCCTGTATCCATCTATGAATTTTTACCCAATATTTTTTGTTTCCGTGCATAACCACCATGTATGATAGAAGGTACCTTGCTTTTGACCACATTTCCAACAATTCAGTTCCAGGTTTGGGTAGATCTTTGCTAATCAAGCAGGTGCCATATACCATCGGTAAAACATTTTGTACTGGTTCTCTTTGTACTTTGCCGATTTGGTTATTTTATAATTTCTATTCCAGATTTTGCCCCAATCTTCTAATTCTATACTATGTCCAAGATTTTTTGCCCACGCTATCATAACTCCCTTCACTATATCTTCTGCTCTATCAAATTCTAATAAATATAAATTTCTGTTATTAATTTTTCATCCTGGCCAATCAATATTTTATCTAATTATTGCGGGACTGTCTCGATTCCATACTCGTCTTTATCTTTTTTGTACTGTGATTGAATTCGCAAATATCGCAACCAGTCAATAATTATACCCTGATCTTCCAATTCTTGTCTGCTTTTTAAATTCCCTTGTTTTTCTAGAAGTTGCTCATACTTAACCATTTTGCTTATGTCCAAAGTGTTCAGGTGGATCATTGCTTCCATTGTAGATACCCACCTGGGGACTTTCATATAATGCCTTCTCTTAGTCTCTTGCCATACTTGCATCAAAGCTTCTTTTACTTTATTTCTAATAAAATATGTATGCCATTTATTCTCCTTGTCCCATAGGAAGGCATGCCAACCTTTTTGTAAATCATGTCCCTCCAGCGTTAGTAATCTTCTATTTCTCAAGTTGATCCAGTGGTGGGTTCCTGCCAGAGCTGTCAGGTGTGTAGCTCCGGTAGGGAGCAGTTGATTGCGCAATTTGCGCGTGACCGCTCCGGAGCTGTCTTCGCCGGTCCGTCACGCACGTCACCATCTTTTTGTGAGAATTTTTGGGCGATTTTGCTTCTGCGCATGCGCGGAAGCAAAATCTCACCAAAATCTTGCGAGGGGACACGCACGCGCGCGAGATTTCGGTGAGATTTTGCTTCCGTGCATATTTCTCTATTTCCCCTAGTAAAATTGGTCCTGTCTCCTTTGGATCCTCAATAAAAAATGCTAGGTCATCTGCAAACGCTTGAATTTTGTACTCTTCCTTTCTAATCTTAGTTCCTTTAATCTCTTTATTTGTTCTAATCTTCATTAATAAGGACTCTAATGTTAGGATAAAGAGCAGAGGTGACAAAGGGCATCCCTGACGGACTCCTTTTGTTATTTCAAACGGTCTTGTAATATCTCCATTTATTATTATATTTGCTTCTTGGGTAGAATATACAGTTTCTATCATTTGTTCGAATCTATCTCCAAATTTCATTTCTTTGATTTGTCTAATCATATATTTCCAATTTAAATTGTCGAATGCTTTTTGCACATCCAGAAAAAGAGGTGCAACTTGTTTCTCTGGGCTTCATAATATTCTATTATATTTAATACTGTTCTTGTGTTATTTCTGATTTGTCTCATTGGGAGAAAACCGTTTTGGTTGGGATGAATTATCTCATTTAAAAAAAAATCATTCTTCCTGCAATGATAGTCATAAAAAATTTGTAATCCGTGTTCAAAAGTGAAATTGGCCTATAATTTTGGATTTGATTTGCATCTGTACCTTCTTTCATAATCACTGTGATATATGCTTCTCTCCATGATACAGGCATCTTAGCTTCCAACAACACCTCATTGTAGAGTTCTAAAAGTATTGGTTCTATTAATTCCTTCATGTTCTTATAGAACTCCCCTGGTATACCATCTGGACCCGGAGTTTTATTGTTTTTCTGTTTTTGAATTGCTTCTTTTAAGTTACTCACGGTTATCTCTTTATTTAATAGCACTCTCTTTTCTTCTTCCAATAGAGTCATACTTTCTTCTTTTAAATAATCCTTTATTTTATCTACATCAATTTCCTCCTGTCTATATAATTTCTCAAAATAATTAGTTGTGATCCTTTTAATTTCAACTTCATTGTTTTGCAAATTCCCTACTTCATCCTGCAACTGGTGAATTATCCTATTTTCGTTTTCTTTTTTTTAATTTATATGCCAGCCACCTCCCCTGCTTATTTACATTTTCAAACAGGTGTTGATTCGTATATTTGATATTATTTACATATTCAGTTTGTTCTATTAGATTTAATTTGTGTTTGACTAATGATAACATTTCAATAATTTTTTCATCACCTGGCTTTGTCTGAAGTTTTTTTTTCCAATTGACCTATTTCTTTCACTAATATATCCTGTTGTTTCTGTTTTTCCTTTTTCTTTTTTGACATATAAGCTATTGTTATTCCTCTTGTATAAGCTTTCAGTGTATCCCACAAATTCTGTAGAGAGGTGTGTTGGTTTTTGTTTACATCAAGAAATAAGATCAATTCTTTTAAAATCTTCTGAAGATATTCGTTCTCTTGTAGTACCTGTAGATTCAAAGTCCACCTTTTAATTTTCTTTTTTTGACCTTTCCATATTATTTTCAGGGGGATGGACAATGCTGTTAATTTCTCCATCTCTCCCAGTTCAGTCAATTTTAAAGTCCATTCTTCAACAATTAGTGTCCCCTTTTCTTTCCAATACTTAGCATAAACAAAAAACATAAACTGCTTTTTTATATATAATGAATTGACTTGATTGATAAATAAATAGATTTCAATATCAGTAATATCTTTCTGTGTAACATAGTATTTTTTTATTAAATGCAGAATGGGGAAGTTTATAATTATTTGTAGACCTGTTATGTAAGTGGGGGAGAACATAACAGATATTTCTGATATATTTTTCAGCATTCAACACTTTATGTTGCCTTTTACTTTATGTTTCATGTGTACACTTTAGGGTGGATACTTTATGTTTCATGTGTAACAATATATTAGTCATATATTAGTGGCTCCTAGCAGCTGTAGTATGTGCAGCGGCCACACCCCGGGCAACAGCTTTGACAAGCTGGTCAAACCAGGTTGAGAGTAGCCATTGGGTCATTGACCTTCGGTGAGATAGGGACTTGTCTATTCTGAGCATGTGAAGACAGATTCTGGCAGACTGAGCGGATGAAACCTACTAGAATAGGACAACAGTCATGAAGGCAGTCTCTGCAAGTGATGTGGTACGTTAAGAGCACGGCAAGACACAAAAGACGCCCTGGTCAACCACTGCGCCCAGCCCATCTCCAACTGTCTCCACTCTTGTCCTGCTATTTGGAGCAAGATGGAATCTGGGAAGAGAGAGTGAGGCTGACTATGCGCACCTCTCCCTCACTTTAATCCAATTCACATGCAAGTCTTGACATCCCCCCCCCAATTGATAGATGTCAAGGTCCTCTTCGAATACGATGGACGAACATCATCATATTAGTCATTTGTTATTTTTTGTACACATTCTTTTTAATAATATTGTTTGGTTGCTCTGTTTGTAGTTGAGGTTTGGTTTTTTCTTTCTTTTCTTTCTATTTTGAATTTTAACTTTGGAGATAAAGAAATAAAATATTGATTAAAAAAAGCCTTGTTGCTGCTGTTGGGGGTGTGAGCAAATGAAGATATCTATATGACTTTGCACAATGCATGGCACACGAAACAGGCTACGTCTCTATTCCTGATCCTGCCATGTTGGCAGGTGTGATGAGGAATACAGTTGGAAGCTAGTCTGTCTTGTTTCACTTGAACAGTCATTGTGCCACACTCTGCTGGTTCCTCAATGCTGGAATGTCGCGCTTGTGTAAGCTTGCTTCCAGATAGATCTATCACCCTGCTTTTTAGGAATACACCACCGAATGAGAAAAGTTGGCTGAAAGGATTACTGATCACCCCAAATACATCTGCACCACACAAATACCTTCAACCGCAAATGCTCATATATTCAGGCAAATCTCTGCATTTTCTATCATTTTACTTAATTCTTTATTTGCCCATATATCAATTCTCGAAAAGGATTTATGAGGATTAGAATAAAAAGTATATTTTTCTCATTGGGGTTTAATGTCCTCCACACATCCATCAAGTTCAATTCTTGAACCATATCAAAAAAGGTTTTTGGTAGTACATTTCTCTTTTTTGCTTTTTCTTATCACTAACATAGTCTTTTTTAATATTTACTATTCCATTATAATCTCCTACTATACATATATTCTTACAATCTATCTCGATAATCCTTTCATGAATTTTCTTATAGAACTCACTCTGATTTATATATTAAATATATATTTACCAATAACATTTTCATCCCCCCTATTATTAATTCCAGCAATAATACCCTTCCGAGTCTGCATAAATTAGATTAGCTTTTATTTCATTTCTAATATATACCACCACCCCTCTCTTTTTCCCCCCAGCCAATGCTACAAACAATTTCCCTAATTTCTTATATTCTAAATATTTCTGATCTTGTTTTTGAATATGAATCTCCTGGAGACATATAATATCCATATTTTGCTTCACCAATTTGTGAGTATTTTTTCCTTTTCACCAAATCATTCAATCCATTCATGTTTATTGACAATAATTGTGTCTCCTTTTCCATTATTCCCAGTTATTGGCGGATCCTAAACTTTTCTTGTTCTAGTAGCTCTTTGTACTCTAATTCTACCTCTCTGTTCTTGTTGGTTCTCTGTTATCACCTTGCTTCTTTCTTCCACCTCTTCACCTCCCACTTCTTGTCTCTGTTCTTCTAAACTCTCTGTCTCCAATCTCTCTCTACTACTTGAATCTTCCTCCATCCCCATTAGTTGTTCATATATTTCCTGAGCTTTTTCTAAATCATCCACTTTAATTCTTTTACCCTGCCACGATATTGACATACCTTCTGGAGTAATCCATCTGAATAGTATATTTTTCCTGTTCAATATAGCTACTAGAAACCTGTAATCCTTCCTTTGTTCCCTAATCCGCCTGGGGACCTGTTTCAATGTTATAATTTCCTTTTCATTATAGATCATAGGTTCATCCCTTGTGATTTTATAAATAATGTCTCGAAATTTCTTTTGTACAAACTGTATATGCACTTCTCAAGGGAGATGATGCTGTTTTGCATAATTTGTATGGACTCTATAAATTTCATCCATCTCATTAATCTCTTTTTTCCCCTCTGAAGAATTCCTGCAATCAATCCCGCCATTACTTCCCCTAGATCTTCATCTTTCATTTCTATAACATTTTGGAACCTCAGATAAAAGGAGGCTTGATCCAATTCAAGATGAATCAACAGACTCTCTAGATCCTTATTTACTTCCATCATTTTTTGATCTATTCGGTCTAATTTCTTATCAGATTGTTCAGCTTTCAATTCCACTGATTGTATTTTCTGTTTATTTCATTGTATCACATCTTGAATTGAGCTTACTTTATTGTCCAGATTCTGTATATCAATCCTCAAGTCTCCATGACCTTTTGTCACTGTCTCCTGGAGTTTTGTTATGGTTTCCTATATCATTTGAAGGGTAGATTGCATCGTTTGAAGGGTCAAGTTCGCACTCATTTTTTCCATGGGTAACATATCTTCTATTGTCCTCTGGGATACCGCTTTTTTCCCTGTTCTCAATATTGTGGTAGTGGTGCTTGTCATTTCCTTTAGAATTCTATTTTGTTCTCCCAAAATTTTATAAATCCTTTCCAAAATTACCATTTACCACTTTTCACCCCACTAATGTTTTCTTTTTAGCTTTCAATCTTGTTTCTCAACAATATATTGTTATACTTATTGTATATTTCCCTTTTTCTTCTATCAATATTCTAATATTTCTTTCTATCAGTATTTATTTATTTTCCCAATACTCTATATCTATAAATCAATCTAAGAATATACAATATACTATGATATAACTAAAAATCACTAATTATATTTCCGTTCTATATTCAATCTTTTAAGTTCATTTAATTAATTAAACTAAATTAACTGCGGTAAATAAATTTCCAACTTAATATTATTAATCTAAATCACTATACCTTGATATATTAATATAATAAAATTAATAAAGAAAGATTATATACATATGATCTTACTAAGAGAACAGTCTTAAACCACAATATTCAAGGAAATCAAATAATTTCAATATACAATAGGACAGTCAATTTGGTATTTAATGTTTGGCAACTCCATTATTTAAGTCTTTTACTCTCCCAAGCTTCTGGTATTCTTCGTAATATCGTCCTCACACTCCACTCCACTCCACCTCTATCCATTTTTCTGCTTAGTCACTCGAGTCCAGCTCTCTCAGTCCTCTCTCTCCTCTCCGACTTTCCACTGTCTCTTTCTAGCATTTTTACATTTGATATTGATCTCCGGATTGCACAAACACTGTCCTTTCACATACCACAAATCTCCTCGATCTGACACCTTCCTCAACAGCACATTCCCCAAACCTTCGGTTCTCCTAGTTCTTTCCAAACTCTTTGCCTTTCACTTTCGTGTTCTTCCCGGTCTCCCGTCCTTCTTCCAATTCAGATCGTCCTTTTCGTACTCTGATTCTCTTACTGCAACGTGGATTTCATCTTTCTCCTACTCCTTTTCTTTACCTTCCTCTATTATCTTATGTTCTGCCACTTTCATTCTCACTTTTAGTGTCTTTTAGCTCTTTTATTTTCTTAGCAATTGTTATTTTTAAATAGATTGCGGCTCTTCTCTTTCAGTTGCTGCTAAGTTTCTTGCCGAAGCTTCATTCCTTTTGCCCAATATTGTTGAAATTACTCACTTTAATAGTTCCAGTCACTGCCCATATGGAAGTTCCTTGCCAACGGGAATGAGCACAGTCTGCTACTCACTTTTTCACTTCCAAAACTGTTGTGGTTGTCGTGGCCTCAGGTCCATCAAATGACATGACAAATCGCATTCGTGCAGGGTTAAAGAGGGATTCCATCTTTCCAGTGGGTGGTTGCTTTTCACCTCGCTGTCCCCCAGGCTTCCCCTCTGTCTCGCGCAGTTCTCCAGACTCAACATGCCCTCGAAGGGTCCCCAAACACGAAAAATTCAGAGTTAAAGGACGGAGCTCATCCTTTTCCCTCTGTGCCGCTGCAACATCACCACCGGAAGTCCTATTCCATATTCTTAATGTTTCTCAAGGGATAATTCTTAAAACCTGGACTTGCTTTCAAAATTCACTTAGGGCTCACTTTCTGAATATAACAAAGTAAGAGACACTGAATCTATTGCTAAGGCCACTGGAAGATCTCTCTGAATCTCTGATTACCTATGATAGCCTATAAGAATCAATTATCCCCACATAGAATTTTGTATTCTTTGGTATTATGGTTTTACTGAAGACTGGTCCTGCAGTATCAAGTAATACTGCAGTTCCTAATGTCTCATTTAATGTCTTCAGTCCCTTATCTCCAATAGAGCTTGAGCTACAGAAGTCATGTTGCTGTCAACAGCTAACCCCAAAAATAAAACTAAACTTTGAAGCCCTCTGTTAACCTTCTAATATTGTATTTAACATGCAGAAATCCACAAATGGCTTCCACTCTCCTATAAACTTATCTAATCCATTGTCTCTAATCAATGCTGTTAATTTCTCCATCTCTCCCAGTTCAGTCAATTTTAAAGTCCATTCTTCAACAATTAGTGTCCCCTTTTCTTTCCAATACTTAGCATAAACAAAAAACATAAACTGCTTTTTTATATATAATGAATTGACTTGATTGATAAATAAATAGATTTCAATATCAGTAATATCTTTCTGTGTAACATAATATTTTTTTTATTAAATACAGAATGGGGAAGTTTATAATTATTTGTAGACCTGTTATGTAAGTGGGGGAGAACATAACAGATATTTCTGATATATAATAATAATAATAATAATAATAATAATAATAATAACAACAACAACAACAACAACAACAACAACAACAACAACAACAACAACAACAACAACAACAACAACAACAACAACAACAGAGTTGGAAGAGACCTTGGAGGTCTTCTAGTCCAACCCCCTGCTTAGGCAGGAAACCCTACACTACTTCAGACAAATGGTTATCCAACATCTTCTTAAAAACTTCCAGTGTTGGAGCATTCACAACTTCTGGAGGTAAGCTGTTCCACTGATTAATTGTTCTAACTGTCAGGAAATTTCTCCTTAGTTCTAGGTTGCTTCTCTCCTTGATCAGTTTCCACCCATTGCTTCTTGTTCTACCCTCAGGTGCTTTGAAGAATAGTTTGACTCCCTCTTCTTTGTGGCAACTCCTGAGATATTGGAAGACTGCTATCATGTCTCCCCTAGTCCTTCTTTTCATTAAACTAGACATACCCAGTTGCTGCAACCGCTCTTCATATGTTTTAGCCTCCAGTCCCCTAATCATCTTTGTTGCTCTTCTCTGCACTCTTTCCAGAGTCTCAACATCCTTTCTACATCGTGGCGACCAAAACTGAATGCAGTATTCCAAGTGTGGCCTTACCAAGGCATTGTAAAGTGGTATTATTACTTCACGTGATCTTAATTCTATCCCTCTGTTAATGCAGCCTAGAACTGTGTTGGCTTTTTTGGCAGCTGCTGCACACTGCTGGCTCATATTTAAACGGTTGTCCACTAGGTCTCCAAGATCCCTCTCACAGTTACTACTGTTGAGCAAGGTACCACATATGCTGTACCTGTGCATTTTGTTTTTCTTGCCTAAATGTAGAATCTTACTTTTCCCCCCATTGAATTTCATTTTGTTTGAACGCGCCCAATGTTCAAGTCGGTCAAGATCCTTCTGAATCTTGAACCTATCTTCTGGAGAGTTGGCTATTCCTGCCAGTTTGGTGTCATCTGCAAATTTGATGAGTTCCCCATCTATCCCCTCGTCCAAGTCATTGATGAAGATGTTGAAGAGTACTGGGCCTAAAACAGAGCCTTGGGGTACTCCACTGCATACTTCCCTCCATGTAGATGCAGTTCCATTCAGCACTACTCGTTGGGTGCGGTTGGTCAGCCAGTTTTGAATCCATCTGGTGGTGTTGCTGTCTAACCCACATTTTTCTACTTTATCAAGTAATAGGTTATGGTCTACTTTATCAAATGCCTTACTGAAGTCCAAGTAAACTATATCAACAGCATTCCCCTGGTCCACTAATTTTGTCACTTTGTCAAAGAATGCAATAAGATTAGTCTGGCATGATCTGTTTTTGACAAACCCATGTTGGCTTTTGGTTATTACTTTGTTTGCTTATAGGTGTTCGTTGATTTGTTGCTTGATTATCTTTTCCAGAATCTTCCCTGGTATTGAGGTCAGGCTGATAGGTCTGTAGTTTCCTGGATCTATTTTTTTCCCTTTTTTGAAGATGGGAACTACATCAGCTCTTTTCCAGTCCTCTGGCAGTTCCCCGGTGCTCCAGGATCTTTGAAAGATATAGTTCAGTGGTTCTGAGATCTCGTCTGCCAGTTCCTTCAGAACCTTGGGGTGTAATCCATCCGGTCCTGGTGATTTGAACTCATCTAGGGTAGACAGGTGTTCACTTACCATTTTCTTCCCTATTTTAACTTGTGTTCCTAATATGTTTTTTGTGTTGCTGTTTTTGACGGGTTGGACTATTTTTCCCTTTGTGTGAAGACAGATGCAAAAAACGAGTTAAGTAGCTCTGCTTTCTCCCTGTTGCTTGTCACCTTCTTGCCGGTTTCTCCCTGCAATGGACCAATTGTTTCCTTGACTTTTTTCTTGTTTTTAATATGTTGGAAGAAGCTTTTTTTGTTACTTTTTACTTTTGTCGCAAGCCTTTGTTCATTGTGAGCCTTAGCTTTCCTCACTTCATCTTTACAGGCTTGGGCTATTTTCTGGTATTCTGCCTTAGTTATTTGCCCCTCTTTCCACTTTTTATACTTGTCCTTTTTGACTTTCAATTTGTCAGAGAGTTCTTTATGGAGCCATGCTGGTTTCTTTTGAGACCTATTATTTTTCTTCTTCATTGGTATTGTGCTAGACTGGGCTTTTATAATCTCACTTTTCAAAATTTCCCAAGCTTCTTGAGTTGTTTTCCCCTTGAGGATTCTTGTCCATGGAATCCTTCCCAAACTTTCTTTAAGTTTATTGAAATTAGCTCTCTTAAAGTCCAAGACTCTAGTTTGACTTTGTTCTACTGCTTGTGTTTGCATAATGTTGAATTCCAATATTGCATGATCACTTGCCCCCAAGGTTCCTGTAGCTTCAACACCTTCTATCATTTCATCTCTGTTGGTGAGAATTAAGTCCAATATGGCTGATCCCCTTGTTCCCTTCTCTACTTTTTGGGTAACAAAGTTGTCTGCTAGGTTTGTTAGGAACCTGTTGGATCTTCCACTTGGTGCAGAGTTTGTCTCCCAGTTGATGTCAGGGTAGTTAAAATCCCCCATTACTATTGTGATGTGCTTCCTACATACCTTAGTTAGCTGGCTAGCAAAAAGTTCATCTACTTCCTCTGTTTGGTTGGGTGGCCTATAGTATAGACCTATGGCAATGTCATTTCCCTCCCCTTTAATTTTGACCCAGATGGATTCAAGATAATTTTCATTATTGTTGTGCTCTATTTCTGTAGAGATGTCGTTATTTCTTATGTAGAGTGCAACTCCACCTCCTCTTTTATTTGGTCTATTTCTTTTAAATAATTTAAATCCCTCTAGCTGCATATTCCATTTGTCAGTTTCATCCCACCAAGTTTCTGAAATGGCAACTATATCATATCTTCCCTCATTTACTTGAATTTCTAATTCACACTGTTTATTCCTCATACTCTGTGCATTGGTGTATAGACATTTGAGTCCATTTTGATTGACCCTGTGTTTACTGTCTACATAACCTGTGTTGTGCCTGACTGCCCTTACTTTCTTGCCACCTGTTTGATTAGTGCACATGGTATGGCCCTCACTATTAAATGCTTGGCTTTGCTTGACTGCAGGGCTGGTAAACTTACCTGCACACTCGTCTATGTTGCGTGCACTGATAACCCTATTAATTTTAGATTGATGGGGACAGAAGTGTTCTGTATTGATTAATTTTCTGTCCCCGCTGTTCAGTTTAAATGTTTATCCAGGAAGTCTGTGAATTTAATGCCAAGTAGCTCAATCCCTTTTCTTTGATGGATGCAAACCATCTCTTTTGTACAGTTTTTCATTGGACCAGCTGCAGACATCATGACTAATAAAACCAAAGCCTTCCTTTTTACACCACTCCTTTAGCCACACATTAAACTCTGCTACGCGTTGGCCTTTCCCTTTTTGTTCCGTATATACTGGTAAAACCTCTGAAAATATAAGCCTACAACCTATACTACTAAGTTCATACCCCAAGCTCTGGAAGTCATTCTGCACAGAAAGTACATCTTTTTGGGACAAATCATTTGTGCCAAGATGTATAATAGCATCAACATCACAGTCCTTACTGACATTCTCAACTATCTTAAGAATCTGCCTCTTGTCTCTGCTGGCAGTAGCACCTGGCAGACACCTGACCTCTTTCAAAACCTCCATATCCTTTCCTAAATTTACATCCCTTATAATTGAATCACCAACCAGAAGGTGGCTTCTCTTTTTGGATACCTTGCTCTTCTTGTGTGACTGATGTGTAATACGTGATTCACACTTTCCCCTTTCCAAAGTAAGTTCTTCATCTCGGACCACAATCCCCTGCTTATTTGAATTATCGTTATCACAACTACCTTGACCTGTCAGTTTAGTGTCCCTATTAAGGTCAGCAAGAGCACTATATCTGTTATGCTGGGACACAGCAAAAGCTTTGTGTTTATGGCTCACAGCTCTCACCCTGCCAGATCCCACGGTTGTCCATACTGCCCTTCTCCTGCAAGATCTTTGTGGTAGAGGGGCTGATAGCGGGGAGCTCAATAGAGTGGAATGGCTGAATTGGGCACCTAATTTCTGCTTGGAGAGCACAGATTAGAGATTCTAGATAGGTGATCTGTCCACATAGGCTAATAATTTGTTTACAAAGAGGACAGTATCCAAATTTGAAGAGAGTACTTCGAAACACAACTGAAAAACAAGTATTACACTGAACTAAGCCAGTCATTTTGAAATAAAAGAAAGTCACAGTCTCAAGCGCACTAACCCTGAATGTATTATTGCTTTCTTTGGTTTGTAGTTATATGATTCGCGCGCCGTTAGGCGCGCAGGTTGCTACCTTTATCCTCTGTACTCCCTCTCAGTCTCTTCCACTCACAGGCAGCAGCTCCACCCACCAGCCTCTGGGAAGTTAAAATGTAATGGGGGTAGTTTGAATCTACCTTCTTCTCAGTCTCTTCCACTCACAGGCAGCAGCTCCACCCACCAGCCTCTGGGAAGTTAAAATGTAATGGGGGTAGTTTGAATCTACCTTCTTCTCAGTCTCTTCCTTTCACTTTATGTTTCATGTGTACACTTTAGGGTGGACACTTTATGTTTCATGTGTAACAATATATTAGTCATATATTAGTGGCTCCTAGCAGCTGTAGCATGGCAGGCGTGATGAGGAATACAGTTGGAAGCTAGTCTGTCTTGTTTCACTTGAACAGTCATTGTGCCACACTCTGCTGGTTCCTCAATGCTGGAATGTCGCACTTGTGTAAGCTTGCTTCCAGATAGATCTATCACCCTGCTTTTTAGGAATACACCGCCGAATGAGAAAAGTTGGCTGAGAGGATTACTGATCACCCCAAATACATCTTGTCAGAGTTACGCAATAAATCAGAAGCTTCAGAAGATAACTGCATTTTGCTGATTCAAATAACTTCTTTATAAGTAGAATAAAACATTTACAATACCACTTTGTTTCACCACATGTTGAGATGTTTCCACAGCAATCTTTAATGGTGGACAGACTAAACCACACCCTTCTTCTTGCTAAGTTTCTGGACATGCTCAATTAACACTTCAGCCCAATTGGCTGACTCAATCACATGGCTCTCCCAGTCATGAATATTCCAACACTCCTCCCTTCATTACTGGGAGAGACATCAAACCTATTGGATTTAAACATTTCCTATAATGGACACCACCCAATGGTTTGGTCATCATGTCTGCTAAATTATCCTCTGAAGAACAATGATGTAAACTTATCAATTTTTCTTTTACAGCTTCCCTGACATTACAATACTTAATGTCCACATGTTTACTTCTGTTCTTCACTCTGTCACCTGTTGCCATTTTTATACAGGCAGCATTATCTTCATAAACAGTTACAGCTTCATTTACATTTACATTTAAATCTTGTAACAACTGTACATACCAAACTACTTCAGAACATAACTCAGACAATGCAATAAACTCTGCTTCAGCAGTTGAAATAGCAACCGTTGTTTGTTTTCTGGACTTCCAACCAATTAAAGCCCCTCCAAACATTATTACAATTCCAGAATTAGACTTTCTGGTTTTTACATCATTTGCATAATCACTATCAACATAACATTTCAATTTTAATTCTTCAGTGACCTGTATTTGAAGACCCAAATTCACAGTTCCCTTCAAATACCTGAGAATTCTTTTCACACCCATCCAATACAACTTTGTAGGTGTAGCAGTAAAGCGACTTAAGATGCTCACTGCACAAGCTATGTCTGGTCTGGACCACTGTGACAGATATAACAGACTCCCTATTGCAGAGTGATATATCTCCTGATCACAGGCTTCACTTTTGTCCTCACCCAAACTATTGTAAAAATCTGTGCTCATAGGTGTAGGAGCAATATTACAATCTTTCATGTTATATTTCTCTAATAATTGTTCAATTTTTCTCCTTTGACTGAGAATATAACCACCTTTTTCAGTTTTTTGTATCTCTACACCGAGATAATTCTTTATTTCTCCCAAATTCTTTAATTCAAATTTCTTTTCTAACTTATTAGCAAATTCTTTAACTTGTGATGCATCCTTTGCAATGAAACAAAGATCATCCACAAATGCTAATAGTAGACAATTCCCACCTTGTAACTTTCCAGTGTATATGCAACCATCAGCTTTGCAACTCTTGAACCCAAGACCTTTCAATGCAGTATCTAAACAGATATTCCAATTTCTGGCTGACTGCTTCAGCCCATAAATGGCCTTGTTCAATTTATACACCATGTTAGGTTTTTTATTTTCATACCCTGGCGCTTGAACCATATAAATTTCTTCCTCTAATTCAGCATTGAGAAATGCAGTGGTTATATCAAAATGCCAAATTCTATGCCTGTATGCTGATGCTAATGCCAGTGCTAGTCTTATGCTCTCAGCTTTTACAGTTGGCGCGAACACCTCATCATAGTGCACATTCTTTAATTGAGAAAAACCTTGTGCCACCAACCTTGCCTTATACTGTACTTCATTATTGGGTAATACCTTTTTCTTGTATACCCACTTACATCCTACAGCTTTCGTACCCTGTGGCAAAGTCATAGATGTGAACACTTCATGATCTCCCATGGATTTCATCTCTTTATCCATGGCTTCCTTCCACTTTTCTTGTTCAACTTTTGGTAATGCCAATACTTCCTTATAGTTTCTTGGCTCATACCACACATTACACACTTTAACTTTACTGGCAGAATACCTGTCTGGCGGAACCCCTCTGTTCCTACGCTCTGACCTACGTGGCATTGCCTGTACTTGTGTTTCAAGCTTTTCTGGCTTCATATCTTGTTCAGACTCTCCTCCCTGAACATTGACACCTTCAGTAAATGATTCACCATCATTACATGAGTTATTGTCACTAAGTGGATCACCGTCGCTAAGTGGATCACCGTCACTAAGTGAGACATTTTCAGAATTTGCATCAATTCTGTTCCAATTTTGTTCTGCAAAACTAGCAGACCTTGAAATCACTATCCTTTTACTTCCATCGCTAAAGCGATACCCTTTTGAGCCTGGCTCATAGCCCACAAATCTGAGCTTTCTAGCCTTTTGTTGTCCCTTTCTTCTGATTGCCTTTGGAATATGTACCCAAGCAGTACTTCCAAATATTTTTAAATGTGCTAGAGAAGGCTTTCTCCCATATAGCATTGCATATGATTGATGGATGAACTCCACAGCCTATTTACTAAATAATTGGCAGTCAGTATGGCTTCACCCCAATATGACCTGCTCATACCAGAATCCTCCAGTAATGAGTCTTTCATTGTTTGCAAAACACCATTCCTCCTTTCAGCCACTCCGTTCTCCCCCGGTGTGTAAGGATTTGTGCGCCTGTGTCTTATTCCCAATTGTCTCAACCATTGTTGAAAATTTGTTGACATAAATTCAGAACCTCTGTCAGTTTGCAACTGACATACCTGTTGTCTGTACCTTCTCTCTACAAAGCTTAACCATTGCTTAAATTGCTGTAGCACCTCTGTTTTACTCTTAAGTAAGTAGCAAAACCCAAACCTGCTGTAGTCATCCACAATAACCAGCGCATACTTTGCTCCTCCCAAACTGGCTTGCATGGGCCCAATTAAATCAGCATGCACCAGTTCTAGAGCTCTTGTGGTTTGTCTTGTGCTAAACTTGCTAACTGGGAATGCTTTGGATTTCGATGCTTTGCATACTGCACAATCCAAATATGCCTTACATCCCTTCAAATCTAATCCTTCTGCAAATTCTTTCATTTGTTGAACAACCTTAAAATTAGCATGACCAAGTCGTCTGTGCAGAAGATGAACACATGAATTATGTTCTGCTACATTTTTAAATATCTGGGAACAATGTGGGACCTTTTGTCCCTGCAATACATAAAGATTATTCTCTTTTATGCCCTGTGCACAAACATTCCCATTTCTTTGGATGAGACACTTCCCATTAACAAATGTGGTTTCATAACCTTGCTTGTCTAAACTAGACACACTTAACAAATTATGCTCCATTTCAGGTACACATAACACATCAGTAAACCTGGAGTCCAAATATGGAATTTGCACATCGCCTCTTCCAATGATTTTAGCCTTTTGACCATTGGCTAAGGCCACTTCTTCATTGTTTCCTGGAAAAAATCTGGAAAATAAGTCAGAATTATTAACAATTGTTTGACTAGCCCCACTGTCAATCAACCATTTGTCTCTATTGTTATTATAACAAACTTTTGCAACTGCAATCTGTCCTTGCAAATAATGTCTCTTGTCTTGCACATTTCTTCTCTGTGCACAGCTTTTCTGCAGATGATTGGTTTCTCCACAAATGAAACACGCTTTCTTAACTTGCTTGAAGAATTGTTGCTGTGTAACTTGATCTCTCCTGCCTCTGCTTTCCTCTTGTCTGCAGACACCTCGGCTGTTGCTAGAGATAGGCAGCTTGTGGAAAATTTTGCTGGAGACTTGCTGTAAGTTTCCACTGTACTCCTTGTTGGGCCCCCGCCTGTGGAATTTTCCATCAGCATGGCTGAAAAACCTTTTCTCATATTCATTCAATAAACACGATTTCAAAGCCTCTAAATTCAAATCTGCTTCTGGCTTACTTTCAAAAATAGCTGACACAGTCTCCCAGCTCTGATCCAAACTATTTAACACTAATAAAACTTTTTGGGACTCTGGAAACTTTACTCCACGTTGCTCCAATTCTAGAAAATTAGACTGCATTTTCATTAAATGATCTTCCATAGAATCTCCTGTCTGCAAACTCATTCTGAACAGCTTTCTTGAAAGTTGGACCACATTACACGCAGAAACATTGACATATACTGCTTTCAATTTCTGCCATATTTCTTTTGCAGACTTTAATTCAGCTACATTTAAGAATTGATCATCCCCCAGACTTAACAGAAGATAAGCCATAGCTTTGTCATGAGCCTTTTGATCTGCTGCTCCAAGCACACCTTGTGGGGGGTCTGCTACGATGTCCCATAATTCTTTTGCTTTCAAAAAACATTCCATTTTTGCAGCCCAAATTAAATAATTTTTCTTCCCCAATTTAGGTATTGGACTGTCTTTAAATTCCATAGCAGCAGCCATCCTGCTTTATTTTTCTTCTCTGCCTGTTCCTTTAACAACACAGACAGCTTCTTATCAGCTTTAAATTACAATGCAGTTTTAACTTTACTTCTTGAGCGATTTCTGGGCCCATAACCTGTCAGAGTTACGCAATAAATCAGAAGCTTCAGAAGATAACTGCATTTTGCTGATTCAAATAACTTCTTTATAAGTAGAATAAAACATTTACAATACCACTTTGTTTCACCACATGTTGAGATGTTTCCACAGCAATCTTTAATGGTGGACAGACTAAACCACACCCTTCTTCTTGCTAAGTTTCTGGACATGCTCAATTAACACTTCAGCCCAATTGGCTGACTCAATCACATGGCTCTCCCAGTCATGAATATTCCAACACATCTGCACCACACAAATACCTTCAACCGCAAATGCCAACACGCTGAAGGCATTGCAGTTGGCTGGCTGGAGGATTTTGTAGCTAATTTAATAATTACTATCCAACTGCATATCTGACTGAGCTGGTTACCTTTTGAAAAAGGCATTTTAATTGCTAACATTTAAACTTGTTCAGTTTTTAATTTGTATTTTGATACCTCTCTCTCTCTCTTTTAAAAAGAAACTTGAAATTGTGGGCTGCCTTGGGGCCTTTTTCTGAGCCAAAAAAAGGAAGGGTTAAAAGAAAAGCAAGGAAAATGAAACAAGTCTTAGTGGCAGTTATATTCTTTTGAAATAAAATGAGCTGTACAGAGGCTTCATGGGCTCTAGCTTGTATGCTTCTCACTGGTGTCTTTTTAAAGTTCAATCGGTATGGTTAAATTAGGTGCAAACCAACCTAAGTGGCTAATGGAGTTTGAAAGAGATAATTTTCATCTCTCATAAGCGTTACATAAAAAAGAAAAGCAAATTGTACTTAGGATTGGAAAATAGGAAAATTATTGCAGTAGAACCCAAGTAGGTGCTGTGTAATAGAATAGAATAGAATAGAATAGAATAGAATAGAATAGAATAGAATAGAATAGAATAGAATAGAATAGAATAGAATTCTTTATTGGCCAAGTGTGATTGGACACACAAGGAATTTGTCTTTGGTGCATATGCTCTCAGTGTAAGACACACATGTAAGCATTTCTAAATTTGGAAAATGTTTATTTTTTTTCCTCCAATGAAATTCAGTGGCAAGTGGCTGCACTACCTCATTCAAGCGCATAGACCAGTGATGGCGAACTTATGGCACGGGTGCCACAGGTGGCACGCGGAGCCATATCTGCTGGCACGCGAGCCGTTGCCCTAGCTCAGCTTCAGTGCGCATGTATGTGCACGCCAGCTGATTTTTGGCTCGTGCGGAGGCTCTGGGAGGGCGATTTTGGCCTCCGGAGGGCCTCCGGGGTGGCAGGGGGAAGCGTTTTCGCCCTCCCCAAGCTCTAAGAAAGCCTCTGGAGCCTGGGGAGTAAAAAAATGGGCCTACTGGGCCCACTGGAAGTTGGGAAACGGGGGAGTGGGGGGGTCACGCACGCATGTGCATGGGGGGTGAGGCAAGTGGGGGGGCTTTGAATTATGGGTGTGGGCACGCACATGTGTGCGATAGCGCGTGTACGCACTATTTTGGCACCCGAGGAAAAAAAGGTTCGCCATCACTGGCATAGACATTTGAAAAGAGGTATTTTCCATGGACTGAGAAGCATTTTGGGCTCTGTAAGAGGAGAAAGAGTTTAGCCAGCTTCTGCCTCTCATTTCCTTACAAACGATGGTGACATCTTGATGTAGAAGCTTTAGCACTGTATCTTTTACCATCATTTCATACCAATTTATACAAGAGATTCTTGATCAGGGTTAATGGCTTTCTGGGAGGAAATCCTGCTTACCGTTATGAAAAACATGCCTCTGCAGACAGCAGAATTTGCTTCTGAGCATGGGCAGAGTTGATGCACACAACAGCATGGTTGTAGCAATTAATGTAATTGATAGGCAATTAAACATCCTGCAACTACAAGCAATTCATAAAAAAATAGAAATAAGTTTTGGGGTGCTTTTAATATTTGCAGCCCTCCTGACTCCCCATTTTCATAAACTGAGTAATAATTCATAATAGTTAGATTTCAGGCAGATGTCATCACCTAGTTGCTCTTACTATGTCACTACAGAGGAATTCAAATTTCAGAAACAAGGCTTTGTCTTATGTATCTTGCCATTTAGTTCTAGTTTCCCCTCCCCCCCCAAAGGGACGATGATTGCATACTCTTTATAATACCAATGGTCAAATGCCAAGTTTTAATTAAATAGTAAAATATAGAAGACCCAATTCACTTTCCCCACTCTCTTCAAAGAGTTTCGCAGCGAGGAGTTTCTGTATTTTCAAGCTTTTTTTCTCTAAAGAGACCAGCCGCCCCCTGGCCCCTCTTACCGCCCCCCTGCTGCCCCCCTTGCCTCTTAGCACCCCCCTACGTCATCCCACCGCACCCCAGGGGCGGTACCGCCCACTTTGGGAACCACTGGTTTAGGCCAAAGGCTAACCAACCTTCAATTACTATAGATTAGATATGAATAGAAAACTCAGGATAAGACATGAGCAGAATAGCATCCTCCTTCTCCTGTTCCTGTAAATGCTGTCACCTCCAGTACTGGAGATATTGCACAGCAATCATGATTAGTCATAAACGTTCCTTTAAAATTAGTCCAAACTGCCTCAGTACCAGATTCGGTAGTAATTAATTCTATAGCTTAACTAGGTACCGGTACTACTGTATATGAAAATCACCAAAGCTCCTGCTGAGTGCAAACATCTGAACTGAAGCATCCTCATTAGACAACTGTCTAGTCTTTAGGTGAGCATTTCAACTGAAGAGGAGCCCTCCAGTTCTCTGGGCAATTGGTTCCACTGTCAAAATGCTCATATAGTTTGGTAGTTACTCTGTGTCCTCCACTTTAGAATGAGAGAGAATCAATTTTGGCTTTCTTGATGATATGACGCTCCTCACAGGTGGTTGTACCACATGACTCTTCCCCCCCCCGCCCCATTTCAGGGTCTGTAAGAATTCAACCTGTGTACAGGATTCTAAAATAATTGCAAAATAAGCCTCTATTTCACAATTTTTAAATTTCTTTTCTAATTATCTTTAGCATGAAATTGGCCTCTTTTTTTTTTATAACAGCAGCTGCACATAAGAATACATTTTTATTGTTCTATTCAGTTGAACCAAAAATACATTTCTGGTCAGTCAGAACAGAATAACAGAGTTGGAAGGGACATTGGAGGTCTTCTAGTCCAACCCCCTGCTTAGGCAGGAAACCCTACATCACTTCAGACAAATGGCTATCCAACATCTTTTTTAAAACTTCCAGTGTTGGAGCATTCACAACTTCTGGAGGCAACTTGTTCCACTGATTAATTGTTCTAACTGTCAGGAAATTTCTCCTTAGTTCTAGGTTGCTTCTCTCCTTGATCAGTTTCCACCCATTACTTCTTGTTCTACCTTCAGGTGCTTTGGAGAATAGCTTGACTCCCTCTTCTTTGTGGCAGCCCCTGAGATATTGGAACACTGCTATCCCTAGTCCTTCTTTTCATTAAACTAGACATTGGATCCATATAGCTTAAAGTACAATATATATTTGCCCAAATGTGATTCACCTATTATTTTCTTATATAGAACAGCAATAACTACTTGGGAGCTCTTGGTTGTCCCTTTTTGTTTTGTCTCCAACTAATCTGGAGTCAACATACAGCTGCCCATCTTCACAAATAATTTAAAACGCATTGGTTCTGGAATACAGAATTTTCTGGAATGTATATATTCACAAAAACACTCTTTATTCCTATTTGTGCCTTCAGTTCTTTGCCAGTTGCTGATCTCTATGAGGAGCTTCATTTATTCCACCACAGCTAAGTTTCTCAAAAGTCCTAAGTGAAAGCCATTATTCTGAAGTCCATGTAAAACAGTGTGCACCATATCGCACCTATGTACATACTTACTAGCACTCTTAATGAACTCTGAAATTGTGCAGAAGCTGTAAAATCTTATCCAGCAATATTTGCACTGTATATCTTTTTGATTGTTGTTAAACAATTAGCAAATTCACAATTGCTTGTTTATAATTGAACCCAATATGATTTCATTGTTTTTAATTTGCCAAAAAGGACTAGAATTATATCTCAATAATATCTGCCTCTCCAGCCGGTCGCAGTTTGTATTGGCAGGGGGCAGAGGTCATCCTCGAGGCCTCTCACATATGGAGTGCCCCAGGGGTCGATTCTCTCGCCCCTTCTGTTCAACATCTATGTGAAGCTGCTGGGTGAGATCATTTGTGGCTTTGAGGTGAAGTACCATCAGTACGCTGATGATACACAGCTGTACATTTCCACCTCAGGCCACCCCATTGATGCCCTTGAAGTGATGTCCCGGTGCCTGGAAGCTGTGTGGATCTGGATGGGGAGAAACCGACTCAGGTTCAACCCTTCCAAGACGGAGTGGCTGTGGTTCCCAGAGTCTCGATATAGTCTTAAATCAGGGCCACATCTAATATTTTCTTCAAAGTATATATATATTAATGTTTATATTGTATTTTTACTTGGCTGTTCACCGCCCTGAATCCCTGGAGAATGGCGGTATATAAATTTAACTATAAATAAATAAACAAATAAAAATCTTTCAAGCTCCTTTACTGAAAATATCAGTTCAGACATAAATTTCTGTTCTACAGCCTCGGAAGCAAAATCAGACGTAAATAATTCATTCGGCTTCTTTGCAATCTACTTCCTCTTTACTACTGCTATAATTCCTTTGACATCTGATAGTCCTCCCTACCCAGTTTCCTGCTTGTGTGCATATAAAGTTTTTAGGTTGTCAGTTGTATATAATTTTTTTTAGTAATATGCACCTCAAAATCTTTTGGCATACTTTATGTATTTCTTTCATTTCTTTCATGCATGTTTATGTTCCTTTTTTGGGGGGGTGTTTTCCTTGGAGCAAAATTCTATTTTGCTGAAAAGCCCTTTTAATTTTGCTTTAATCGTTTCTTAACACACTCTTGATGATTGTTGGTGGTATCTTGACTAGATATGGCCTATGTTACACTTCCTAACTGAGTTTGCAATCATTTACTCACTTGTCACTTTACTATCCCACTTTGCCTTCAGATAATCAGTTGGTATACCCTAAATATTTCTTTTTGATTTATCTTCAACTGCAAATCGCAGGAAAACAGATGGGATAAGAAATTGGTCAAAGTCATGCAGTGAGTTTCCATAGCTAAATGTGGATTTCAATTTAGATACCCCTAATTCTAGATCAGTGCCCTAATGAACACACCATATGTTTCCTGCCCCCAATAGACCCTGTTAAAATATTTGCATATCTGTGCAGCTCTTATTGTACACTCTGACTAATTCTTAAGTGCCAACCATCCCTATATTAATTATGCAGAGGAAAACATGAGAAAATATACTATACGAGTTGTGACTTTAAAAAAGCCTGAGATATAGCCAGTGCTAATTCTCCGGAAAAGTTTATTTTGGAAGGTGGCTGAGTAAATTTTGCCCGACATAAATCCAGATCCTTTCACCACTAGTTCCTGTTGGAGCTGGGTGCTCAGTGGATAGGCTAGTCTCCATCCTCAACATGATGCTTAAAAAAAAAACAACCTCAGAAGTGAGTGTGTGCGTATCATTTCGTACTTGGCAATCTCAAAGCTCCAGTTCCACACAATAGTCATGGCAATACCAATTGTACCCATTGGCAGAAAAACACCATCTGCTCAGCAGCCAAATATTGTAATTTGACTGCTGGGAAGCACTACCTTGAGGGAATAAGTCTAGATCCCCTGCCAACTTTTAAAAGCAAGTGCATATTTATTTGCACAAATGTACAATTGTTTAGAAATGCCGCTTTACGTAGGCAGAGCTAAATTAATCAGTCCTTCAGATCTAGCCCACTGTCTCACTTTAGGAAATGCTGTCCTGTATGTCATTGATTGTTTCTATCTGATGGGCTGATTTCTTTGCTCTCAAACAAGAACTTAGTCAGAAATAGGGATATGAAGACCACTGTTAAAAAGAAAACATGTTTTGCCTCCTGGACTCATGATTTCTCTTTGAATGTGTTTGCTTACCTTCCCAACTGCCTATATTCTTTGGATGTACCTAATGTTGGGACCACAAGCACACAAAGAATAGGAAACATGTGGTCTTCCAGACATTGCTGAAATACAGTTCCCAGCAGTGCTAGCCAGTTTGGCCAGTGGTGAGGGATGCTGGGAGATGGTGTTCAGCATTCTCTGAAAGGCCACCAGTCTTCCACCTATACTTGAGAGGATTGTTTCTGGTTCCCTGGTCAGTTACCATAGAGCAGTGTTTCCCAACCTTGGCAAGTTGAAGATGTCTGGACTTCAACTCCCAGAATTCCCCAGCCAGCGAATGCTGGCTGGGGAATTCTGGGAGTTGAAGTCCAGACATCTTCAACTTGCCAAGGTTGGGAAACACTGCCATAGAGGATTCCCAACACCATCTAAAAGCATGATGTTGTGATTCTACTTTCTCCTCTTTGATGATGTTTTCTAGTTTTTTTTTTAAAAAAAGAAGCAACAGGTCTAGTGAGGAGACATAGGATGGTTCCAAGTGGAGATGATCTTGTCTGAATTATCACAAAATTTATTGAATTTAATATTTAATAAGTGTTCTTATAAACTGCCCAATCCCGTGGGACTCAGGACGGCGTACAACATGGGCAAGAACAATACAATAAAAACATAATAGTTTAAAAACAGCACATTATTTAAAAAAACATTCATTCATGGGGGAATCTGATCTTTTTCACCCCGCCTGCCGGAAGAGCCATGTTTTTATGCCTTTACGGAAGGCCAGTAGAGTGGGGATAGTCCGGATCTCTGGTGGGAGTTGGTTCCAGAGGGACGGGGCTCCCACAGAGAAGGCTCTCCCCCGTGGCCCCACCAACCGACATTGTTTGGCCGATGGGACCTGGAGGAGGCCTACTCTGTGGGACCTAACTGGTCGTAGGGAGGTATGTGGTAGGATGCGGTCCCGAAGGTAGCCTGGTCCTGAGCCATGTAGGGCTTTAAAGGTCAAAATCAACACCTTAAATTGCGACCGGAGACTAATAGACAACCAATGCAGCTGGCGGAGAATGGGTGTTACGAAATGAATGAAATATAAGGACTGCACAGGAAAAGTCTCACTGAGAAGCTCTCGAATTGCCATATCTCTACTTACAGTGAGATTCATTAAGATAGGTGTAGGTCCAGTTTTCTCCATTTTGAAGACTTCTCAATGTGTTGGATTCCAATGCACATCATCCCTAGTGACATACCCATTGGACATGCTGGCTATGGGGGATAGGAGATGTAATCCTATGCATCTGGAAAGTTCCAAGTTAAAGAAAGCTGCTTCAAGTCATTGAAGCAGCTACTATTAATACAACTTGGTCAAACAAAAAACACAACAAATGATGTCCTAGTAGAAGGCAACACCATGCTGCCTTTGGTGGACCTTTAAAAGCTAAGAAGGGTTAGACCTCACTAATATACTATTAGTAGCAAGACCCCCAAGAATCCTAGAACCAAAATCTAAACCAGGAAACTGAAAAACAATTCAAAAAGAAGGCAGTAGTAAATCCTACTGGAATATCGCCAAGAAAAGTACATGGATATGAAATATGAAGAGTTGTACTCAACTCAAAGGAGACTTTATCTTTTTCATATTAAGTGTTGTTTCAGGGGAAGGTTGTTGGATTCAGTTAGGAGACATCTTTCATAGCAACGTGTGAAGTTTTCAAAGACCACTCCCAAGTCTGTCTCTCAAGAACACTAACCATATTATAATTACAGCACTTACAGAAAATTCATGTCACAATATTTTGTTCAATGACAAGGGAAATTGCATTTGATCTATATTTTAGAAAATCAAACAGCTTTTGGAATGACTCTATACACCTTCTAAACCTTGTTGCATTTTTGAAAAAAAAAATATAACAAGGCAAGCCAGAATGATAGAAGTTGAGGTAAGATTAAATTACCAAAAGGCAAGTAAATTGACAATAGTCTACTGTGACTTGAAGTTGTGAATCTATGATCTGGCAGCCTTTTAAAAAGGAAAATGTGAGAGGAGCCCTGTCAGCACGTCTTTCAATATATCATTATACAAGAGATGAAAGTTCATTTGGAATTAGGAGAGCAGGCAAGCAGATTCAGATATAAAGAAACATGGGTGGTAAAATATCAGAAAGATATCAGACATCAATCTGTTTCTTCTTGGTAGTCATTTTAATTCTGATTTAATAGGCTATTACAAATACAGACATCAGGGTTTGACTAAACTAATTCCCATCCCTGTAGGTTTCTCTGGAAAGTTTAAGATGTCAATCCCATCTGATTTTAGTGTGATAAAATAGGAGCAAAAGGATAGGGCTGTGATGGCGAACCTATGGCACGCGTGCCCAAAGTGGCACGCAGAGCCATGACGCATGGCGTCACCCGTTCCTCTTCCGGGTTTCTGGCATGCATGCGCACGTGATGATCAGCTGGCCTTTGTGCATGGGGCAGTGTCCAAAACCGGAAGAGCTGGTCTTCCGTTTTTCAGCATAAGCATGAGTGCCGTGCATTGGCTTATTGGCACGTGCGCATGTGCAGCAGTAACCGGAAGACTTGCTTGCGGAAGTTTATTTTCCGGCGCATGCATGCCCCCTGGGAAGCTCCTCTTCCTGGTCGCGTCCCAGATGAGTGCGCACTCCCTTTTCAGCACTCGGTGCCACACCCGCATGTGCACGCTCCCTTTTCGGCACTCGGTGATGAAAAGGTTCGCCATCACTGGGATAGGGCATCCTGTTGAATTAATGGACAGATTTGGACCATTGTCATGGAACAGCTAGAGTGGACATGGCTTGTCACAAAGGCTGCTTTACCAGAAGATCTAAGAACTTGCTCCTCTTTACCCAACAGCATCTGCAGGGGAAGAGTCACAGGTGATGGAATGAGCACCCCAATGCAAGCCACGCCCCTTTTGTACCTGCTTTGATGTCACACACAGACACATTCCGAAGGAACTAAACTTGCATTGTGATGCTCCATCTGCCACATTGCTGAGTCCCCCTGCAAACATTACTGCCTCCATCTTTTCATTGTGTCATCTGACACGTTAATGAAAACTGTTTGGTGGCAAGTCCTACTTGCCAAGAGAGATGAGAAAAGTTTACAAGTTTAGGATCTGATACTTCTGTAAGTGTCTATTGAAACTTGATCATGGTGTATATTAATTTTATTGCCTCCTTGTAATTTTGCTTGATTTACTTGTTAATGTTGATTGTGTCCCAGTGAGGGTACATTTTAGACTTTTATTTGTTTGTAAGCAATTTACTTGGCAAAGTGGAATCTTCTAGTTCCCATTAATTTTTTTTCAGCTTATCCAGAGACATGTGAGGCCATTATTTAGAATGATGTTGTAGTGGCAGTGTGAAAGCTTGGAGCCAACCAGTAAGCATGCATTTCGTCTGTAATTTTGGCAGGGGTTAATTCTAAAACACAAATGGAGTGCCAAAACCAGACCTGGAACACAGCTGAAAACAGACCCTGGAAAAAAATCTGTGTACAACACAAACTCTCCCACATATTATTCCAAAATGTTACTCATCCAAGGGGTATCTTGCTCCTAGATTGCCAAAAAGAGAAAATGTATCATTTCAGTGACTTATATAAAGCCCTTTCCTCACTGTGGTTTATTTTGGCTTTGGAACACCTTGCCAGCTCCATGTTTCTTCCTTAATCCCATGAAGTTGCATCATCTAATCCACAGCCTATGATTTAAGCCATTTTACACTAGTCTTTCTCGTACCAAAAATAGAGCCAGTCTTTCCTGCTTTAGCCAACACAAAATAATAGCATATTGTGCTTCTGCTCTTTTGGAGAAGCATGATCATGTGACCAATTGGGTTAGCCATACTTGGAGAAGGAGGCTCTACTCACAGTCACTCATGCCCTTGTCACCTCTAGATTGGACTACTGTAATGCGCTCTACATGGGGCTACCCTTGAAGAGTATCTGGAGACTTCAACTGGTGCAAAATGCAGCTGCACGTGCTGTGGGTGTCTCAAGATACACCCACGTAACACCTATACTCCGCCAGCTGCATTGGTTGCCCATTGGTCTCCGGGTGCAATTCAAGGTGTTGCTCATCATCTTTAAAGCCCTACATGGCTTAGGACCAGGTTACCTCCAGGACCGCATCCTACCTCATACTTCCCTTCGACCGGTTAGGTCCCACAGAGTGGGTCTCCTCCAGGTCCCGTCAGCCAAACAATGCCGCCTGGCGGGGCCTAGGGGGAGGGCCTTCTCTGTAGGGCCCCCTGTTCTCTGGAACCAACTACCCCCAGAGATCCCAATTATCCCCACCTTGCTGGCCTTCCGAAAAGCCATTAAGACATGGCTCTTTCTGCAGGCGGGGTGATTTTGAGACAACTTTCCCCCATGTATGCATGGTTTTGTATATCTTTTTAAAATTCTTTTTAATAATTTTATTGTTTAGTTGTTCCTTAAAATGTTGTACGCCGCCCTGAGTCCTCAGGGAGTAGGGCGGCATAGAAAAACACTAAATAAATAAATAAAATAAATAAATAGCCTCCATCAGTCGCTGCCCATTCCTCAGCCAATCAGAACTCTCAAGGTTTCTGTCCTTCCACTCCCAGCCAGAGGAGACACTATATTAAACCAGCCAGTCTGTCAACCAAGATAGCAAAATATCACCGGGGCATAACAAGCATTAATTTTGATTCTTATTTGCATGAGAGAATCAGGGAATGCCAGGGTGAAGACATGAGAGAAGAGTCAATAAGACAACCATAGCTGTAACATTTTGGAAGCAGGCAATGGCAATATTCTTCTACAGTACTGTTGTCAACCAAACAAACGTGCCAAAATCGCCAAGAATTGAGCGTGACTGGAAGGGGTCTTGATTTATCAAAAGCACCCCACCCTGATTACTCAACCATTTGAGATTGACTGTGGCTTTGATTTCTCTCTTCATCTCTCTCATCTCCCTTCAGATTTTGTACAGCGTTGACACCAACGCTCATATAGGGTCAGTTTGGAAAAAAAAGAAAGAAAAGAATTAGGGGAAACAAAAGGGTTGGCTTCAGTTTTGGCGGTTGCTTACCTCAGCAATAAAAGTGGATGGACGTCTTTGATATGACAGTTTATTTTTAAAAGGAGAATGCTAAGAGCCCTGAAGAAGCCCTCGCTCTGCAATTAAAGCCAGCCTTATAGAGCGCCGAGAGAGAAGGCGGACAATCCCCTTTGAAGTAAGTCCCACCTACATGATCAGTAATGGCACAACATCAAAGCAGAGCTGTTGCTTCCTTGTTCAATTCAGCTACAGTGTCTGTCAAAGTGATCCAGCTAGTTTCCAAGCAATGCAAACTCATAGGAACGAATCCCTTACCGAGGTTCTACTTCTAGTACAGGGGCGGGCAATTAATTTTTCCAAGGGGCCGCATGAGAAACTGGGACTGATGTGGGGGGCCGAACCAATAGGACTGTGAAAGTGTGTATGCACAAATATATGTAAATTGGAAAAAAAATAGCAGTCACCTTCAAAATGAAAGAAATGCAGTTATAGTGCATGCAGGACATACACATATTTACATTTGATTTCTAATATCTGATTGACCTCATGCAGGTTGACCAGGGACAGCCAAAGGGCTGGATTTGGCCGGGTGTCCATAAAATGCTCAGATCTGTTCTAGAATAGGCTTCAGGGAAGTCTTTTAAGTCACAGTCCTCAGGCATGGTCCAGTCACATTTTGGGAGGTGGTGTTCCTTAGTCCAGTTTTGGAACACAGCCTTCCCTCCTCCTTTATTATAGTCAGGAAATAACACTCCTTCCCACACATATCCTTTTTAAATTTTTGAAATGATATTCAATGATATTCAGTGCAAGTATTGCCATGACCAATACTTTTGTTTTTGTTTTTTTCTGCTGTGGCATTGGCCATCATTCTCCTTTTGCTCTGTTTTGTTTAACATATCATCCAACCCAGTGGTGGGTTCCTACCGGTGCGGTCCACTCTGTCGTTCCGGTAGTGGCCAGCAGATGGCACTGTTTGCACGCAACCGCTCCGGTGCTGAATTTTTAGGCTTTTTTGCTTCTGCGCATGCGCGGAAGCAAAATCTCACTGAAATCTTGCGAGGGGACGCGCATGCACGCATGATTTTGGCAAGACTTTGCTTCCACACATGCGCAGAAGCAAAATATCGGCAAAATTGCACTCACGTGTGCGTCCCCTCACAAGATTTCGGCGAGATTTTGCTTCCACTCATGAGCAGAAGCAAAATCGCGCAAGGGGGCACACGTGCGTAGCACAGCGCTCCGGTAGTGAGGTAAGAGAGCAAACCGCCCCTGATCCAACCCGAAGAAGAAGACATTAAAATTGGAGGCTATTTTTAATTTGCTGTAAGAGAGCTATTTGTTCTGCCGAAGTTTTGATTTTTCTTTTTAAATTTCCTCATACAAGTATGTTTTATAAATAAGCCTTTTCTTTAAAAAAAACAACTGGTCTTTTTGTTTGCAAATTGGTAAATAGTCTCCCAAATTCCTCTTGCAACTTCACACTGATAAAACACTGAAATGATTTAATTGTTCTTGCCCCATAGTAGCACACCTGCAGTTTTTAATGAGTGCTAAATTGCTGAAACTTCTTTCAGCTTCTGCCAGTCAGAATAGAATTAGGCACACATTTGACTGAAAATTATTTGCATTTTTAATGTATTCAATTGAATAAGATAATTGAGAGTATTTCATAGTCTTTCCCAAAAGTAGTCTTGACAGCTGACTTTATAAAAAAAATCCAATCCAGCATTTCATAACTTCTTTCAGCTTCTGCCAATCATAAGCAAAGTTCAAGAAGATAATTAAAAGCATGAACATTTCTTTGAAAATAATTCACAGTTTTTAAAAATAAATTTTATTTCATAAATGAGAGTATTTTATACTCCTTTCAAAAGTATTTTTCCCAGATGTCAAATAAATCTTTCCAGAGCATTGCCTTCCCTGTCTTTGGGATAAATAACCCTGATTGTTATGAAAAAGAATAGTAGCCTTGTTGACTATGAAGGGAGGGAAACCTCAAAATCTATAGACAATACTTTTATTATATTGCTTTGTCCCTCCTACCAAATCCCAAGCCCTCCTGCTTTTGCTCAAAGGACTTTGGGACAGTCATTTCTGAGAACTATAAACTCTAGTCTGACAAGAAAACAAATTTCTGTCTTAGCTTAACAAGCTCTTATTTCTGTAGCTAGAGAAAGACATCAAGTTAGACTTCAGCACATTATTAGCACTCATATATTAAGCTTTGGATAAAGAGGCAAGGAAATCAGTTTTTATACTTAATCCTTAAGCATGATCTTCAATTCAGCTTTTCTTCAGCCTCATCCATGAGAGTCAGTCTGGTGTAGTGGGCTAAGGCAAGGACGGTGATTTCTAGGCTGTCCATAAACATGAAGGTAGCTTGGTGACCTTGGGCCAGTCACTCTCTCTTAGCCCTAGGAACTCTCCTGTTCTGTAACCGCAGCTCAAGGGGAGCCAAAGATTTGTGCATACTAGTGGAGTTATTCTGAAACTTTTACAAGCATAAACGAGAGAAATATAGAAAATCTAGCAGACCAAATTTTTGAACAATATCACCAAAGGAACCACTCATGGTCTTTAAGCTGGGTTCACTTGCAAATGTTACATTACCCAGCTATCCACATCACCCACATCACGAGTGCTAGTGACCATGGGGTTTGCTCTGTATTTATATGCAGTTCCTTGATCAGGGTATTGTTTTCTGATTGATGGTTTGTCTCATAAAAAAAAAATCCCTGTTTATCGGTATGTTGGCTGCTGCTCTGGTGTTTTTGTTTTCTTCTTAGCTTTTTATTGTCTCTTTTGAATAGTGTGTACATATGGTTTATCTCTATGTATCTATTGATGGGTAATTAGGCTGAATGCCAGACTTCCAGGATTTCCCTAGTGTTTTTTTTTCCGGGAGAATTGGCTTAGTTTAGAATGCACATAGTAGTCAAGGTGAAACAATGGTTGATTTTGTCCACACATTGTGAGATTAAGGAGTTTTCATCATGTTCTTTGACGGTTGGTGTTCATGCATGTGCTGTGCTAGTCTTCTGCCTGTCTGTCATACACAGTAACTGTTACAGTCTGTACACTGTATGTTGTAGATGAATCCTGTTTTCTCTTCTTGGGCTACTGGGCCTTTTGATTTATTTAAGTTATTTTGGAGGGCTTTAGTTGGTGTGCATATCCATTTTGTTGGAAGATTTGTATAAGCAATCTGTTTTCCTTTTTTCTCGTGTTCTGGATTGTTGCAGTGAATTTAAACTCATCTGAATAATGTTCTTACACAGCTCCTCTTGTGGAATGTTGGGTTATTACTTAGGTAATGGAGTATTTACTTAGTATGGGTTGTGTTTCGATAGACTTGTGTTTATAATTTGCTGTCGTTTCCTCTGCTCTTGAGGATATTCAGAAGAGCAATGTGTTGTCTTCTTCTTCTTTCTTTGTGAATTTTATTCCTTTGAAGAAGCTGTTGATTGCTTCATGTGTCTTCTCTAGTTGTTCTTTTTTTGTTATGACAAGGTGTTACCTACATGCTGGATCCATGCTTTTTGGTTTTATGTGTGGGAGTGCTATAGTTTTTAGATGCTGCATTACAGTCTCTGCTATGAATTCTAAGAATGGTGATCTATGGGTTTTCTTCTGATTTATTGGTCTATTTGGCCATCAAACTGAAAGTTGATAGTGAGGTAAAATTGAGAGGTCTATGATTCTGGATGTTTTGATCTTAGTGTATTTAGTAAGGTTGGGTGTGCTGTGTAATATTTCTGCCATGGATCCTTTTACTAGCCTGGATCTATGGATGTAAAGAATGCCATGACATTGAATGAAACCTTAATTTCATCTTCTATTTTTAGGTCTTTGATTTTTCTGGAGGCAATGTGGTAGGGAGTTGGTAGAATATTTGCTCCCCTCTGTGAGATGTCTAAGTTCTTTTGTAAATTCTTTCATTATGTTGTATGTTGTAGTTCCTGGTAATGATGCAATTGAACAAAGAGATATGTCAGGTTTATACATTTTGGGGGATCTATAGATGAATGGGAGGATGTATCTGCCAGTTTTTATCCATGAGTATTCATCTTTTGTGATTTTACCTTTCTTAATTATTCTAGCTAACTCCGGTTCTGTTGATTAGATTGTCTAGTTTCCATACTGGATTGATGATTACTGGAATGTAGGTTTCCTTGTCCTCCAATTTTCTTTGACTTTTTGTAAATATTGTTCTGTCCATGACAGCTGCGGTTTGCCTTTTGTCTGCTGGAAGGATGGTGATTTTTTTTTTGGCCTTTCTTTAAATTTTGGGGGGTTGCTTTGTTCTCTGCTTTGAGTTGGATCTGATTCTGTGTTTTTCTGGACTTTGCTATGATTGGCTGCCTTATGTTTTCTTGGATCTGTGTAGCAAATCCTATGGTTTTAAATGTTGGTTCTATGTCTGTAAAGAATTCCAACTGATTAGCACCATCTATGCTATAGTTGAGGCCTTTCTGGATGATTCGGCAGTAGATAGTGGGTGGCTAGATATGTTGACAACCCATTTAGGTTCAGGTATTTCCTTGTTCCTGGAATTTAGCTTGAGCAGTTTGGTTTGGAGGTGGATTTTTTCCAGCTTGTCTTAGAGATGTAATCTTGATAGCATTTGTCACCATTTTTATGTGTACTGGGGTCATGGTTTGTTCCAGTTGTTCCTTGAGGTTATGTATGGTATTACTCTGAACTTAGCATCCATGATCATTAACTGTATCATTTTTCAGCAGCTTTGTTGAAGTATTTTCCATCCAGCTGTGCAGTTTATTGGAGATTTGCATCTGACGCTGGTGGGCTGGGCATGCTGTTGTGTCGGCATTTGTGCAGAAAGAATAGTTGTTCCTTGGGGAGGTTGGCCTACATGCAAATTTCTCTCATTGCGTGCTTTCTGATGCATTTCAAGAGCTGATGCTGCCAGAGGATACTTGTGTTCACATGCTGAACTTAAAATCTTACTGAGCCTGCAGTGCCATTTTTTTCTTGTAATCTATGTAAAAAGTCAGAACGCTTCTCTGAGTGTTCATATTTGTCAGGGAATTGTGCAGCAGGTGCCCCAATGAAGTCAGAAACACTGACACAAACTTGTAGTTTTATATAAATAAATATATCTAACATTTATATTTGCAGCAGACAAGGAACACAGGAACATCATCAGATAAATCCAAACAGCATACAGAGCACAAAGAAGAAAAAGGCGGGGGAAAAAGACCACCACCCCCTTACACCCACAGCAACCAATCATAGCGTAGATTGCTTCATGCAGGAGCCAGCACTCGCCAACCAATCAACTACAACTGTGTGTTCTGGCCCATTGTACACTTTACTCAGGGGTGGGCTTCAAAAAATTTAGCAAGGGCTTCTCTGCCAGTTGTTGGGTGGGCGTGGCCATGGTGGGCGTGGCCTAGTTGGCCTCCTGCACCACAGCGAGGGGGGGGCGTTTTTTCCCTCACCGGGCTCCGGAGGCTTTCCTCGAGCCTCTGGGAGGGAGAAAAACCACCTCCCCAGGCTCCGGCCTTCCCAAACTTCCAGTAGGCCCATTTTTCGCCCTCCCCGAGCCTCCATGTGTGCCCTGCACTTACCTGCATCCAAAACGGGCCGCGTGGGAACTCCTGGGAGGGGAGGGGCGGGCGGGGCCAGCCAGAAGTGGGATTTGGGGGTTCTCCAAACTGCACAGAATCTTAGCTAGAGGTTCTCCTGAACCCCTGCGAACCCCCAGCAGCCCACCCCTGACTTTACTGTTCCAGCTACTAAATTTAATATCTTCAGCATGCTATTTGAATATTAGATACTGTATATGAGGTCTGGGCTGCAACAATGGTGATGACCACTAGAGAGAACATGAAGGAATTTGGAGAGATATGTGTGAGGAGCAGCAACGTGGGCACTCACACTAGGTTCTACAGAAAGCCCTTAACAGAGGAATACAGACTGTGGGCCAGAAAATCCATTATGTCCCAAGGCTGCACAACTTTCATTAAGAAGGTGACAGATCTGATGAAAGCACAGCACCTCTCTGCTATTCCGTAAAGCAGCTCTCTCCTTGCTTTCAAGCTTCTCCGTGAGACTGAAAAAAGATGGCAAAAAAAGAGACACATTAGAGATCCATTGTTTAATGATGCCACTCACGGAGGCAGCAGCAGCATCTATATTCAGGCTCATGCAAAAGCCTGTGCTATAAAGAATTTCAGAAGTGCGCCGTCTGAATGGAGCTTTCACACCATTTTCAAAATGTGCAGTTTTATTTTGCTATGCGTGGTTGCAGTAGTTTTTATTTGGAAGACAATGTCTAGCATTAGAAAGTTACTACCATTCTTAATGGGAAGGCACAGTGCCTATTCACCTGCCTCTGATTGGGTGAGCCATGGGTGTAGGTACTGCCCTATTTCTGAATTCTGAAAAAGTAGACTTGTAGAGGGTATGAATCTGGCAACTAAAAACCCCTTTGGTGGCTTGGCAGAAAACCTCAAGAGAGTTTTTTCTTCAACTGCCAACCAAATTTCTCACTTAAACCACATGGGTTGGGTTCTCTGCCAGCTAAGTAGAAGTTCCTGCCTGAAATATTTATTTTATTCCCATGATCCGTGTGAATTGGAAGTGTCTGCAGGTGGAAGATTGGGGCCTAAATGTCTGCAGGATTGATTCATTGTGGGAATATTGAGCTTTACAGGTAGTCCTCAACTTACAACAGTTCATTTAGTGACCGTTTGAAGTTACAATGACACTGAAAAAAGGGATTTATGACCATTTTTCACACGACCATTGCAGCATCCCCATGGACATATGATCAAAATTCAGCTGCTTGGCAACTGACTCCTATTTATGATGGTTCCAATGTGCCAGCTCACATGTGATCCCCTTTTGCAACCTTCTGACAAGCAAAGTCAATGGGGAAGCCAGATTCACTTAACAACCATGTTACCAGGGGTGAAATGCTCCCGGTTCCGGCGGGCCAGTCGGTCATCGTAGAGCCGATAGAGCCGATAGAGATCTCAGTGTGAGGCGTCCCCCACCCACTTCCCCCACCCGCTTGGACGCCACCATTTGGGTTCTTTTACCCTCTGCGCATGCGCAAAGCATTCTGTGCATACACAGAGAGTAAAAGAACCCAAATGGCGGCGTCCAGGCAGGTGGGGGAAGCGGGTGGGGGACGCCTCGCGCTGCGATCTCTATCGGCTCTATCGGCTCTACGACAACGGACCGGCCCACCCGAACCGAGATCATTTCATCCCTGCATGATGTTACTAACTTAACAACTGCAGTGATTCACATAACAATTGTGGCAAGAAAGGTCATAAAATAGGACAAAACTAACTTAACAACTGTCTCATTTAGCAACAGATAGTTTGGGCTCAATTGTGGTCATAAGTTGAGGACTACCTATACTGCTTGTCCAACTTATCTTCCCAAACAGGTTCAAACAAACCTAATTTTGCAAAATGTTGATAATATCTACTTTGGTTCTTCAGAAATGGATTCTTCTCATCTGTTTCATGGTGGATCATCATATACCCTTTTGTCCCCTCCTCTTTTTCCAGTCAATCAACACACTTTTTGGTTGGGTTAATATCTGTCAGCATAGCCCAACACCTTGAATTGCTTTCTAGGATCTCTGGTTGAGGCTTTGCCAGTAGAAACATAATCATGCCATCCACTGCTACAGCCATCCCACTATCTTATAACAATTTCTCCCCCTGAGTTGTGTTTCATAGTACATTATTTTCTTTCTTTTTTTGCTCAGCAACATGTGTTTCCTTGGAAAGACTTCATTTACCCTCTTGCCAAAGGACCAAATGGTACTTTCTCACGCCTTCATAAGGGAGCAACAGTAAAAAGAAAGAAATTGATGGCTGGATGCACATAGCACCGTTCATAATTATCAGAGGGAAAGCAGCAGTCGGGAACAAAGAAGCTTGTGAGAGGGAAGCCTTGCCAGTTTTACTTCTGGGGCTCTTGGCCGGGCTGATGCGCAGTTTGTAGAGTTTAATTTTATGTCTAGTCTTCAGTTGCAGTGAAAGCAAACAAGTGGCAACCCATCGTAAGGAAGCATTCACGATGCCCACTAAGTTGATAGCTTTTTAGCCTGGAGGACTCATACGTTCAGCAACCAATTCCATGTGAAGTATCAAGCTAAAAGTGGGCATATCTGCATGGGGTGTCTGTCACAGGCCTGTTGAAGGGCAGGGAAGACCAGAAGAATAGAGAGACAGGCACTGAATGTGAATCTTTGGGGAAAGATTCTGGGAAAAATTCAATTGCGGGCTGTGGGCAATTAATTAATTGACTGTGAATTCAAGACCTGCCTTAGCTATGAAAGCCAGCTGGATGACTTGACTCATTTTCTCTCAGCCCAACTCACCTCACAGGGATGCTGTGGGGAAATTGGAGGAGGAAGGTGTATTGGAAATGTTCATCGCCTTGTGTTATTTGTAAAAATAATAAAGATGGGACACAAATAAAATAAAATAAATCAGCTTCATGAACTAGAATTACGTCAATCTGGGGAGAAAATATATGATTAGTATAATATGTTCATAATAGCCAGTCCAGGTTTCTGTTTCTAAGCGTTTTGTACCAATTGAACATTTACTGGTCATCTCCAAGGACAGCCTCATGGACAATGCATTACATGGACAATACATTTCCTAAAGACTTGAAATATTGGGATTAGACAATTTACAACTACGTCGCCTCCGATCTGATCTAAATGTAGTTCATAAAATCATATACCAAAATGTCCTTCCTGACAATGATTTCTTCTGCTTCAACCGCAGCAATACACGAGCACGTAATAGATTCAAACTTAATGTAAACCGCTCCAAACTGGACTGCAGAAAATACGACTTCAGCAACAGAGTGATCAATGCCTGGAATGCACTACCTGACTCTGTGGTTCCTTCCCCAAACCCCCAAAACTTTAACCTTAGATTGTCTACAGTCAACCTCTCCCCATTTCTAAGAGGTCTGTAAGGGGTGTGCATAAGCGCACCACTGTACCTACCGTCCCTGTCTTACTGTCCTATTGTCCTCTATTATCGATACTTTTTTTACTTATGTTATGCTTATACAAACAACTACTATACTGTACATGTTTGACTAAATAAATAAATAAATAAATAAATAAATAAATAAATAAATAAATAAATAAATAAATAAATAAATAAATAAATAAATAAATAAATGTTGCATTGACGCACACAAGAAGCAACCTGTAGGACCTTAAGTGGTGCTGCAAAAGAGGTATATTATAAATTACAAAGATTGCACTAGAAACATATCCAAGCTACAGACTTGGTGTTTTGTGGGAGATGCTATCTCACTTCCAGAACAGGTTGAACTCTACTCATATGGACCGATAAATAGGTTGAACAGCACACCCAGACTGAACTACAGTTTCCTGGCCTGCATCCAGTCTATTATCATGGCCAGACGCTGATTCAGCATTTCCACTGCCTCACCTATATCTGATTAATAGGAGACACAGTGTTGCATGTTATCAAGATATTGTTGACACTTTATTCTAAATTTCTGTATGATCTCGCTCAACAATTTCATGTGGATGTTAAACAGCACAGAGAACAAAATGGACATTTGTAGGATTCCACAGAATAAACATCATTGAATTGAGCAGAAGTCCCCCAGATCTACTTTCTGGAATGAGCATCCAGGAATGAATGGAATCACTGCAATGTTGCTCTGATCTCATTTAGTTCAGATAGATTCCAGAAGGTCGAATGATACTTCCAAAGAACATCACCCCCCTTCTCTTATGCAAAGATTATCCCACAGTGCAACCAAAGCAATTCAATGCCCAAACCAGGTGTTTGATTGAAATAGATCCAGAATCCCCCCCCTCCAAGATGGCTGGAATGTGATCAGTGACCACTTATTTGAACATCCTTGTCCAATAAAGAGATGTTGTCCAGATCTTCTGGGTCCAATGATGCTTATTCTCAGGAATAATCTCCCCTTGGTCTCCTTCAATGTGGCTGGAAGTGTATTTCATATAATAATGAATTTATAATCTCCTAGTCCTTGTAGACCAACCCCTTTCTGCTAGGCCATGAGGGACAAGGGTTGGGTCTTCAAATGAGTAATAGAACTTTAAAGCAGTTGAATATGATTGATTTTATCCCAATCAAGAATCTAGCCTAATATCATAGCATGCTAATAATGGCTGTATCTAATTTTATGGTAGACCAAATTTCAGAAGAACTACTCAGAATACCTCCACTGGATAACAATCAGGGAACATAAAGGTGAAGGGGGAAAATTGCCTCTTTACTGTATCTCCATCACCACGATAAAGTAGGACCAATAATATAGGGGTTTCCCCCCAAAACATTATTTTTTGTTAAAAAATTGCAAAATAAAACAAGGGAAATAAAGAAAAGTAACAGGTAAATAAAAATTAAATAAAAGAGACAGGAAAAGAAAAAGGAAAGAAAGAGATATAAAGGAACACTTTTCAATCTTTTTTTGGCAGCATATAAATACATTTATATAGGATCGATAATAGAGGAGGTTTCCTCCATATTGTTCTACTAATCTTCCAACTTGCTTCTCTGTCCTCAGGTGAGTGTAGAAGGAGCCACTGTATCAGACAATATCAGTTCTGGAAAACAGAAGAAAGTCACCATTTAGGAAGACAAGTCATTTTAAACAACTGCAGCTCTCCTCCAGCTTTTTCCATATACACAGCTACCTACTACAGCCTTTCCGTACTGATGCTGTGTAAATATTTGGACCAATGCCAATTATCTCTAGCCTGGAGACCAGTGACTACACTATCTAGATAAGGTAGAAGTCATTGTCTGACATATCTTGAAACCACCAGCAGGTTGGCAAAGATTAGCTAAAGATTACTCCTTGGGCTTCTTGTTTCTGCTCATTGTAAATCTCTGCCCACTGTTAAGAATTCTGCTACTCACCTTTATATACTTGCTCTTTTGGTCAAGAGACTTACACTGTCATCCAATGATGCCCTAAAATTTAACTTGGATTATGTCTCCTCCATAGTTTCATCTTCTCTTATGTAAGGGTGGATTAGCAATTATTCTTGTTCCTTCTTGGGATATTACTTAGAGAAAACATTCCTGTTTGGGCCCCAATAAGCTCCATGCTGCACTGGTGCGCCAACTAAACCACTCATCGCCCAGTCTTTTCCCTCTGCTGCCCGCTTCTTTCTTTTAAGTCTCTCTTTGCAAAAGTAGGAAAAAGAAGTTGCCATAATGTCATTGGGAAGTGGTGCTCAATAGTCTTTTCCCTATGCTGTACAAAGATGTACAATTCAAAGATACTTGTTCCTAAGGGGGTGGGGGAAAAGGGAAGACCATAAAAACATGCCTTTAAAAAATAATAATAAGTGAAATGAGAGCAGAATGTTTACCCTTCTACTAAAAGAGAGAATGGACTATTCCAGGACTGCCTGCCACCATAAAAGGGTAATTGGAAGGGCAAAGGGTGAAGAAAGGGTTCCTGCAGAGTCAAGATAGGACACTTGATAGCTCATCAGGGAGCAGAGTCAGGTTTAATAATGTCTCTGCTAAACACAGTTAATAATTGAGGTCAGTGCTCTTGGCAAGAATAACAAGAAGATAGTTTCCCCAAGTGTCGAGTGATGGTGTGAAGGGCAGGCTGTTCGGAAAACACAGGTGGCAGAGGCAGCGTTTGCCAGAAGTATATGTGGCTCTAAAGGCAGCTGCTTTGCTGGAGAGGCTAGGCCTCAACTGTTCCTGGGCTTTGGGATGTGCATTAGGAAGGCAGAACAGAGCCGTGGCATTCAAAAGACCAGTTTGCTTATACAGGTAGTCCTCAACTTACAGCGGTTCATTTAGTGATCGTTCAAAGTTACAACGGCACTAAAAAAAGTGACTTATAACCAGGTTTACATTCAGATGCTTGACAACTGGTTCATCTTGATGACGATCGCAGTGTCCCGGGGGTCATGTGATCCCCTTTCAGGGGTGAAATGCTCCTGGTTCGCTCTTACCTGTCAGTCGTCGCAGAGCCGATGGAGCCGGTGGTGGTTGCGGTGCGCGGAGTTCTTTTGCCCTCTGCGCATGCAGAACGCTTTGCACATGCGCAGAGGGCAAAAGAACTGAAATGGCGACGTCCAGCCGGGCGGGGGAAGCGGGCGGGGAAAGCCCCGCGCCGCGACCGCCACCGGCTCCATCGGCTCTGCGACGACCGACAGATAAGAGCGAACCAGGAGCATTTCACCCCGTCCCCTTTTGCAACTTTCTGACAAGCAAAGTCAATCGGGAAGCCAGATTCACTTAACAACCGTGTTACTGACTTTTATCAACTGCAGTGATTCACTTAACAGAGGTGGCAAGCAAAGTTGTAAAATGAGACAAAACTCACTTAACGAAATTCTCCCTCAGCAAAATAAATGTTGGGCTCAATCGTGGTCGTACGTCAAGGACTACCTGGTAGTAAGCCGTTCCCCTTTTCTACCGTTCCCTGGGACAACCTGCTTCTGAATATTCCATACGCTGTCCTGGAAACTGAATGTGGAGTAAATAGTCCTTTGTTTTTCGGCAGACCAGCCTTCCTGCTTCACAACCATATTTCAGCCCTGACTTCATTTTTAGCAGAAGTTTACCAAATTAGTCAAGATTGGGGCCGCCAGTGTATTTCCTTTTCAAGCAAACTTCTTGTCTGGTGTAATCAATCAGACAATGCGGTGAACTTGCAGATCAGGCCCAAGATTATGCAGGCTTGGACTATCATCAGGGAAACAGAACCAATTCTCCTCTCAACTGTGAAGGGCAGCAAATGCCCAGTTTCTGCATCCTCCTTGCCTGATGTCAGTTTACCTTGAAGGGTTGCTGTGGCTCTGTAATAAATAAGAACACCTTGGTCGAGCATATCCTCTGTTGTTTTAAAGAGGGCTAGTAGTTATTTCTCTGGAAATGGGAAAAAAAATAAACAATGCCTGTCTCTTATGCTTGGGCAGCAAGTTTAGTTAAATTGGAAAATGTTATCTAGATTGATGATAGGATAAGAACAAAGTGACTACAAACATAGGGTTTTTAAAAAAAATTATTGATTTTTTATTAATTACATTTCTTAGTGCTTAATAAACATCGTGTTGTCTGGGTATGTAATTTGCTTAACAATACTGATTATATTCTTAATCTCCACCCCTTTTCCCCAACCACTGGTAAAATAGGTTCCATGTTTGATAGTATTCTGTGTCTTCTTTCTGCTTAATTTTCAATGTTAATCTATCCGTTTCTGCACAGTCTAGTACATGGGTCCTCAAACTATGGCCCGCGGGCTGCATGCGGCCCATCGAAGCCATTAATCCGGCCCGCGCAGGACCACGAGGCTGCCCCGCCCACATTGCCCTGCCCACCCTTCGGCCGAGCACAGGACTTACCTTCACGAGCCCCGCGGGCTGGAACTGAAAGGTAAGGACAACAATTTTGGCCTGCAGAGACGTTCTGGAGGCAGGGGAAGTGAAAAACGGGGCACACAGATGCCCCAGGAGGCAAAAAAATAGGCTAAAACGGCCTGTTTTTGGCCAAAGAAAATGGACTATTTTTGCCTGTTTTTGGCCTGCAGAATGCTGCTGGAGGAGGGGGAGGTGAAAAATGGGGTGCACAGAAGCCTCAGGAGGCAAAAAAAATGCCAAAACCGGCCTGTTTTTTACCTCCCCGCCTCCAGAAGATAGATAGATAGATAGAGAGAGAGAGAGAGAGAGAGAGAGAGAGAGAGAGAGAGAGAGAGAGAGAGAGAGAGAGAGAGAGAGAGAGATTTCTCAAGCTCCTTGAAGAATTGCACAAAACTGAGTTTTCTGAAGTGGACCACTAGATTCCTAAACAATGATTAAATGATCTAGTAAAAAGAAAAGTCAACCAAAAGAGCAACATGCAAACAAAAGCAAATAAAACACCCCCAGGAGCAAAACAAATTAAAGTTTAATTTGTGTGCATTGTTTAATGGACTGTTAAATTGGCCACGTCCATCTAGTCACATGACCTAGCCATGCCCACCCAGCCTGTCTGGCCACCCAACAGTCTGAGGGACCATTAATTGGCCCCCTGTTTAAAAAGTTTGAGGACCCCTGGTCTAGTATCTTCTTAATTATCTCTTCATCTCACGGTGTTTCTTCATTTTTCCAATGTTGTGTGAATATAATCCTCGCTGCTGTTACAACATGTAATATTAAATACATACTTTTCTTATATAATTTTTCTGATATTATACTTAATAAAAACAGTTCAGGTTTAAAATCTACATGTTTCCCTATAATCTTTTCTAGCCACCTGTGTATCTTTGCCCAAAATGTTTTTGTTTTAGCACAAGTCCACCACATGTGATAAAATGTGCCCGTCTTTTGATTATATTTCCAACATTTGCTAGACATATTTTTAAACATTTTAGCTAACCTAGCAGGTGGTAAAGGCCATCTATAAAAAATAAGGGTTTGCATGCTGTTCGAGAAAAGTGAGGAATGTTCATCTTTGGACAAGATTTAAGCTTGTTTTCTGACAGGCCAGAATCAGCCTGAGAAAGGTAGGCCAATTTTAGTATTCTTACAGATTCCAGCACTGAGCTAGCAAATCTCTTTGCAACAGAGGAAGGAGTGGTTCACCTAATAGAGATTTAGCATATGAATATACTGGTAAGTTGTTTCCTATTCTGAAAATTTGAATGCAGCTTTAAAATTTGCATGTGGTAATCTGGCAGTAAGATAACAGTAAGCGGCTGGTGAATTAGAGATTGTATTACTTGATTGTGCTGTAATTGAAGTGGGACTTGTGGGCAATGCTATATGTTGTTATGATGGTTGATGTTACTCCTGTTATTTCTATTATCTGTAGTTAATTGAAACGTGGGTATCTAGAAGATCCCAAACGTATATTAATTGATGTAAAAAGTTAGGAAAGTTTGACAGTTAATATATTAGCCTGTCTTCTTGTTCAGACATTCAAGTGCAAGGACGTCCTTTCCTACTGTAAAAAGATATTTGTGGGATAATATAGATATCAGTAAGTCTAATAGTTTTAGGAGTCCTCTGATAGACTTTCTGGTCCCTTTTAGTTTTTTGAAATTTCAAATATCAGAAAAGGGAGGAAGAAGCCCCATATCAGTAGCTTTTGATCACAAAAGGAGGTATGTGTATGTATATGTGTATGTGTATGTTTATGTGCATGTCTATGTCTTTGTATGTATATGTATACTGTATGCGTGTATAGGTAATTTATATCTTTTTAATTTTAAATTAATAATTTTTTCTGTATTGTTAAAGTTCATAGTTTATTTAATTTTAGTTTTATTACTGAATCTGTCCCCTCCCTTTATTTTTATTCCAACACGCAAGATGGCTTAACACAATAAAAAAATGCAACGTATAAAACCAAAGAAACATACTTTCAAAATTAATATCTTGTTATTAAAATAATTTACCATTAAAAGTTTTGATGCACTTTGATTGTCTTCTTCTGGGAGCACCTGTCTAAGAGGAGCAATTCACAATATAGGAGAACACCATTTACTGATCATCAGGTTTCTGACAGTGGGAGCATTTTCAGAAGGGCATCAGGAAATTTTAAGTAACTGGCAAGGCTCATAGGAGGAGAGGTGGCCTTGCAAATAATAAAGCCCCAAGCTATTTGGCCTTTATAGGTCAAGTCAGAGAGACAGATTAGTTTAGTGGTTAAGGCAGCAGGATAGAAATGAGGAGCCTGTGACTTCTAGTCCCACCTTAGACATGAAAGCCAGCTGGGGGATCTTGGTTGAGTCACTGTCTTTCAACCCTACTCACCTCACAAGGTTGTTGTTGTGGGGAAAATAGGAGGAGGAAGTTGTGTTCGATACGTTTGATGACTTTAGTTATTTGTAAAAATAATAAAGGTGGGATATCAATCAATCAATCAATCAACAAACTCCAGGCTGATTGACAACTGATGGCCAATGCAGATCTTTCAGTAAAGGCATCATACAATGTCAGCATCCTGGTTATCATATTTTGCACCAATTCCAGTTTCCAGGCACTTTTCAAATATAGCCCTAAGTAAAATGCATTGAAGTACGAGGGTGAGTCAAAACATAATGCCATTTTCTGTAGGACAGGTATAATTACCAATACAGGAACATGTAGCATACATCAAAATGAAGCTGGTCCTCTGTGGATCACATCCCTACTTCTCAACATAGTCACCGTTTCTCTCAATAGCAATGTTCCACCTTCGAATGAGAGCATGTATCCTTGTCTCGTAAAATTTTGTTGACTGTTCTTTGAGCCACTTCTTCACTGCAGTTTTCACTTCCTCGTCACTAGAATAATATTCCTCCATACTCACCAGATTTAGCGCCTTCAGACTATCATCTCTTCGGCCCCATGAAAGAGGGTTTGAGAGGCAAACATTATTCCAGTGACGAGGAAGTGAAAACTGCAGTGAAGAAGTGGCTCAAAGAACAGTCAACAAAATTTTATGAGGCAGGGATACATGCTCTCATTTGAAGGAAGAAAATGGCATTACGTTTTGACTCACCCTCGTACAAACAAATGCATGTACATCAAAACAGGTTATAATTAAGGCATGGAAAACTGTTGCTTAGTTCAACTCTTTCAGGAAAGGTTGTAGTTACTGTACTGATTGTATTTGTACAAATTCTCACTACTGCAAATCCAAGCTGGGTATGTGTGTGTTAAGAAGTACTCCCAAATTGCAAATCTTCTTCTGCAACCCCATCAAAAACAACTTTTTCCTTAATTTTAGACTCCAACTGCATGTCTGTCACATCTGGATTTAACTTCAGTTTGTTCTTCCTTTGTCTGATACCGAGATTAAGCAGTGTTTAAGGTTACTGATTACCTTGTAGGATTTAGAAGGATGATGACAATAGGGTTGAATATCATCAATATACTTATGGTATCTCACTCTGGAAATCTGAATGATCTTCCCAGTGCTTTCTTATTGATTTTGAACAGCCATAGGGACAAGATAAAACACTTTGTTAGTGACCTAGGTGTTAAACAGTAGTCCCCCAGCACCACCTTCTGGGCATGTCCCAACAGGAAGGGATGGAATAACTAAAAGTGGCCCCAGGTCCCAACCCTGTCAGGCTATTAGAAGGATTCCATAATCAGTGAAGCTGAAAGCCATCCAGAGGTCCTCAAGACTTAGTAGAATTTGACTCCCTGCTTGCATCTAATTCTGACACAAGTCATCCACCAAGGCAACCAAACCAGTCTTACTACCCTATCCCAGACAAAACTCTGAACTGGGTTCATGAAATCTGGAGTCTTGCAAGCCAGCTGAGAGCAGAATTGACCCATGACAGTGGTGTATCAATAAGTTGTTGATCAGCTAGCAGAATCATGAGTAAGTGCCAATGTAGCCAGCAGTGCTGGTAAAGCCTGAAAGCACTGGAAGTTTTTGGTTTTTTTTAGAGAGTCTGTTGTTAAACATTTATTAACACGCAAGAATGCTTTGCAGCCAGTATGGGCATTGGGCATCCTCCTTGTTGCTGTCAGCAGCTTCTTAAAGAAACTATTTTTCCCCTCCGGGTTTGAACTGGGTTAAGAAAATATAAGTTGGAATTAAGAAAGCATTAAGGAGGTGGCAGTAGGGCAGTAGTATGTGATCACACCTTGTTATTTCAGTAATGCCTCTTGAACCTATTCCTTGGCTTTATGTGGCTACCATGTGAGCCCAGGAAAAAGTGGTGGCTGCTTTAAAGAGCTCCTGGCTGGCCCAGCAAGAGGATCAACACTGGATCCAAATATTGAACACCCCTACAAAATACGTGTCTTAGTAGTAAGCAAACTACTGCGTTCTTTTGTCTACAATGTCCATTAGCCATATCCAGTTTACCCCAGGTGATTTTTTTTCTAGGCTCCCAAACCAACCACTGGCATGTGGCCTCTTCTGTATTTCCCCCCCCCCCACACACAAGACTGCACCTGATCCTTTCTGGAGGATGAAAGCACTATTGGAAGCAGAGATTTATTAAAATGAAATCAACTGGGAAAGATCAAAGGAGATATTCACACTTTATTTCACGCAGGTCTGTCTTGGTGACTAGGTTTGAATCGTGCGGTGTTTAGTATTTCCTTTCGCTTTTTAAAAATTAAATCAGAAGTTCATTATGTGGGGTTTTGTGATCCCTTTCAGGTATCCCACCTGTATTTGGAGAAAGAAGAGGTTTCTTCTATATTCTTGGAAGAACAAGACAGGGAAAGAAGTGACGGCATTCTCTTTGCCATCTCATTTCCACTCAGGCCTAACTTGCTGATATGGTATTCATTTTGTTTTGGGTTTAAAGGAGAAAATCACTCAGAATTCTACTAGATATTCAATGTAGCCCCCTTTTTTCCCCTTTTGCTCTATGTTTAAAAAGAGAGAGCCTAGAAATAAGTAGCTGAAAGCTAGGGGGCAGCATTATCAGAAAAATGTGAAGTCACTTCAGGAAAGTTTTAATAAAAAAGGAAAGGAGATAAATGGCTAAATTGGATGAAACTTTCCCACATCCATCACAAGCAGTCTCTCTCTCTCTCTCTCTCTCTCTCTCTCTCTCTCTCTCTCTCTCTCTCTCTCTCTCTCTCTCTCTCTCTCTCTCTCTCTCTCTCTCTCTCTCTCTCTCGTGTGTGTGTGTGTGTGTGTGTGTGTGTGTGTGTGTGTGTGTGTGTGTGTGTGTGTGTGTGTGCATGGTGTGTGTTTTATGAGCCTTTCCTCGTTTCTATATAAGCATTCTGCAAGCATGTCCTGACTACCATATATCATTTTTCTGACCTGGGTCCCCAATGCTGCTTTTGTCTTGTTACCAACCAATGAGGCAGGCTGACTTAAGTAAGTAAACTTTATTTACAACCAAAGAGCAGCTGTAGTGCATTACATGAACCATAGAATCAGAAAACCATAAAAAAAGAAAAAAAATGGCAGTAGACTAAAACAAAGCAACTTCAAAAACGGGCTAGTATAAACTATAAAAAGATTATATCTCAACAAACACCCCCCCCCCCCAAATTAACTATAGAGAAAAACTTTACAACCGTTCAGAAAATTTAGGAAATCGGCAGGTAAAATTGGATGTTTGTTTCATCCAATGTCAGCCGTAGCAGGTATACCCAAGCAGGAAATCACAGAAAAGCTCAAAGTACTTTTTATTGAGACTGACTATTATAGAAGCACCTTGAAAGTCTGATTGTGCTATACCTCCTCCCCTTCATTTAGGTCAGGGAATTAGGGAGGAATCTGCCTGAATTACTTCTGAATGTTATCTGGCTGTTTTGGACTAAAAAGAAAATGCTCCAGCCCTTTTGCCTAGGCAACAGGTCCTGCATATTTCCATCAAGGCCATCTTTCTTACTTTCTACATCCAGCCACTTAGGGCAAATTGGGGGGGGGGGAGGAGACACAATTAAGTTTTATTTTTATTTCTTTCTATTTTCTATTCTTATATTTGGCTATTTTTTCCCTTTGTGTTTAAAATGAGGATTTTAATGCCAAGATTTATGCAATGGGCAGCATAATAGTAGCACCCTCTCAACTTCCTCTACTGGATGAAGTTAACCCAGATGCGATTATTACTAACTGAACAGGCTTTCATTGTCAGTTTTTGAATTAGCATTTCCCTCCTTAAGCCAAGCGTATCTAGTGGCAGCCACAAAGTACTTAAAAACTACAATGCTTCACCACTCATTACAGTACATTGGTGTGAATTCAAGTGGCCAGTAAGTAGCAGGCGGGATCCATTCTATTTTAGGCAGAAGCGTCCACACCTCCGCCCACACAAACACACCCCAATCTTCCCTCTGGTCCCTAGTCAGTTTCATCTTCTCCTGTCATCTTCCAAAGAAGATGTACACAGCAGCATCAGAAATATAAAGAAAACTACTTGACAGGATTTGAAAACCCATTCCTCCCCCATTGACTTCTGTGTAAAAAAGGAACCGGAAAGTCAGCATCTCTTGCCTAAAAGGGAGAGAAATGTGGGATGATTATTGGGGCGGGGGGCGGGATGGTGGTGTGTGCCTCAGCTTCCTTTGTGACTCCAATATAATCTTTTTTAAAAAACAATAGACCTCAATTCAGTTTATTACAGTTTGGGGTATAAGGGGAACGGCCCAAGAGACAATAGAAAGATAACAGTCAAAGATCTGTGATCAGACCTGCCCCACTCCTGCTGTATCACACCATGACTGGTGGCTGATGTTCCCCCCAGCTAATATCATGCAGAAGAAGTGAGCATTACAACTGGTGGCTTAGCCAAGTGCTGCACACACGATCAGGACAGCACCATTTGGCAGCAACTCAGAACAGGCACCATAGAAGCAGGATTGGGACTGACCATGGGGTTGAGCGGAGATCACTTATTTATTTATTTTTATTTATTTGTTTGTCAAACAAGTACAAGTACAAGTATTTGTATAAACATAACATAAGCAAAGAAGTAGAGATAAATGAGGACAATAGGACAGTAAGACAGGGACGGTAGGCACAATGGTGCGCTTATGCACGCCCCTTACAGACCTCTTAGGAATGGGGTGAGGTCGACTGTAGACAGTCTAAGGTTAAAGTTTTGGGGGTTTGGGGAAGAAACCAAAGAGTCAGGTAGTGCGTTCTTGAATGGGGAGCTCAAGAACAGGGAAAGTCCTATAGGTAGAAAGCTGCAGAACCTATTAATAGAGTTGCTAGCCCTGAAGGTGAAGTAATGGAAGACAAATACAATTTTACCTTTGGTGGCAGCTCGGGAGAAAGTTGTATTCAGTGTTAGTTCAAGGATTACTATGCCAAAATATTGGAGACAAATGTCTATTGGAAAGTTTCCAAGAAAACGAAGCTTACAAGCTGTGTTTAGTTACTGTTTTTAACAAAAAGTAATTGTACTGAGCTGAGCCAATCCTCAATTGTTTCCTGTCCAGCGTATAGAAATGACAGCATACTAAAACAGTCCTATTCATATATAAATTTGTAATAAAGCTGCAGCTTACTGACAAGTGAAACTGACAACAACCGGAAACTAATTCCATTTTTCTGTTTATACCGTTTTCTGAGAACCGGCAAACAGCATCTGAATGAAAAACTCTGCTATAAAAATAATGGTCCAAGTGGTTCACAGCACAAGTGTGTGTCCAAAGAGGACACATATCCCCAAAGAGGAACAGGATTGCTTAAATAGCAACAGCAGAGTTATACACCGCTTCACAGTGCTTTACAGCCCTCTCTAAACACTTTACAATTGAAGCATATGGTCCCAACAATCTGGGTCCTCATTTACCGACCTCGGAAGTATGGAAGGCTGAGTCAACCTTGAGCTGGTCAGGATTGAACTCCTGAAGTGAGCAGTGACTTAGCCTGCAATACTGCATTCTAACCACTGAGCCCAGGGGTGGGTTCCACTTACCTTCGCCACCGGTTCGCATCGCACGCACACACTCTCTCTTAGCTCACACACGTGCATGCGTCCCCTCATGCAATTTGGCTTCCGCGCATGCTCAGTAGCAGGAATCAGCCCGAAACACAGCTGAGGAGCTGATCAGCTGTGCTTCGGGCAAAGAAATAAAGGTCAGTATTAATCCGGGGGCTGGCGGGAGGGCCCTTTTTCAAGCAGCGGAAGAGGAGAAGCCATCCAAACAGCGAAAAATTAGCAAAATATATTTTTAAAAAAGATGGTGGCACCCACGGACCGGCACCGACCGAATCAGATCCATGACTTCACCAGCGGGTCGCTACCGGTTCACGTGATGCGGTCCGAACCGGGAGGAACCCACCCCTGACTGTGCCATCACATATGTTTACATATGCATATGTATATTAAAAGCTGTTTGACATAGGACAGAGAATGAGATGGCTGATTTTTAGCTTATGCCAATATAAGGGTGTGTGTGTGTGTGTGTGTGTGTGTGTGTGTGTGTGAGAGAGAGAGAGAGAGAGAGAGAGAGAGAGAGAGAGGGGGGGGGGGGGGACAAAATAGCATTTTACTGTACTCGACATTACATAAGGGAGGTGACTACACTAACTTTCAAACTGTAATTCTTTCCGAAACAAAATATTCATCTAGCAAAGGCTATGGGGATAAATATTGTGGGCCTCCTCACGTTTTTGTATGAGACACAATTGTATATTCCTGCACGATACCACGGCCAATGATATTTTCACGGAGATAAGAGAAACAAACTCTCTACGCCAGCAGCCACCTAGATCATATCGAATGAGATGCGAAGCCTGGAAGGCTAACCTCTTGGAAGCACATTTGATCCCCTTGCTCTGAAACCTTGTTTCGGTAACACACCTTGGACAGGATGTGCTGTTAAATGATTCAGGCCAGGAGAGATTTGCAGCCTGGAAAAGTATAGCTCATGTGTTCACATGAAAGGAAAAGAAGAAAGAATAAAAAGAAACATCACGGCAAAGCATTTAGCAGGAGAAACAGAACTCTCCACTGTGAGCTATGCCATTCCCTACAAAAGAGAGAAAAAAAAAATTAAAATAATGGCAGAGAAAAAGGATTCGGGACAGGAGTATTATTTGTAATTTGTCCCAGTCCTAAATTATGTATCACAATATATATGGAAATTAAACCCTCAAGTATGACGTACAGTAAATAATTTAGAATGTCTCTTTCATCAAGTGTGAGTTGGCCTCTAAGATATTGATACTTGCATTTTAGCGTAACATCCAGCATGTATGTTTCCTGCCGCCACATGTAAGCTCTGGCATAGTGACTCTGAAGCTTTTTTGGGGGGGCTGGTATTCTTCGAGTACTTCTTGTAGACTGGTATGGAAGAAAAATATTTTCAATAAGATATATATTATATTCTGAATCTAATATTCAGAACCACAGAATTGCAAAGCTGGTCACACAATTCTTTATAGGAATGATTGACCTGGGTCAGGTATAGGGAAACAGCTGTTTGTCTAGGCTAGGGGTAGGCAAAGTTGGCTCTTCTATGATTCGTGGACTTCAACTCCCAGAATTTCTGAGCCAATCATGCTAGCTCAGGAATTCTGGGAGTTGAAGTCCATGAGTCATAGAAGAGCCAACTTTGCCTACCCCTGGTCTAGGCAGCAACTGGAGAGCAGGTATGATACCTGCTCTGGCCCATCATTCCTGATCTCAGGCAACAACAAGAGACAGTTTGAGAGTGGAATAAGAGAAACAGGCCATCTACTCCTAGAGATCTCCCAATACATAAAATATTAGACTCTCTACAAGGTTTAAGCCTAGGAAACCAATTTTTGGGTTAGATACCACAATCATACGATCTAGAATGTTAAGGAGTTATTGTGCTGTTGAGCACATACACAGCGGAATAGTAATTGTGGTTTTGGTGTTGCAGTTTGATATGAATGCTATTCAGTCAATAAACAGAATACGTTTAGTATTTACAAAATAGTTTACTTCTAGTAATAGCAAAGTTCAATAGGAAGTCCAAGTCATACACAGTTAGTTCAGTCAATGCGAAGTTTCTTCTCCTTGCCTATCTTTGTTTAACTAACAAACAAAGATTACAGCTAACATTCAATTCTACACTATCACAGATAGTTAGTCTTTACACAGCAACTCTTCAAGTAATTCTACACAGACACTAAGTCAATTACTCAACAGTGAAGTAGCAGAGAGATTCAGCAGTCCGGAACACACGGAACACAATCACCATCAAACACAGAATCAATCACAATCACAATCACAATCACAATCACATATTGAGCACGCTCTCTTGCTTTCTTATATAGTAATCAGCCTACAATGTTCTTAAAGCAATATACACATAACATTGATTTGTGGCTTGTTCATATATTAGCATACCCAATTGTTTGAACAGAGTTCTAACATAGATGAAGAACAGCGATTAAGATGGGCAACCTTTAATAACCATAAAGGTTAGATCATGCAGATCTACCGGTAACAAAACCACTTCCAGGAATGCAGTTGGCCCGAAAAATATGGAGCCCTCTGAATAGAATCAGGACAGTGGCAACAAACTGTGTTCAGAAGTTGTGGTGCCTCATCACTAGATGCTTTAAAGAAGAAACTGGACAGCCATTTATCAGAAATAATATATGTCTCCTGGGAGAGCAGAGGGTTGGATTAGATGACTTCCAAAGTCCCTTCCAACTCTGTTACTATTACTGGCCAGAGGTCTGGCTTGCTTTGCGTAACTCCCAGATGTACTTTGGGGACCAGGTGTGCAGGAGGAAGCAAAACCATGGGCTTGCAAATATTACTGAAATATTACTAAATTACAGTTATCGAACATAAGACATGCTAACAATGACAGTTATATTACAAAAATTGTGGTCAACTTATGCACACGTATGCCTAACATTTCTAACTTCTATAGGAGTTTTAGCCATGAAAGGGAAAAGCGGGTAACACTTGACACCATGAGGCTCAGGTTTGTGGGTTTTGTGGTTTGGAGATTTAAAAGATTTGACTGTAAACTGCCATGTTACATGTGCTTTGAGGGAAATCTCCCTGTGTCTTTCTGCACAGAATAAAGTTGCTTCAGCTTCCATCTCCATGTGCTCAGTTGGGTTTCAACCCCCAGGCAAGGACCCAGTGTTGGGCTGGGACATCAAAATACTGATCCAGTGTACTGCCTTGGACTCTGGTGATGCTTAATCTTTAGATTGAGGAAGAAAGTTATGGGTGTGCATTTGGGTAAGAATATGGAGGATCTATTTGTCTCCCCGGAAGAGCCCCTAGTTAAAATGAAGGTTTGTTGGAGGGGTGTGTGGATTAATTAATTTTCAAATACCGGTAGATAATTTGATAGATAATTTTGTGTTCTGTTTTGACTAGTCTTCAAGAAACTCGTAGCAATTCAAAGATTCCAATTGTAGGGATCACTAGGAAAGGAGTAGATAAACTGTTTTTGTGACTTATGGAGTATGTCGTCAGAGGCAAGAGACTCGGCCATCAATTTCTATATATGCCTGAATGGCCTATTCCCCTGCTTGGGTGAGAGAGCTTGTGCAAAATGAAGGCTGAGCCGACTTTTGATGATCCCCAAGGGGGAGAGGTGGAAAATACAAGTCTTGTCTGTTGTGATTCCAGTTAGCAGTTTTTACACCTATTCCAGCTGTGGAAGACACTGTGGTCTCTTGGATTTGGGACACACTTAAGGCTGGTCAAGTCAAATATGCAGTATCAGTTCAGGTGGATGTAATTCCAGGAACAGTTATTACCTCCCAAATAGGTAAAAACATTGCTAGGGCTCTCCTTCCTCATTTGGGTGTAGGTCTTAATTACTGAGAAATTTGGGTCTAGGTAACTGGACTGAAGTCATGTTTAACAACACTATAAAGATATTATTAAAGGAACTAAAGGAACAGGGCCAAATACATCCAGTGTTTTTGCAAAGGCCAGGCCTTGAACATCTTATTGGTTTCCCAAGATAGGATATGTGCTATGATCAGGGCCCATTGTTGCATCTCTCTCTCTCTCTCTCTCTCTCTCTCTCTCTCTCTCTCTCTCTCTCTCTCTCTCTCTCTCTCTCTCTCTCTCTCTCCCTCTCTCCCTCTCCCTCTCTCCCTCCCCCGATCAGGAATGATACCCCAATATCAATGGCTGCCCCAAGTATTTAAATATTTATCTTAAAAGAACAACCTGAAGAAATATAGCAACATTGGTTACTTTAGGGCAGGGGTCTGCAACCTGCGGCTCCGGAGCCGCATGCGGCTCTTTGGGCCCTGTGCTGTGGCTCCCTGTTGGGTGGTCCCATCACTGATTGGCCCTGCCCCTCGCCCTCCCCTCCCAGTCACTCCTTGCCTGGCCTGAGAAGGTAAGGGCAACGGCGCGGGATGAGAGGGAGGGATACACACACACACATACATACACACACACACACACAACCACACAGAGGGGGGAGAGAGAGGGGGAGAGTGAGAGAGATACACAGAGATACAGAGACAGGGGGGAGAGAGAGGGAGGGGGAGAAAGAGAGAGAGGGAGGGAGGGGAGGGTCAAAGGGTTTTGTGGCTCCCGGTGTTTTTTAACAACCAGTTGTCTGCCCTAATGACCAGTTGGGTAGGCGTGGCTAGGGGCATCATGTGACTGGATGGGAGTGAGTGACATTGAGTTGGCCACGCCCAGCCAGGTTTTGTGGCTCCCAGTGTTTTCTTTTCTGTGGGAAATGGGTCCAAATGGCTCTTTGAGTGTTTAAGTTGTAGACCCCTGCTTTAGGGAAATGAACTTTATGGTACTTTGCCTAACAGTTGAGAGAACTGCACAGGGAATTCATCGATGAATTTTGCTCCACTGAACTGACCTAGCTAAAAAGTGAAGCCTAAGATCCTGGTTCCATCTCAAAAGCTACATTTAAGTCTTGCAATTCCCTATTTGAAATGGCCTGGAAAGTTTATCATAGCTAAACTGATATTAAAATGGCCCAACAACATACTTTCTGGGGAGAAAAGCCCAAACGATAAAATGAAACCAATCAAGCATTCTATATAAAATCATATCTAGAAAAAACTACCTGAGTAACCAACTACCTGGTACTAAAACATATTTTACATAAGCCTGGGACTAGTAGAATGTCAGAAATCCTTGTATTTCCTAGATAAACAACACATTGCATTTCCTTTTTACCTGCAAGGACCTGGCTGGTTCCCATTCTCCTTCAATAGGGTAAGATCTGGTTTAGATGCAAGGGGAAGGAGAGGTTGTGAATAACACCAAAGCCGATATTTCCCTGTTTGTATACAGTTCTGAGTGCAAATATTGGATGCTCACTTTTCCAAAAGCCTTTGGTCAAAACTCAACCACAGTCACTTAAACTTATGCAACCAATTTATCCCATATAATCACAGTTTCTGAGCCCCAGCCCTCAACACTAATCGAAACAAAAAAACTCTAGATATCATGGACAAATACCTAGGATTTGATAGTATTTGTTTTATTCACTAAGGGATGGAAGGCACAAGAAAGAATCACGATGATTAATAATCAGCATGCAGGTAATAGGTTAGGAAAGGGATGATGGCATATTCTTTATGATGGCATATTCTGCTAAGAGTAGCCATCTAAATAAGAGAGCCAGGGGTTTGCAGGAAAAGAAACAAGTTCCAAAAGATTTATCCCAAAGGCTATATTTTTTAACAAAAGGCACACTACATCAAAGCAAAGTGACTCCAGCACAATAGAGCCAGTGCACAACAAACATTGGGAATTACACTGGAAAAAATTACGTTTGATAAACATTGGAATATAGCAGTGTTCCAATATTTGAGGGGTTGCCACAAATAAAAAAGGGGGTCAACTTATTTTCCAAAGCAGGACAAGAAACAATGGATGAAACTAACCAAGGAGAGAAGCAAACTAGAACTAAGGAGAAATTTCCTAAAGTGAGAACAATTAACCAGTGGAACAGCTTGCCTTCAGAAACTGTGGGAGTTCCATCACTGGAGGCTTTTAAGAAGAGACTGGACAGCCACTTGTCTGGAATTGGTATGTGTCTCCTGCTTGAGCAGGGGGCTGGACTAGAAGACCTTCAAGGTCGCTTCCAACTCGGTTATTCTGTTATTTAATTTAAGTGGAGGTTAGCGTGCCCAAAGGACTCCTTCCACTTTATAATCAATGCTGTGATTCAGGCAGTCTTTGTAACAGGGGTTTATCTCCTTGCCAATTCACCTCAATAGCCAACATCTCTGCCGTTTTCCTGTGCTAACGTTATTCCTATCGTGACCTGGAGAGGAATTTTGAGCTATTATTAACATTACCTTTGCAAGCAGCTGTAACTGTGGTGTTTGGCTGGCAATCAAAGCAATAAGTATGATACCAACAGAACTCAGTTCTAAGAACAGTGTTTATATTGTCCTCTGCTTTTGGAGCCTAGTTAGTTGGCTTTAAAAAAAACAACAACTTAGTGGAAACTGCTTCAAGGAATGTATGGGTTTAACCTATACAAAGGGAAGGAGGCAAGTTAGTGGAAACTTCTATAAATTTATGACAACTGAGAATAGGGAGGACTTTATCCAATTTTATATAAGACTTCATTTGTTGAAAACATTGCGTAAGTAGTTTCAAAATATTCCTGTAAGGTAACAGGGAAGCATCTCCTAGGATCCTAGGCAGGTGGGCTGATGGTTCAGGCAAATGCCCCCAATTTAAGATCAGTAGTTGTAGCTCTTCTCATTTGCCCACCTTCAGAGGCTTTTGATATAATACATTTTAATGTAATATAATACTTTTTAATATATAGGTAGCCCTTGACTTACAACAGTGATTGTTCAAAGTTGCAATGGCACTGAAAAAAGTGACTTATGCCCATTTTTCACACTTATGACTGTTTCAGCATCCCCATGGTCATGTGTTTTCCATTCGATGCTTGACAACTGACTTACATTTAAGATGGTTTCAGTGTCCTGGGGTCATGTGATCACCTTTGCAACCTTCTGACAAGCAAAGTCAATGAGGAAACCAGATTCACGTAACAACCATGTTATTAATTTAACAACACAGTGTTTCATTTAACAAACGTGGCAAGAAAAGTTGTAAAATGGGGTGAAACTCACAACAAATTTCTCACTCAGCAACATAAATTTGGGGCTCAATTGCAGTTGTAAGTTGAGGACTATCTGTAATGCCTTTTCCCTAAGGGACTCATACCTCCAAAGGGATTGCCATATAGATAAAACTTTCACTACAAACCTTAAGGTACAGTGAAGATATGGTCATATTATTTTGCTTTTCCACAAGACATTTTATTGGATCATGTTTTAATTTCCACTCCAGTTGTGCCTTAGGTTATTGTCCTTTTGCATTAGCATTGTAAATGATGGTGCTTGTGGACTAGATTTTAGCAGCTTTATTGCTTTACAGTATTTTAAATGCATGAGGTTTTTTTTTAATAACCAAACTACCAGTTTAAGTATTTCGTTTGTCTTACCTGCATAAGGAAGTACGGAATTGGTTGTACAATCATGCTGGTTTCATTGTTTGTGACCACAATCATTAAACCAGTGGTAAAACTATTAGTAGCTCATTGTGCTTTGGTTTAGGTGGGTAAATGAGGAGATAAAGTAAGCAACCTTTTGTTCAAGCCAACTTCCCTCAAGAGGGCTGATAACACAGGGCTCTGTTTGATTTCAGCCAAGAGAGAGAGGAATGAAGTACTTGAGGGATAGGTGAGTTAAAATTTATAGACAGACATTGGTTGATGAAGGAATTATGCAGTTATATGCAATGAGAGAATCTCATGAAAAAGACACCAAACATTATAAGGTTCTGCTTTAGTTTCAGTGTAAAATTGTTTGATTGGAAGTAGATCAGAGTTATATAATATCGGAAACTACTAAGAAGAACATGAACTAAGAATTTTGTTGCAGACTCCTGAACGCATAGGAAACCATGTTTACATTAGAAGATACATCAGTATCTTTCCCTAAAGAGAGTCATACTGATCATCTGCATCATATCCATTTCTCAAAACGCACCCTGTACTTTGTGATGTAAATTGCTTTTCTTCTGGCACTCTACAAAAGGAAGTAGAGTACATTTCCTTTGCTTCGGGCTTGCCAATCACCAAGTTTGCTGCCCCATGTACCCATCTGGGAACTTCCAACACTTCTTGTGTTGTACGCCGCCCTGAGTCCCTCGGGAGTTGGGCGGCATATAAGAAAACCAAATAAATAAATAAATAAATAAATAAATAAATAAATAAATAAATAAATAAATAAATAAATAAATAAATAAATAAATAAATAAATAAATAAATAAATAAATAAATAAATAAATAAATAAACACTCCATTGTCTAACAAATAGCCACTTGTTGTCTTCTTTCATTAAAAGAAAAAGGGAAAGAAACGGTCAGGTGATTTCCACAATATTCTTTCTAACAGGGGCAATTGCAAGTGAAGAGTGAAAAGACATGCCAGAAGAAGGCAACAGTCAATTGCTTCTGTAACACTCCAAATAATATAAAATATAAAATATAAAATATAAAATATAAAATATAAAATATAAAATATAAAATATAAAATATAAAATATAAAATATAAAATATCTATATCTATATCTATATCTATATCTATATCTATATCTATATCTATATCTATATCTATATCTATATCTATATCTATCTATCTATATCTATATTATATCTCTCTATCTCTATCTCTATCTCTATCTCTATCTCTATCTCTATCTATCTATCTATCTATCTATCTATCTATCTATCTATCTATCTATCTATCTATCTATCTATCTATCTATCTATCTATCTATCTATCTATCTATCCATATATATATGGCCTAGAAAGATTTTGAACACACATCTGAGCACATAATCTAATCCAAAGATTTTTATCTATATATATGGCCACATATATATATATATATATATGGCCTAGAAAGATTTTGAACACACATCTGAGCACATAATCTAATCCAAAGATTTTTACCCAGTATCAAATCCACCTTTAAAAGTATCTACATCTGTGATTATATGAATCATATCACCACCAAAATTGATAATAGTGACTCTAGATGCTGATATAGACTCGCCTCAGGAATGCCAGCAACAGCCATACAATATAACTGAGGTAAAACCACAGACATGTTCCCATCTCACAACCATTACCAAATGGACTCATCCAACACTCTTGCCCAATGCTCAGGGGAGAAATCTGGTTTTCGGTATAAGGCCTTGCAAAAGGACATCAGGGTTGCGGTCATCTGGATCCACCATGATCAAAGTGCACAAGCTCTTCCATGAACAAGGAATCCAACTTACAAACAATGTCTCCCGATAACCAGCAACCAGAAATACCAAGAAGAGCTTTAGCCTTAAAGCTCTCTTAAATCATCAGCTTTATCACCATAGCAGATATTTGCAAAGGTCTGAACTTCTAACAAATTGTTTGCTGTGATTAACAAACCTCCTGTTTGCTCAATAGATGGTCTCCTGGAAGATATACATAACCCCAAAGTGCAAAGTTAGAGGGAAAGAAGAGAATAGGAAGGCACTGAAATGTTGGCATCCGTTGTTTGGTTAAAGCTAGCATTGTGAAGGTTCTTGTTGTTCTTTTCCCAAACACACATACACCCAGAGACAGCACTGCATTTGAGATCAAAGAATTAAACATTGGAACAAACAAGGGCAGGATGCAAGACTTCAAAGGGGCAGCCATGTTACTTTGTTAGACAGAGAATCTTTTGGCATTTCTGGATATTTGTCTGTGTATATCAGTAGTGGGTTCCTACCGGTGCGCTCTCCGCCTTTCTTCGCCGCCGAGCCAAAGAAGCTGGCGGCGTTTGCGGCGGGGGCTTCCCCCGCCCGCTTTCCCGGGACGCCGCCATTTGCGTTCTTCTGCACTCGCACAGAGTGCAGAAGAACGCAAATGGCGGCATCCCGGCGTCCCGGGAAAGCGGGCGGGGGAAGCCCCCGCCGCAAACGCCGCCAGCTTCTTCGGCTCGGCGGCGAAGAAAGGCGGAGAGCGCACCGGTAGGAACCCACTACTGGTGTATATGTGTATGATATGTATAGCAGTCTTTCTTGCACAGGACTGTCAAATGACTATACATTCCAGAATTCCCAGCCAACTGAGAATGGCTTGCTGGGAAACGTGACAGCTGTAGTTCTATCTGGAGGAGCACAATTTCTTCTCATCCCTTATATGGGCTGCATCTATTCAGTTTCGGTGGAAACTAAGGAACTGCTATGTCTTTTTAAGCTAGCCCAAGACATAGCACCTTGAGGCGAAATCAGTCACTGCCCCCTCTCTTGAACAAGATGATATGTATAACCTACACAACAGGGGTGGGTTCCAGTTACCTTTGCGCATCACGACGTTTTGTAAAATCACGCACCGGTAGCGTGATTTTACTTCCACGCATGCTCAGAAGGACGTTTCAGCCCGAAACACAGCTGAAGAGCTGCTCAGCTGTGCTTCGGATGAAGAAATAAAGGTCGGTATTAACCCGGGATGGCTTTTTTCCAAAGCAGAGGATGAGGAGAAGCCATTCAAACCCGAAAAAAATCACCGAAAATTCAAAAAAAAAAAAAGATGGCGGCACGCACGGACTGGCACAGACAGTACTGGAACCGTGACGCCAAAATTACATCACCACCGGGCCGCTACCGGTACGCACGTACCAGTCTGAACCGGGAGGAACCCACCCCTGCTACACAACTAGTCAGATTATTTTGACAACTGAAGCTGGCTGTCCCACAAGAGGACTGAAAGCTTTGGAAGCCTACCTGTTTAGGGAAAGAGATCAAAATCTGAGCCCAGAGATGGATAAACCACACAACAAGGTGGCCGTTGCCATTAGCACTTTCCCGCCAAATCTACTATTCTTTGGGGGAGGAGAGAGATGTGCAAAAACTGTATTTATAGATGCCAACTAATAATTAGCTATACTTTAATGTGTGCCATTGTGTACACAGAAAAATGACAATAAATCTTACCTTAACTTTATATTAAGGTGACCAGACGTTCGCGGCGCAGGGCTTCCCCCGCCCGCTTTCCCCAGCTGCCGGGACGCTGCCATTTGCGTTCTTTTGCCCTCCGGTAGGAACCCACCCCTGGCTGTGATGAAGGGGGGGTGTTTGTGGGGTGCACAAAGCTGCAGGATAAGAGAGACGGCCCCCTCCCATCTTGCTCCCCTAGAACCCCCCCATCAATGGTGTCCCGCTTTACAAATATTAAAATCTGGTCACCTTACTTTATATTAAAAACATAGTTCATTTCCCTACAGCAGAAATTGCATTGATCAAGTGAAATCCTATGAATCCTCTCAGGCTGCTATGCAGGTGCTACTTGCAATGGTATATTTCCCCTTGTTCTTCCATTTTAGGTATATCTTCCAAAGCCCTGCTTTTTCCTGTCTTTTTACAATTTAACTAGACTTGGATTAGACAACTCTTCCAATAGAGGATTGCCCCACTATCAAAAGACTGTCTCCTCCTGCAAAGGAAAAATAAATCAATGTGAAAAATTAATATATTAGGCTAAAACCTCACTCAGGTTTCTATTTTTTTTAGTCATAGGAACATCACCTGCTAAATTAAGTAGAATAGCCCAAATACAGGCAATTTCTGCACCACGAAATGACATTGCAGCTCATGGTAGGGCTTAGGCTCAGTTCTCTCACTTTGTTGTAAAAGCCAAATACATTCTTTTAGAGCACTTTCATATGACTTGTTCAGTTGGATAAGTGACTGGCCTGGTTCCAATATTATGCTAAGCTGTAGGTTGCTTGATTTGGTTTTGGGTGTCATCTGAACTCTGCTATTGTAGTTATTTGCTAAATTACTACTAAACAAACCATGGTTCAATGTTGTGCATAAATCCAGCAACTCCTTTCTTTCAAATGCACTGCCAATAAAAATCAATGGCATTGAAAATCAAATCCATACAATATTTTACATTTATCTAAATATTAACACTTGTGGAGGAGAATTCTAATGAGAGATTTTGGGACACAAATTTATCCCAGCCTGGATCTCTGGATGGTTCAGCAGGAAAATATTCAAAAGCAAGCAGTTATGTTAGTTTATGTCATAGTACATATTATTTTGTATTGTACATATAGCACAATAACTACAGTTTGGGCTTTCTAAATGATCCATGTCCTTAGTGAGAGCACATATACTATGCCAATACGTTATGATTTCCTAGGTTCTTGGGAAGAACTCAGTGTATATGAAGACCAACACCAGGTAAACAACTGGCAGCTGTGACATTGTTGTGAACAGACAATAATAAAATTTGGATAATGGACATTGTAGTACTTGGTGACAGCATAATAGAAGAGAAAGAACTGGAAAAAAATCACAAAATGCAGACTCCAAATAGAAGTACAACAATGGTAGCAAAAGAAAGCACAGATTGTCCCAATAGTAATAGGGGCCTTGGATCAAATCCCAAAACATATAGAGTGCCACTTGAGCACCATTGGCATTGACAAAATCAAGATCAATCAATTGCAAAAGGCAGTTTTCTTTGGAATAGGTAATAATATCTTTAACACCATCAAACATCATCTGCCTATCCCAAGTGCTTGGGAATGACATGATAGGTGGACAAAAATGCCAAATCCAATCTCAACATCTGGTTGAATGTGTGACCAACCAAAATAATAATAGACTGCTCTACCAAGATACTTTTCATCTTTGTATTATTATTATTATTATTATTATTATTATTATTATTATTATTATTATTATTATTATTATTATTATTATTATTATTATTATTATTATTATTATTATTATTATTATTACTATTATTATTATTATTATTACTATTACTATTACTATTACTATTACTATTACTATTACTATTACTATTACTATTACTATTATTATTATTATTATTATTATTATTATTATTATTATTATTATTATTATTATTATTATTATTATTATTATTATTATTATCTTGCTGTTGTCCAGGTACCCACATCTTACAAAATGGAAGCATCATATTCTTGTGTGTCTTCCTATTAAGAAGACCAATCTGGAGTGGTAGCCACAGTTCATTTTCCATAACAATTTGGTGCCAAAACCAGGCATCTCCAATGCAGCATTGGTAACTTGTAATAGCTTGACACTCGATTGTCAACACTTGTTTTTTAATCTCCACCATTTCAGGATCTTTTGAAAGATAAAGAGAGGGCATACAAACTCAGTAATGAATTCTAAGGTTTTGTTTATACATTACCTGGAGAGATGTGGTTGTTACCTTTGCAATTGTGGTTCTGAGGAGTCTACATAGTTGTATTTGTATCATACATCAAACTACGAACCAGGGAACAACACTCAATCACATGGCACAGCTCATGGATTTAGATTTGTACTAAATATGGTTGACTAGAGTGCGATGGGGCATTGTGCGAACAACTGAACCCTCTAAAACATATTCATTGCTGCTGAAACAATGGATGCAATTCAATGATATCTGATTGAAAACCTTGAGGAGAAATTATTGCCCAATGTGCACCTAAGTGAGTAAGTGCGTTTTTGGTTCAGGTGATTATGGCACAGTTTATTCTTTGAAGACGGTACTTGATTTTTAATACACTTCAGCCAAGGAGTCCCCAGGGAGTAGGGCGGCATATAAGAATCCTAAATAAAATAAATAAAATAAATAAAATAAATAAAATAAATAAAATAAAATAAGGATCAAGACTCAAGTATGTCACAATATCCTTGTGGTTCAAATTGGATGATTAGAGCTAGGGCTGAGTTGTTCTGATAAAATGTTTGTTGATAGACTTCCTTGGAGAAAGAACTGTAATTGTGTAAGAATTCAGTTCCCCTGGAAATCGCTCTTCCTAAGCAGTAAGTAGTGAAAACAATTCTGATGAGGCTTATGGAATTCCTGTGAGAATGAAAACCATGTCTGAGGCAGGGAAACAATTTGTTCTTATGAGCTCCTTGAATGAGAAAACAGGTAATTTGTAACTAACTGAACTTCAATTGTGGCAATCTGCATAGAGTGACTTGGACAACCCCCAAAACTTTACCCTTAGACTGTCCACTGTTGACCTCACCTGATTCCTAAGAGGTCAGTAAGGGGCGTGCATAAGTGCACCAGCGTGCCTACCGTCCCTGTCCTAATGTTCCCTCTTATCAGTACCCATCTTATGTATATAAACAATGTTATATCTATGTATATTACCAATACATATTTGACAAAATAAATAAATAAAAATAAAATAAATAAAAATAAATTACACTGCAGATTATCTCCCTATCTTCCACCTACAACCAAATAAATGATTGTGGTGATTTGTTAAAAACAAAAAAAGGCATGCCTGCCCGGCTCCAATCTGTGTGCATTTTCCTATTACTCTGAAGCTCACAATTGGTTAAGTGGATGGTGCAATCAATCCTGCCCTCTATGGTAGAAGTGTCATGGGGTCCTGTTATGCCAGCCACTTGGATACATATTTAAGCCTCATTACTTTAGACATGATATTCCAAAATCCATAGTAAGACATTACATTTATTTGGCTAATTAAAATCTGGTTTGCTTGTCTGTCCAAAGACAATGTTTTACATGATCCCTACAGTTACCTCAATTTTCAAATTTGAGCATGGTGTCATATCATACCTCCCTTCAACCGGTCAGCTCCCACAGAGTGGGTCTCCTCCAGGTCCCGTCAGCCAAACAGTGCCGACTGGCGGGGCCTAGGGGGAGGGCCTTCTCTGTAGGGGCCCCTGCTCTCTGGAACCAACTTCCCCCAGAGATCCGAATCACCCCCACCCTGCTGGCCTTCTGAAAAGCCATTAAGACATGGCTCTTCCTTGCAGGCAGGGTGTTTTCGAGACGACCTTGCATCTGACGTCTCCCCCATGTATGTATGATGTTATATGTTTTTTAAAAATTTTTAAAATTGTTTTTAATGATTTGTTTGATGTTCCCTAAAATGTTGTACGCTGCCCTGAGTCCTGAGGGAGTAGGGTGGCATAGAAGAACCTCAAATAAAAATAAAATAAAATAAAAATAAATAATAAATGAGATCAAACATGATGGAACTGCAAGGACTTGCAGAAACAAGACTCCCATTGGCTCACCAGCTCTTAGGGGGTCACTTACATAAGACAAATATACGCAGGCCCGATTCTAGCAAATCCTGGGCTCCGAGCCAGTAATCCGCATTTTAGCCAATTTCTCCTTTGTTGCAAAACCATGACACACACAGGAAAATATTTGGAGGCTGTCATCCATTACATTCAACTATTCATTGGCCATCTCTTCAGAAATCTGGGGCAAGACAGAAAAAGGTATGGCATAGTTGAGAAAAGAAGAGGAAGAAGCAAAGACTTTTTCACAAGTCTTAGGGCACTTGCTTACCCCTACAGTTTCCATTCTGTTTGGAAGCCAGCCAGACAGCAGCAATCGTTTATCTCTTTGTTTTCCCCAAAACACTGCAGTGCCCATATGCCCCTTCCAATCGACTTGCAGTCAGAAGAGCCCAAAAACCAGGCATTCTCTCTTCTACTGCAGCTCCTGTGTTATGCAAATCCCCCCCACCCGCTGCAGTGTGCAATGAGGAAATTAAGCTGCTCCGGAAAATAAATTATAAATTGTGATAGGGAAAGAAAGGTCACTAGTAAACATCCAAGTTTCTTTGCACCGTGTTTCTATGTCCCATTTAAAGATCTCCAAGAATGACAATGTATGAGTGGGATGGGAAGAAAGGCTACGTTCCATTAGGTAAAGAGGTTGCTACAAATACGTTGACTTGGAGCTCTGCAAACAAAACACCAGCTTTGCTCCAGTTTCAAATAAATGACAGTGGAGTCAGGAAAAACAAACACACACATACACACACAAAAACAACCTCACCCGCCCGCCCCCGCCAACCTTCTGTTTTCAAAACCAATCAATGATGGGTAATCATACAGTATAAATTCTTCCACTTCATGTGGAGGTGCCTCCAGCTTATTCTTCTCCGGATATGTATTGTATCAACTAAGGTCTAGATCTGGGGTGGGGAACTATGGATCTTTTATGACTTGTGGACTTCAACTCCCAGAATTCCTGAGTCAGCCATGTCAAGTCAAGTCACAAAGGGGCCATAGTTCTCCATCTCTGGTCTAGATGAATCTATCACTAATAATGTTTTTTTAATGTGTTCAAGATGCCTGATGTGGATTGCTTTCCCTTCCTATTGTTGTGGCCCGCCAGACCACTCTGACGATGAGGAGGTTGGGGAGGAACTTGGGCCAGTTCTGGAGTCTGGGGAAGACTCTGATGGATGCTCTGTGTTGGGCGCAGAGATAGAACCAGAGCCATCTGACCTTTCCCAGCCAACGGCAGCTGCTTTTGGAGGCTGATATGAGTGAGGAGGAAGAACAGTTGGGGCCTGTTCCAGATGCACCTATGTGCAGAGCAGTGAGGAGAGGGGAACAACAGAGGACAAGGAGTGGACTCGGGAAGCAAAGCACACGTGGATGCTGAATGGCTCCTCCCTGGCTGGGGAATAAATAGAAGGAAAGGGGAGTGGTTGTCGTAGGAGACAACAGTTCGTATTTCTGAAGATTTTGCTCATCGTGTTTTGTGCCACAGAGACTGCTTGCCAGAACTTAATTTGCAGCCTTTCGGCTGAGAGCTCACAGCCTTACAATTATCGCAAGGAACTGATAAGGTCTGTTACTGCAGTTAACTCTTTGAAGGACTATTGCCTGGACTTTTCCGTGGATGAATGCAATTAATTCACAAGAGGTAAATAAAGAGGGGGTTTTCGTGACAAGGAGTCTGTTTCTTGCTTCTGCCAAGACTGGGTCAGAACACCTATCAACCTTGTAGGGTAACCATTGTATGACCTCCCGTGGGACAGACAGAGCAGACGTAGCTCTTAAGTAAGAGGTGGACTCCACTTTGAGGTGTTCAGGGAGGCACCTATAATGTTACTCTGGGGGTGAGAACCTTAGTGAATAACTTGACAAAACAGACTGAGTAAACATATGCCACACATAATAATACAATCCAGATTTTTATTTTGATTTTCCTAGGATTTAGGATGGTGGCTTTCCCCCATTATTTTAAAGACTAGATTAAATCTAGGATGAAACCCTCCTTTTGGGTGCTCCCTGCCTCCCAATGATAATCAGGATCTGAAGTTGGAGCATCTATGGGAGCACCATAAAGAGGTTCGAAGGCAATGAGCCCTTCCCCCTCTTTCCCTGCTGTAGAGGACAGGGTTAAAAGTAATGGGTGGAAATTGTCAGGAGGTGAGATTGGCTCAATGTTAGGGGAAACATCTGAACAAAATGAGCTCTTTGAGTGAACGACTTGCCTTGGGTGGTAACAAGCTCTCTTTTCCTCAAAGGTGTTTTAAGAGAGGTTGAATGACTTCCTATCATGAGTAGAGGAGTGATGTTCTCTATTGAAAGAGGTTGGACTGGATGTGCTGAAAGAGCCACACATCCAGAGGTGGGTTCCTGCCGGAGCTGCCCAGTGCGCAGCTCCGGTAGGGAGCGGCTGATTGCACAATTTGCATGTGACCGCTCCGGAGCCCTCTCTGCTGGTCCACTGCACACGTCGCCATTTTTTGTTAATTTTTGGGCAATTTTGCTTCTGCGCATGTGCGGAAGCGAAATCTTGCCGAAATTTCACAAGGGGACGCACGCGTGCATGAGATTTTGGCAAGATTTTGCTTCCGCGCATGCGCAAAAGCAAAATCTCGCCAAAATCTCTCTCTTGCGTGCGTCCCCTCGCGAGATTTCGGCGTGATTTTGCTTCCGCGCAAGGGGGCACGCACGCGTAGCGAGCGTGCGCCACCCCAAAACTTGGAGATGTGCGCGCAGCGCACTGGCACCAGTAAGACAGCAACCCGCCACTGCACACATCTATATACTACTACTTTTTTGTTCCTGTAATCTTTAACTGGGCAAAATGGTGTGCCACAGGACAACAATATTTGAACCAGAGTATCTCCAATAGACTAAATTACAGAAAGCACCCAAAATCCAAGATCCATGATTCTCTGAAGTTAAAATTTCACAAATTTTTGTAAACAATTTCATGTTGTAAAAATCATCACATTTTGTGACATAATACAAAATGTCATAAAATATTTCCTGTGGTCACCCGATGATGTTTGACTATCCTATACAGTTTAACATGGGCTAATTTCTCTCTGAATATCTCCCTGATTTTATAAGGAACGTCTCAAGTATATCAGAAGCGCTGCCATTGTTGAAGGTATTGAGGAATCTGCTAAGGAAATATCTTTGAGATGAGGACCCAAGGTTGTCTAGTATATGCAAAATTGCATTGATAAGAAATTACATAGGTTACAGTCATTTAAAATTAATTTCACATTTCTCAAAATTCTTACGTGATACAGTCATTCTGAAGTTATATTAGTGTTCAATCCAAAGGGTTCTATCATAATCATTAAAAGTTTTTCAGGAAGGAAAAAGTGTGGGGAAAAAATTGTTCCCCAGAGAATTTTCAGAGACTTTCTGAATATCATCGGGGTGGGAGCCATACTGCTCTCTAGGCTGCTGCCAAAACAGATGGTCTTTAATTGAGGGGAATTTAATGTGTGCATCTCTTAGTGGTGTGGTGGCCTAGAGGTGGAGCTCTCGTCTCACAATCAGGAGGCTGTGAGTTCGATCCTAGGTAGAGGCAGATATTTCTCTCTCTGGGCACAGAGAATATATTTGCTGAATAAAACTCCGCACTGGCGACAGGAAGGGCATTCAGCCAGTAAACTCTCAGCTCCATTCAGTTGCCCAGACTCTACCCCGCAAGGGATTATGGGGTTGTTAAAAAAGGATGATGATTTTTTAGATTTAGATTTATTATTAGAATTGGAAGGGACCTTGTAGGTCATCTAGTCCAACCCCCTGCTCAAGCAGGAGTTCCTACACCCTTTGAGACAGATGGCAGTCCAGTCTCCCCTTGAAGGTCTCAAGTGTTGGGGCTCTCACAACCTCCGCTGGCAAGCTGTTCCACTGGTTGATTGCTCTCACCGTCAGAAAGTTTCTCCTCACTTCCAGTTTGAATCTCTCCTTGGTCAGCTTCCATCCATTATTCCTTGTTTGGCTTTCTGGTGACATAGAGAACAGCCTGACCCCCTCCTCTCTGTGGCATCCCCTCAAGTATTGGAATACTGCTATCTGGACCCTGGTCCTTCTCTTCGCCAGACTGGCCAAGCTCAATTCCTGCAACCGCTCTTCATATGTTTTAGTTTCCAGTCCCGTTATCATGCTGGTTGCTCTCCTTTACCCAATGTTACTAGATGGGCAGATGGTAACCAGCACCTTGAATTGCACCTGGAAGTTTATAGGCAACCATTGCAGCTTGGGGAGTAATGGTGTCAGGAGGCATACTCTTCAGCATGCCCATATTGCCAATGCTGATGCATTCTGGACCAGATATGACAAACCAATATAAAGCGCATTGCAACGATCAGTTTACGAGGTGATTTGAGCATGAGTGACCATCTGAAATATTAATCCTATTGACTGCAGATATTAGGAGATGCCAGTTAACACAAATCTATGCCTTAAAGGGTATAATATAGGTACGTGTACTTACAACCTCAATTAGGACTGGAATTTTGGTTGCTAAGCAATGCAATTGTTAAATGAGTCATCATTTAACAATTGTGATTATCAGACCCAATTTTACCACAGTCCTTAAACAAATCACATGGTTATTCAGTGAATCAGGCTTTCCCAATTGACTGGGCTTGTCAGAAGTTGGCTGAAAAGGTTGGAGATTTGTAGTCTTGCAATTGTTGCAAATGCAAACTGGTTGCAAGTGCTCAAATTGTAATCATGTGACTGTACATGTGGTGTGACAGTTGGAACTTTGAGGATAGATTGCAAATACTTTTTCGTAACTAAGTACAATCATTAAACAAATGGTCATAAAGTCGAGGATTACCTGTGTATAATAATTGCATATATGACATACAGAAGACATGGAATATGTTTGGATGCACAATTGTTTGGGTTCGCAACAAAACACTTGGGCTGCAAATGACCCAAACACAGTGTCAGGGTTCCAAATAGCATCCAAAATTAAATCAGAGTCCGAGTCAAAGTATTCCTCAAAGTCCCAATTTATTATTAGAGCCATGTTGGTACATCTGAGTGAAACCCGAATCCGGAGTCCTCCAGGTTTCACCACCCAGTTGAAAGTTCAAGTCCTGTGTCCCCACACCCACATCTCCATCACATTGTCCAATCTTCACTTGCCATGCTGGCAGGGTCCACCCATCTCCTTCCGTGCAGGTGCAGAGGTGCAGAGACAAAGGATGACCTTGGCTTTCTAGAAAGAATTTGCTATGGCTACATACTAACATCCTCATACAATCCCCCCTCCCATTTTCCCACAGTAGAAAATGCATAGTAGAATATACTATATAAAGTGTGGCAGGGCAAAGATCCCAATTAAAATGGCTTCGGCCTGACACTTGCATTATCCTCGCACCTGTCCAGGTGTGAACCGGTTATTCTAGTAAAACAGACAATCAAAACAAACCAGTTATAGCTCCCTGGGATACTGCCTTATAATAAACCTTGATTTTTCTGAACGAATCAAAGATGTATATAGTATACTGAACCATAAAACCACACTGGTTAAGTTTCTACATTAAACATGACCTTAAAGCTGAATTTTGCAACTTCCTGGAGGCATCCTTGTTGTCTTCTCAGGAACAGAATGTTAGGTACCAGTCCTAATAACAAAATAATAGTATAAAGAGCACAATCTTCAACCCATCGTGATATTTATTTCAGCCACTGTCACTACATTGATTTAGGGTTTGCTTTTTCAGGCTTTATACTATTACTATGATGCTCTATGAAGCAGTCAGTTGGTTTCTTCTTCCTACCAGTGTTCCTTAACTCAATTAATCCAATTAGCCAGATTAGAGAACTGGCTGAATCAGAAAAATAACCATATGAACTGCATTTGTGCAAGAAGATAAAAAGCCAAGTGACAAGACTTAATTTCTAATGATTTCCTTCTTCTAAGGCAGGGGTGTCAAACTGGCGGCCCACGGGCTGGATGCGTCATGCGCAGGACACGGCCACCCCAGTTCCGCAAAGGGAAAAAACATTGCGAAACGTCACGTGACAGCAAAGTGACGCCGCAAGTTTGACACCTGTATTCTAAGGTGCTTTTCAATTTCCCAGTCTAGTACTTTTTTTGATAAAATCTCACTGAATCAGGCCTGATTCCACTTAACTTTACAGCTAGGCTCATTTTTGATCAGCATATTTTCTTATGGGGAAAGTAAAACAGGAGGGCCATCCTTTGAACATTCTCACCTTCTTATAAACTAAAATTATGCTAGAGACTTATGCTGCAAACATGGACTATTTTGAAAGTTAATCAGGAAAAAAAATATAGCAACTTTCTGACATAATAATTAACAATTTGTCCAAGTTTCACATCCAGAATATTAGCTGCAGTTCATTGGATTTATCATCCCAATATGGCAATCCAGCCTTGATGCCGGGAAAAGAAGCAGAGTTCATGATAAAAGGACCAAATCAGCAGAGAAGATATTTCAAAAAGTTCTCTCACCTTCCGGCATAATACATAGCTCAATAAACTATGCCAGGGGTAGGAAAAGTTGGCTTTTCTATGACTCGTGGACTTCAACTCCCAGAATTTCTGAGCCAATCATGCTAGCTTAGGAATTCTGGGAGTTGAAGTCCACGAGTCATAGAAGAGCCAACTTTGCCTACCCCTGAACTATGCAAAGGAAGTTAAATCCAGAAATATCCCAGAGTCATGATGGAGTCAGATGGCTAGATCGATAGATCGATAGATCGATAGATCGATAGATCGATAGATAGATAGTGTTAAGTCTGAAGAGTGCAGGGTCAGTAACTGAGGCAAGACAGATCAAGAACCAACAAGCCATTAAGGCTAACAGAGAAACAGCGAAACAGCAAGTGACAGCTCAGAAGGGAAATAGCCAGCAGCCTCTGCTGTGTCTGACAGCCCTTTTATAGCTGGCTGTCAGACGCGGCAGCCAATAGGAAGCCTTTAGTTTCCCGCTTCCAGACAGCTCCCGCTGTGGCCAATCAGGGACGTTCCTGAGGCATTCCAGTGTCCTGAGGGGACGCAATAGATAGATAGATAGATAGATAGATAGATAGATAGATAGACAGACAGACAGACAGACAGACAGACAGACAGACAGACAGACAGACAGACAGACAGACAGACAGACAGACAGACAGACAGACAGATTACCATTTACTGTGAGAGAAGTGCGTAGGGTCAACGACAATTTGCCATGCCCAACTCGCCATGGCCTATTCACCACAGCCAACTCACTGCAGCAAATTTGCCACAGCCAACTTGCCCTGGCCTACTCACTGTAGGACAACTTGCCACAGTCATCTCACCACAGGACAACTCACTGCGGGACAAGAGTTACACTAATATCAAAGAAATGATGGAATAGAATCATTAAAGAAAAGATGCAAAAGGAGGGACAGAATGAAATGTGAATGCCAAAAATTAAAATATTTTTTATTTATTATAAATAATTAAATAGAATTGATAATTTGTCCTGCTGTGAGTTATCCCTCAGTGAGTTGGCTGTGGTGAGCACTGTTCCCTCTAAGCTGCGCGGCCGCACGGCCGCGCACGTAACAAGAGAACGCTGCGCTGAAGTTTCTAACTTCCGCGCAGAAGTTTCTAATGGCAGAGGCCGTGTGCCTGCGCGGCTGCGCACATGAAAAGAGAACGCCGCGTGGCAGTTTCTAACCGCTGCGCGCCGTTTTCTGTTGTTACAGGGAACATTGGTGGTGAGTTGTCCCACAGTGAGTTGGCCATGGTGAGTTGGCTGCAGCAAGTTGTCCCATTCCCATGTGTGTACATCTGGGCTGCAGAAACCCACATGTATACATCAAAACATTTTAGTTATCAGCTGCAGAGACAGAACACAGAATGGCAGAGGCTCCATGGAAGTTGGAAGTTGAGTAGGGTGTGAAACCTTTCAGTTTCCTCCTCCTATCTCCCATCTAAAATAGTCCCCAAGATAGGGATAATATTCTCTTTAGCAATTTGCCATCATCTGCTTTGGAATGACAAGAGATTCCTTCCTTCCTTCTTTGGTTTACCGTCAAGCTTGATTTCTACTAAGGGAGCAAAGTCCTTGAGGGAAAAGGCCTCAATGAACAATAATATTTATAAAGATTTTAATGGGATGTAAATATGACATTTAAAAAATCTTGTGCTGGATGATCAAAGCTAAAGATAACATAATACAGTTACCTAATGATTGCTCTAACTGGAACCCTTGGCGAAGATATGTTTTTCTCATTAGAGATGAACGTGTTCCTTCTTTTATTGAACAACCTCGCCAAGCTGTTTCCCTGCAACCAGCTGCCTTAGCTGCCAACTCTCAACACTTTTTTCCCTTAGAACCTCTCCTCTCCCTTCCTGGTGAGAATGAATCTTCACCTTTTACTGGTAGTCAGCCACTATCAAAGCCAAAATTCCTAGAGGGCACCAGGTTACCCATCCCTGCCTTACAGCTAAGCACAAAATGGCTTTCTCCAAATTTTCTGAGCAGGCTGCTGCTTTAAGTAGCACGTTCTTTGCTTTTTTGCTCTTTTTTTTTTACTTAGAGAGAATGAAGATGCCACTTGGAATATTCATGTAAGGGGACACCTGTCTGGAGAAAATGAACTTGGACCAGAGCAATTATACTGACAAGCAACCAGGAGGTTAGAGTAGTAGCATGTGTTACCCTAACAATGAGTGAGAAGAGAGGTTGAGGCAGAAGTGCTCTAGACTCCTAAGATTGCTGAAAGTCATTATCTCCAATGAAGCCGAAAAATAATTCTCAAGGTGGTGTGTGGGTCCAGTAGGTTGTGGTGGGGAAGATGCTGAACTGGAACCAGAAGAAGTAGGGTTCAGATCCACCCTCAGCCCTGGGTGGGCTTTCAACTTAAACTATTATATGGGGATAAAATGAAAGCAGAGCCACATGAAAACTGCTTCAATTCTGGAGAAACAAAGGATGGATGGATGGATGGATGGATGGATGGATGGATGGATGGATGGATGGATGGACGGACGGATGGACTGATGGACGGACGGACGGATGGATGGACGGACGGACGGATGGATAGCTAGCTGGCTGGCTGGCTGGCTGGATAGCAATAGCACTTAGACTTATATACCGCTTCATAGTGCTTTACAGCCCTCTCTAAGCGGTTTACAGAGTCAGCATATTGCCGCAACAATCTGGGTCCTCATTTTACCCACCTCGGAAGGATGGAAGGCTGAGTCAACCTTGAGCCTGGTGAGATTCGATCTGCCAAACTGCTGGCAGCCGGTGATCAGTAGAAGTACCCTTCAGTACTGCACTCTAACTGACTACTGCGCCACCATAGTGGATTCTAAGTGTATGCTATAAGTTTGGCAAGCTGTCATTCCAAGCCCACTCTACTCATAACCATTAGTATTTTCAGAAGGCCTCTATTTTACTCTTGAAATTGGACATAGAGTAGCTCAGGAACAGAGAGAAGGCCACAGGTTTAAAGTCCAACATCTTTAGCCAAAAAATTCCTCCTGATCCAAGTGTTTGAGCTTCCCAGTCTCAGAAAAAGGTGGGTTTTTCAAAATCCACAGTGTAAGGCCATTATTTTATGAGGCAAAAGCACATTTTGCCACATGGTATCTCGGGTTTCCTGTCTCAAGAACAGTTTATCAGGCAAGAGAGTTAGAAAGCCTGCACAAAATAAGCAGTAAGGAAAGACAAAAATGTGCTGAGTGTTCCAAACTATGGCTGCACCAAATTACAGTCTTGGTTGGTTCGAGGGAGTAGTCTGCAGATGTGCAAACTGATCTCAGGAGATGCAGAAAAAGCATTTGATTGCCCTGAAGACTTTCCCAAATATCCCTTGGAAGAAACAAGTAAGTAATTGGTCTCCTTATAAACTTGGATGGTTAAAATCAAGTCTGTTTCCCTCTATTTACTACCAAACAATTGTACTTTTTTTATTTTAGAAAAAGGGTTTAGACTGTAATGGAAATCTAAAAGGAGAACCATTTGATTTCACTGTGAGTTATAGTCACATTGAGCACAATATGTTAGACTTTCATTATTAAGAAACATGCCCTCATCTATTTTAACACAATATCACTATTCTTAGGGAAGATTGTCAAGATCCATTGTCATTCCCCATTATTTTGAGCTTGCAAGGTTTCATGTCAGGACTTTATACTTTGAAGTATTATACTTACAATGATTTCAGGTATCGTTCCAGGTACACAGGAGAAGACAGCCATCTTAAAGATTTATTAACCAACAGTAAACTGGTCTTAAACGTTTCTAATTGGGACTTTCTTTTCCGCAGAGGTTGTTCTAGTATCTTCTACCACAAGAGGGCAGCCATTTCTAAATTTAAAGAAAACTTGATCAAATGTAAGTTCTGCATTCTGGAATGGAAAATGCGAAACAACCAAACACACATGCAAAGCACAAGCAACAACAGCGGCAGACACATTCACAAAAGGGCACAATCTTTTTAGGGTCTCTGCCATTCGGTAGATCTCATATTTAGTAACGTACAGAAAGACATTTCCGTTTATAGAAACATGAAGCTGCGGTTCCCCGTCTCCTCTGTTGTAAACCATTGGGAGTGGTAATGATGACGGCCTTTATTCCTAAATAGCCAGAACAAAACCTAAGCAGATGTCAGTGACAAAAGTCAGTTGGTAGAATAAAAGCCTCACAATATAAGACTCTGCCCCCTTCTCAGAAGAAAGTGTAGCAAATAATGGACTGTTGAATATAAGACAAATTTCTGCACCAAAGGTCCTCCCCCCACCCCGGGACAGATTTAAACTTTGATAATCTCCATATTAGGGAAGGTGGATTGTTGCAGATCACACAGACTTCACACAAAGAATAGTTTTTATGATTCTGCTTTAATATGTAAATGGGAAGTTGGTGTTGCTGCTGGTTTATTTTGATAAGTTATCAAAACAAGTGCATGCAAGAGTGCATGCTGGCTAGATCAGTTATCAAAATGGCATATAATGCTGTAATCCTGGAAGATACAACTGGCAAAGGGACAAAAGGTAAGAAAACCATGCAATATAGGCCAGAGGAAAACCATAACTTAAAGATTTTCCTCGAAAACTGAGTTAAAAAGAAATCCATTGGATGACCCTGGCCTAATAAATCTTTTTAATAATAATGATCAATTACCAAAGATCTAAATGGGAGCCGATGCGCGGTGCATGGTTGCGTATTATACTGAACCATTAGCTAACTCCATTTTAGTATTGTATAATGGATTGTTCCACCTTTGCAGGGGTCATGCGAACCTGGGGAACTGGGTTTATAAACCAATAGGGTTGTGCAAATGTCCTTGCTATCTTCTCAGCATTTCCGATGCAGCACATAACTTTAGCTGATCTGTCCTGTATTTCTGTATTGAACTGTCTGACTCACTTTTACACTTTTAAGCTTTTCTCTTAACAAAACCATGTCACCTGTGTGATTTGTAATTTCAAGGTGTGGAATCCTTAGAATTGAGGTGCAATTAAGTTATTTTAAACTTTGGACTTACTGCTCTTATAAACTCTGCCCCACCTTTAAAAAAAAATCAAATGGCATTCCCTTCTTTTAAACTCTGCTATTTCCAGCCCTTTTAGATCTGAGGAGCCTCCCGGGGCCTTGCCTCAAAGTCCTTTCTCAAAAGCACTGCAATGGAAGAATGTCCTCTACTACATATTGCTAATTGCGGGGATCACGTGATTAAAAAGCAAATATAACTTCACTGCCTAATTCAAAATCACTGTTACAACTAAGATGCTAATGCTATCAGGGCTGGCCATGGCCAGGGGGCAAGGGAGGGTTTGTCAGGGGGTTCACGTAACAAATGGTGGCGAGCAGCAGATGCTCTTACTATTAATTCTGACTATCCTTACTATTCACCATTGCTAGAGGAAAGGCTGTATGGCAGTCTATATTGATCAGGCTTAAATAGTCTTCAGGCACAGGAAAGTCATCCCCCCCGATCTATCATGAATGTGATCAGGACATTTAATGACCAGTCCAGTTCATGCCTTGATGTGGCAGGGAGGCACCACACGTTTCAGGCAGCAAAATGGCGACCATGAAAAATGGCAGCCACAAAATGGCGGCCACCTATTCTCCATAGCACCTGAAGAACAAGAAACAATGCCTGGAAAGTAATCAATGGAGAACCAACCAAGAACTTTCCTCACAGTTAACAACAATTAATCAGTGGAACAACTTGCCTCCAGAAGCTGTGGGTCCTCCTCCCCCCAATCTATCATGAATGTGATCAGGACATTTAATGGCCAGTCCAGTTCATGCCTTGATGTGGCAGAGAGGCCCCACACGTTTCAGGCAGCAAAATGGCGGCCACAAAAAATGGCAAAACCAACCAAGAACTTTCCTCACAGTTAACAACAATTAATCAGTGGAACAACTTGCCTCCAGAAGCTGTGGGTTCTCCAACACTGGAGATTTTTAGGAAGAGATTGGACAACCATTTCTCTGAAATGATTAAAGGGTTTCTTGACTGAGCAGGGCGTTGGACTAGAAGACCTCTGAGGTCCCTTCCAATTCTGTTATTCTGTTAAATGGACCAGTCCTGAATTGTAGGCACACTTTCTTGGGAGTAAGCACCATAGAATACATTAGGGCTCACACTGAACAGAATAGAGGGGAGGGGGGATAAAAATGCCTGCGCATGACTCACGAGACAAGCTGGAATGCTAGAACCGCAGTAATAAATGTTGTTTGCAGAAAATGTTATTTATTGCTTGCAAAAAATGAATGCATTTGCATTTCCTTCAAAAAAAAAAAACCCAAATAATTCTTAATTCAGTTGGGGAAGAGACTGGGCTCCGACAAGAGATGGATTGCTTCCAGTCTTTTCCTACTTAGCTCTGGCATTTGATGTCCATTCTTTGGGAAACCATTTCTTTTCCTCTTCATAACAGAATGATTGTAAAGTTAAGATAGACAATATGATAAATTAATCTCCTCCCTCCAGATGTGTCAGACTAGGCTTTCTATCCCCCATTACATACCAGCAAAAGCTTTTTGAAAAAAATGTGAAAAAAACTGTCAGGTGAACCTAAGTTGTGAGAAAAATGGAACAGCCTGAAATAATCCTGATACCCCATCACCAATTTATAATTAGCTGTTTTTATTTTTAATTGGACAATATTTATAAACTGCTCCACCAGGGCAACTCTGGGCAGGATTCCAAAACTGAAGATCTTTTGATTAGAAGGGGAGAGCCAGTCGCTGGTGGATTTGTTGTTTAGCTCAGCCAAAAAAAAAAAAAAAAGGCATTCAGGTGAATATCTTTTTATAACTTTTTTTTTTAAAAAAAGCTCTTTTGAAAAAGGATAGGATTTTCCTACTTTGACCCTTCACACCCTTAAAGTGAGTAAATACTTCAATCCCACCTCTGGGAGCCAAAACTATTTGTGGAGGCACAACTTAGTAGCATCTCTTTCTCTTTCTTTCATAGACAAATGCCAGTATAATAGACTTTTGTTGGCTGCTTCTCTGGCTTGAAACCACCTGACCCAGCCTTTAGTCGCGCACGTCCGAAGTCAAACTTCCCCGCACAGAAGGAAGCGGGCTTCAACCCGCACGCACCTGCAAACCTCAACCTCTGTTTGGAAAGCTGACACTCACAACCGTGTTTTGTTCCCGGGAGAAACCTCTGCGGAATTCCTTCCTCGGGCATAGCATCGCACTGCGCAAATACATTAGCCCTGCCTTAAAAACTTACACGCGGACATTGCACTCTTCTACCCCGGATCGATCTCAATTTCATCCGGCCAAAGTGAGCGGGTGCTTGGGCAGCCACGCCGGCTGGAGCCGGGAGCCTGAGAGATCGACGTCTCGCACCAACCACCACAGTCCCCGCGGCCACGGTCCTCGGGCCGTCCTGGCATATCTCGACTTTGGCCGAAAAACGGGAGGCGAAACAAACCCCGTCTTTTTAGAAACAAGCGTTGAATTATCCTCCCTCCCCCCCCCCGCCCCGAAATATCCGCCAAGCCGGGGCGCTGCCACTTCGCTGCAAAGAAATAGCGCCGCGTTCTACCCCCGGAGCGGGGCTGTATATTAACAGAAATAAGTTTTGACACCACAAGTTAACCTCAGAAGCGGCAGCAATTTCTTTCTTTCTTTCTTTCTTTCTTTCTTTCTTTCTTTCTTTCTTTCTTTCTTTCTTTCTTTCTTTCTTTCTTTCTTTCTTTCTTTTCTTTCTTTCTTTCTTTTCTTTCTCTTCGTTCCTCCCTCTCTCCCTCCCTTCCCCCTCCTCTCTAACTCCTTCCTTCCTCCCTTTCTCCCTCCCTTCTCCTCTCTCCTTCCTTCCTTCCTTCCTTCCTTCCTCCCTTCCGCCTCCTTTCTAACTCCTCCCTCCCTTCTCCTTCCTTCCTTCCTTCCTTCGTTCCTTCCTTCCTTCCTTCCTTCCTTCGTTCCTTCCTTCCTATCTTCGTTCCTTCCTTCCTTCCCCCTCCTCTCTAACTCCTTCCTTCCTTCCTTCCCCCTCCTCTCTAACTCCTTCCTTCCTTCCTTCCTTCCTTCCTTCCTTCCTTCCTTCCTTCCTTCCTTCCTTCCTTCCTTCCTTCCTTCCTTCCTTCCTTCCTCCTTATCCTACCCTAATCCGGAAAGTTGAAGCAAAGAAAAGTAAAGGCTGGGCGGAGGAGGAGGGGAAGTTTGAAAGGGGGCGGCGTTCCCTTTAAAAAGCCGCCCGCCACGCCGCGCTCCCTCGCAGCACTCGCGGCGGCTGGCTTCTTGGCTCCCGGTCTCACCCAGGCTTCCCGGCTGTGATTGGCGAGCGAGCCTCCCGAGCTCCGGCGGCCGTGACATCAGCAGAAGCGGAGCAAGCAAAAGCGAAGAGGGGGAAGGAAGTCCAGCAGCAGCAGCAACAGCACCTCAAGCCCGCTCCGAGCGCTTGGCGGACGCAGAGCCGAAAGAGAAGCATCTCTGCGCCCGGGGTGCCGGGGTGAAGTTGCAGCCGGCGCACCGACGAACCGAGGGGGAGGAAAAGGAGGAAGTGGCTGCTCCTGCCGCCGCCGAAGCTGGGAGTCCCCGAAGGCTGCTCTTTGCACCCGGGAAGGAAAGTGCAGGGAAAATTGCAAAGTTACGAGGAAGCCCGGAATTCAAGGTTTTGCTGCCGCCCCCGAGAAGGCGAAGGGCTCCTATTTACAGTCCCCCATCCGAGAGAAAAGCGGGTGTGGGTATTTGATCGGCCTTGATTCGGGACACAGCCTGACCTCCCTCGCCCCGGGAGACTCTCGCTTCCCCTCCCCTCCCTCCCGGGAGTCTTCCCGGCTTCCCGATCTTCTCCTGCCTACTCGCGAGCAGACATGTTTTCCAGCCAGTCCGGGCCTGGGATCAGGGCGCCGGCGTCGCCTCTGCTTTCCCAGGACTCCCCATCAAGACGGCGCCCTTTGAGCCTGGAGTGATGCGGACGTGGGAAAAGGTCGCCGGGCGAAAGCAGCGAAGCGGGATCGCCGCGTGTCCCCCACTCCTCCTCCTCCTCCCGATCGTGCCCGGGTTAGAGCGATCGAGCCCCGCCGGGATGTTTTCTCCACCGAAAAGCGAGCTGGGATTGTGGCGGACGAGACACTACTAGAGCCAAGCGGAGAGTCGGACAGGACAGCGTCGCGTCTGGAGGCGGCTTTTCCTCGGCCGCTTCGAATTGCCGAGGGAAGAAGTGGAGCCCGCTGCCTCGGTTACTTCTCCCCCCACGTCCTGCGCCTCCTTCGCCCCTGCGCGGCCGGGACGCCCGATCCTCTCTCCCGCTGTCGGACCAGAGCGCCGGGCCGGGGGGAGGCCGGAGGTCGGAGAGCCGAGGGGATCGCGGGACGCCGCTCGCTCGGCCAGGCAACTTCGATGTGGAGGCTGGCTCGATGGACGTGCCCGAGTGCGTTGCTGCTGCTGCTGCTTAGGCGATCGGCGGCATCCTAAAAGGTAGAGGGGTGGGGGGGGGATGACGGAGATCGGGGGAAAGTGTGGGAGGGGGATCGCGGGAGACGGGACGCGGCTGAAGGCAGCACCTGCCAAGGCTCTTCCGAGGGTCCGGTCCGCCTCAGCTCCTTCCCTCTTTCCAGTGACGTCGGTGGCCCTTCCTTATCCCCTCCCGGAGCTCCCCCAAATCTTTCCTGAAGAAAGAAACAAGGGCCAGCCCTCCTTGATTTCAGGTGGTTGTAGGACCGCAGAGGTTCCTCTCCACGTTCCATTATCTTGGTCTATGCCTCCGTTTCCCCAGTTTTTGATAAGCGCATCAAGGGTGGTTTCTTAATCTCTCTGTGTGAAGCAGCCACTTAAAGTACCCCAAAAGTTGTAGTGGTGGTGGTCATGGTGGAGGATGCATTTGAAGCAAAGATTGACTCAGCCTTTCATCCTTCCCCAGGTGGATAAAAAATAGGACCCAGATCGTTGGGGTGCAATAGGCTGACTCTGTACACCGCTTTGGGCTGTAAAAGCACTATGAAGCGGTATATAAGTGCTATAGCTATTGCTAAATACCCTACATAGTGGGTGCTACCCAAGCAGTAGCCCAGCATCCTCTTGAACAACTTTCCCCAGCCTAGTGCATGCCAGAAGTTGATCTACAACTTGCATCCTTTGCCAGCTATCTGGAGAGCAAGCAGGAGTTGATAAAAGTTATTGTGGTGTGTTTTCCCAAGATGGGTTTTCCAGCAAATGTCTGGGTTGAGGCTCCCACACCAGGTGGGATCCTTTGTTTTCTTTACACATATCACCCCTTACATGATACCAATGTTGTTCCTACTCCTGCCCATTCTCTTCATCTGATGCCGAAGGAGTGCTACTGTACCATGGCAAACTGAAACCTCCAATTTCCTCTAAAATGTGCTTCCATTTGTGGATTTGGGTGTGCATGTGTGTGTGTGCTTGGTTTCCTCTGGGTTTGACACCAGGCCTTTTTCCTGCACATCTGAGTCTTGCCCTGTGCTTCCCTCCTCCCTTTTGCAAATCCTGTCCAATGAACTAATCCCTCTCTCTAGGCTGCAAATGGTTGCACCGGGATTAGTTACCTTGACTGAGTAAATACAAAGTGTTCAAACCCTTCACTGGAGCTGAAACAATTCATCTGTCTTTAAAACTGTATCGTAGATCGTAAAAATAACTTGTGTAAACCCTTGCTGTTTTAAGCAGAGTAAGTAACCCATTCACAAATGGTGACTCACATAGATCCATTCAGTTTTCATTCCGCTGAATGAATCTAAGCACTGAACAATGTTACAGTAGTAGACCAAATGCCATTACAGTCCAGAAGAGGGCGTGGAGAATGAAAAGAGTCGTAGAGATGAAGTTAGGTTTCCGTGAAGACCCCACTAAATAATGGTTTACCTTTATCTCAAGAAGCAGAAGACACAGTCATGTATGAATATGCACCCTTAATTGTCAAAACACAGCGTCCCAATTATGCACACAGTTAGTTGCACATTTTAATGTACAGCTTATGCATTATGCATTCTTACTTTTAGGCTGGTTTATGCATGCTTAATTTTATGCTGTGCTTGCCACTTCAGTCTATAATCTGTATTTTAATCAGTAGAATCATGGTTTTCACTGGCATAAGTTGCCTAGATCCAGTTCTTGGGGAATCAGCAAGTAGCTTTGCTGATTCCCCTAAGTGATGGGAAGTTCCTCCTGCTAAATTTTTACCTACAGTTTAGAACCTTTCTCCATTAATAATGCTCAAGTTTACTTTAGTTACAAAGTGAGTTGGCTTCCCATTTTATTGATTTTTCTCTTTAAAATCTAAGCCTTGTTTTCCCTTCTAATCTGTTAAGAAAGCAGCTTTTCCTTGTTGGAACAAGCTACCATGCCCCTTTCAGAGATAGCTGAATGTTATTGATTCCCTAAAGCTAGCAGTCCATTGTATATCCTCCCACTCCCAGCCCTAAACCCAAGACCTTTGAGTGGTTGTTTCAGGAAGTTCTACTTCCTTAGCCCCATCATGTTATAAATATTTGGGGATTCCCCGTGTCCTAATCATTTCATTTCTCTTTACTCTCACAGAAGTGAACATCTGCTCTTGGGTAACTTGGAAATCATGGTCTGGTTTTAGAAATCTCATTTTGCCAAATCTGGCAATTGGTTGCTCCCAAGACACTGTGCCATGGATTAACATGGTGGAATCTTACTGCTAAGGCTATCAGAGGCACCCCAATTTGTCATGAATGAAGGCAAATGTAGGTGTCTCAGGATAATGTTGCAGGATCCAATCTGGGTCGGTCACCCGGACCAGAGATTTAATCTTTCCGAGCTTCCGGACTCATGCTGGAGCCCATCCTCAGGAAACTCCTCTCTTCCCTGAGGATAGGCTCCAGTACAAGTCCGGAAGCTCGGAAGACTAAATCTCTGGCCCTAGTGACCAATCCAGATTGGACCCCAATTTGTGTCTTGTGACCATGGCATTCTTCTCTCTCGCGCCCATCCAGCTTTCAACAGAGAGTTGAGTGGCATGTTGAGTGAGCCTTGAAAGCCTATGCCATTAAGCCTCAAATTCATCATATAGTTTAGACAGGCAGTAGCCGCAGATGGGGGAAGGAGGGGCTGGAGACGTTTGGTACAATTTTCACTTCACGTGGCTTTTCCAGAGGAAAGTTGAACATATTCTGCAGTTGAACATCTTATGAGGAGGACCTGTCCGTGGAATGTGGCCTCTGTTTGGTCCTTCTGCATGCTCCCAAATACGGAACTGATCATGTCCCCCTCCTTCCATTGGAATCTAACTCTGTCTTTTGATTTTGTGTCTTGTGCATAGGTTGATGACCATGGTGGCCAGGACCTGCTCTCTATTAGTGCTGCTGCTTTATCACACACTGCTAGGGGGCTCTGCCAGTCTCCTCCCCGAAGTGGGCGACCGGCGAAGATTCAGTGCTGATTTGGGCCAGCCGGCTCCGCTGCAGCTCTCAGAAGAAATCCTGCGTGAATTTGAACTGCGTCTGCTCAATATGTTTGGGCTTAAGCGGCGGCCCACCCCAACCCAGAATGCTATTATCCCTTCCTATATGTTGGAGCTCTACCATCTGCACACCAGTCAGAAGCCAACTTCCATGGACTATAGTCTAGAGAAAGCAAGCAGCAAAGCCAATACCGTCAGGAGCTTTTATCATGAAGGTAAGGGAAATAAGTTATTTATCCAGCTCCCAACTTCCATAACTTCCATAACCCGATCCAGTTAAAATTAAAATTGCTCTGACTTGAATATTTGCAACCTGCAGCTCTGGGTTGCTAAGATATATTCTGGCAGTGTGGACATTTCTGACCTGATATTCACTCACTTGCAATTGCAGTAATTCTTGCAATTTAAATAATAACAAGCCCCTTCCTTGCAGGTGTGTGTATCTCTCTCTCTCTCTCTCTCTCTCTCTCTCTCTCTCTCTCTCTCTCTCTCTCTCTCTCTCTCTCTCTCTCTCTCTCTCTCTCTCTCTCTCTCTCTCTCTCTCTGTGTGTGTGTGTGTGTGTGTGTAACACATTTTTGCTGATAATGAAAAATGAAGGGAGACTATTATAGATCTATTTCAAGCTATTTAGCTCTCATCAGCTAGCCATACACTTACTGGGATTTGAACCTGGGCAGCCTGCCTATAAGGCAGTAGCTTTAACCTCTAAGCCACAGGCTCTCCTCTTGTATCAGCTTGTACCAGGGAAAGGTTATATTCGACAGAAAAACAAAACAAAACGAACATTATATAAATTAACTGGTATTCCAAAAGAGTGTTGGGGAATTTATGGCTTTCCAGATTGTGCTGAGTCACACTCCCCGATATCCCACACTATAGGATGGGACTGCTGGAAGTTGTAGTTCAGCAACAACTATGGGGCCACTGCTTTCCCAAACCCCACCTGAAAACCAGTGCTAGAGCCTTAATAATGTGTTCATGGACATGCCTCCTAGCTTTCTGTTTTTTGTATAACCTTCCAGTGGGAAACGCCAGCCTGAGTTGGTGTTGGAAACTTTCAGGCATATAGACATCAATATGTTTAAATCAGCGTAGAGATGACTCCGGTTGTACCAGTTGTGCTCGGGCCCAAATTATGTGGCGAAAGTGGAATCTTGTTGCCACAGGGTTACAGAACTGCCTGCTGCCAATTTGAGTATCCTAAGTAGAAATCTTGTAAAATATAATATCTGGACAGAGACATGCTATATAGCCTTCCCTACCATTCACGATAATAAGCATCGTTGTAGCTTGCTTGACAATTAAAACGCACTGCAACCAACATTCAGTTAGGTTTTCAGGAACTGACCTGTGGTTAATGCCTGAGTTGAGATTTCGGGATGATACGAACTACTGTCCCTTTTACGGTCTTAAGTTCATTGTTTTATTGTGCGTGTGGTTGGCTGGTATTGAGGGTGGCCAGTTCGCCTGCTGTGGTAGAAATTCCAATTTTGCTCAAAGAGATGCGCGTATATAAATTATATGAAACAGCCTGGAGCAAAATTGGGGAGGGGTAGAAAGAAACCAGTTTTTGCTCCCCTTCAAAACAGCGAGAAATTTTAGTAAAAATGAAAGTTGTGTTTCATTAAACCTGTAAATAGCATGGTTTTCATACAAGTGAAATAATTGTTATGGGCCTTTGCATGAATTTCCTTTTGAAATGATTTTACCTGATCCATAGTTGAGAAAGAAGGTAGATTTATTTTTATTTTCAAGCACAGATTGCGTTCAAATTAGTTTCCACTGAGAACTGTTGGAGGCTAAGCAGTAAGAAAAGTCCGTGGAATATACAGTCACTTGGAAGGTTTTCTAATCCTTATCTAATCTCCGTGAGATTCACTTTGACAATCAATTGTATTGTCTCCACTATGACTTTGTCTTCTGTTTAAATTTTGATTTAGTGTAGACCTAAGGATAAGCCCTTTAGAAAACAAGATTGATAAGTTTCAGAGCAGCTGTCCCCGGATTTTATAGGCAACTAGGGCTTACTGAGATTAAAAGCCACAGGCAAATATACATTTACTAAAGGCAAAACAATTGGAAGTTAAGGCAATACTCTGCCTGTGCAGTCAGATAATTGGTAACAATGTCTTTTAGAACTAGTCTGTTTTATTAAATTAAAGGCACCCTGTCTGAAATGTTATGCAAAGTGCACATATTGGGGTACATCAAACTTGAACAAACTTGTCCACAGCCCTAAGGTATAAAACATTGGATCTTAATTTTGCAGACAATTATTTGTTTTAGCTCCCTGCTCTGTTTATCTATCCAAACTTTTCTGTATGGTCACACGTCTCATTTCTGCTTTCCGTGTGGGATTCTAGGCACAGTGTGTGCAATTAGTTCAGATGCATATAAACAGCTATTTAATACAATCGTCAAATAATATAATCTAGTAAAAATACCTGATAGCAATGGCGTGAGCAAAAGATTAGTTATATCCAATTTATAGCAAGGGTGGGGAAGTAAGTAGATCTAATTAAATTTACGGATCTTACAAGAACCACAGCAGTGAGCAAGGATCTCTGACTTTTAATAAACCTCTTAACCATGATAGCAACTCCCCACCATCATCTGACATTAAGGAGCAATGGGGTAACAAGGAGCGTGGGAGGGTTGATCTTAAGTTAGTTCTGGCACTCAAAGCTGTTTTTTTAATTGTAAGTGTTATCTTCAGCCCAAGGTTTGTGGACAATCTTGGGGTTCTACATGAAACACAAGGTAGTTCCTGCAAGCCTGAAGTTTGCCCAACCCTAACCTGCAGGTTCCTTATTCACTTTATTTCATCCCACCCACACCTGTGCTAATGCAATATAGGTACACCTGCAGAAGCTACTTATTCACTGTTTTTGGCAGCCATTTCCAAACCAAAGACTATAAATGCACAGCTGTTCATTTTTACATTGGTGCCCTGGATTTACTGTAAAAGTAAAGGAAAAAAGCAGACTGAACAGGTTATAAAGCTAATATGGCCAACAAAAAAAAACCACCCTCACTCATACATATGTATTTTAGGTTTAATTAAATTTCTGTACAAGGGGTGTGGCTATACTGATTATGCTAACTAATAGCAAGTCTTAATGCGGTAAGAGGTTAATGTTGTAATTTAACCTTACACTGTGTTTACACTGCTTTGCGTATAAATATAAAACTAATTAATGGGAGAATGTATATTGCACCATCCACTTGTGCCAAATTGCATTTTAATGCACAGTTACACATCCACATGGTTCAAAGGAAAACTGATGCATATTTCAGGCTACAAATTTATCTACCTTTACCTGGGAATAAATCCATCTACGTAAATTCCATAGTATTTACTTCTGAGCGAGTGTATATACCTAATTTAATTACTACCACTCAAATAAGCCTTATTCCTGTGAATTTCATTATTTACCCTGAATAATCATGGGAATGACACACGTAACTTGGAAAATCTGCTGACTCGCTTTTGAAATTTTCTAGTTCAAGTAGACATTTCCAGCCTTTCCGAAGACTTGGCTTTTCCCTTCTTTTCCCCATCTTTTAAAAATTTTATTTATGTGTATAGATGTCTAACTAAATTGCTTAGCACTTCATTGGTGTTCCTGCTAAAGCTCTCAATTAAAAACTGTCTTGGGTTGGCTTTTAATACTCAGTAACCAGTGGTGAAATCCAAATTGTTTTATTACCGGTTCTGTGGGCATGGCTTGGTGGGCGCGGTGTGGCTTGGTGGGCGTGGCAGGGGAAGGATACTGCAAAATCTCCATTCCCTCCCCACTCCTGGGGGAAGGATATTGCAAAATCTCCATCCCCACCCCATTCTGGGGCCAGCCAGAGGTAGTATTTGCTGGTTCTCCGAACTACTCAAAATTTCCTCTACCGGTTCTCCAGAACCTGTTAGAACCTGCTGGATTTCACCCCTGTCAGTAACATCTGAAGGACTTTGTACCTCAGCCTTACTCTGAGAGCAAGATGAAGGGGGCAGGAGTGAGGCTTTGCATTTGAAAAGTGGATTTGAATCATCCACTGAGTTAATTGTCTAGGCGGCCTATGCAGGGGTGGTTTCTACTTAACTTCCCCGCCGGTTCGCATCACAACGGAAGTGCACGTTTTGCGCGTGCACGTCCCTTCTCGGAAAATAATCAAAAAATAGCTTCTGCACATGCGCAGAAGCAAAAATTAGCTCCTGCACACGTGAAGAAGCAAAATCCAAGATGGCGGCACCCACAGACCGGCACCGACAGAACCAGCTCCGTGACGTCACCACCGGTTTACTAACAGTTCTATAGAACCGGTTAGAACAGGTAGGAACCCACCTCGGGCCTATGTAAGATAGCAATTGTCTTTGGAGAACCCTGGTTTAGAAATGCAGTGATTTTTGGAAGTCCATTCGTGACAAGTTTACTTTCTTGTTCAAACAACCTCTCAGAATGGCTGACAGGAAGGTGGGAAAACGAACGAGAAATACAATAAAAGTGCTTTAGCAGCAATGTAGAAAGCAGTGTTTATAAAGAGGGGAAGCAGAATAAAATAGTAAGGATCTGATTAAGATAGGAAAACCTAGGAAAAGAAAAAGGATGTGACAAAATAGCTTCTGATATGCTTCTGTGGAGAGCTAATTATTGCAATAAATATGGGTAGTCCTCAACTCACCACCACAATTGAGCCCATAATTTCTGTTGTTAAAAGTGAGACACTTGTTAAGTGACTTTTGCCCCACTTTACAACCTTTCTTGCTCCAGGTGTTAAGTGAATCACTGCATTTGTTAAGTTAGTGACACGGTCGTTAAGTGAATCTGGCTTCCCCATTGACTTTGCTTGTCAGAAGCTCGCCAAAGGGGATCACATGACCCCGGGCACTGCAACCGTCATAAATAGGAGTCGGTTGCCAAGCAGCTGGATTTTGATCACATGACCACGAGGATACTGCAGTGGTTATAAGTGTGAAAAGCACTTATCGTAAGTCATTTATTTCAGTGCCGCTGTAACTTTGAACGGGCACTAAATGAGCTGTTGTTAAATCGAGGACTACCTGTACTATTATTGGGAGACTGTTTTCTGGAAAAAGCCTCCTGTTTCTGTTTCCAGTTCAGATTAGGAGCAATAACCAGAGGACCGTCTCTGTGAAAGAACTTACGTATGCACCTATGAAGAACATGTATATGATGCTGTCCGCTCTTTAGAGAAAATCTAGATGTAGGTTCCTGCTCAACTGATGATTGTGAGCGGAAAAAACAGTGGTGCCCTCGATTTGAATAGCCCCAATGATCTATCCTTATGGGCAAACCTGGCTTAATTATGGTATGTTACCAGTGGTGAAATCCATTTTTTTAACTGCCTGTTCTGTGGGCGTGGCTTGGTGGGTGTGGCTTGGTGGGCATGGCTTGGTGGGCGTGGCAGGGGAAGGATACTGCAAAATCTCCAATCCCTCCCCTCTCCTGGGGGAAGGATATTGCAAAATCCCCATTCCCTTCCCACTCTCCCTCCCCACTCCTGGGGAAGGATACTGCAAAATCCCCATTCCCCCCCCACTCCTGGGGGAAGGATATTGCAAAATCCCCATTTCCTCCCCACTCCTGGGGAAGGATACTGCAAAATCCCCATTCCCTCCCCACTCTCCCTCCCCACTCCTGGGGAAGGATACTGCAAAATCCCCATTCCCACCCCACTCTGGGGCCAGCCAGAGGTGGTATTTTCCGGTTCTCCAAACTACTCAAAATTTCCGCTGCCGGTTCTCCAGAACCTGTCAGAACCTGCTGGATTTCACCCCTGTAAAATGTTACCCTTCAGTGTGGCAATAGGGGCTCTCCTTCCACCCAGTCATATGTATCCACAATGTAGGATTGCTAAGAGTCATCAGGTTTCTGAGAAACTGCTGTCCTACAGCCGCCACGGAGGATCTTGGAGGAGTCAATTCTGCACAATTGGCATTTTACTTTAATGAAAAGCATCCTCCTTGCATTGAGCAATGGCAAACCTCTCTGCATTGTTTCATCAGTTGGGGCAGACTCGGGGTATGAGAGAAAACTTCAGTGGGATGGAGAAATGCAGCATAAGACAGCACAATCCTATACAAATTGAGTTAAAAGTAAGTGCCGTAGAGCTTGGAGGATTTTGCGTAGCCTGCAATCCTCTAAATTCTTGAATTGTAGATGGAAAGGGAACAGTAATTACACAGTACCGAAGTTAGATTAGGGTGTTTTTCCCCTGCAGTGTATTGGTGTTTTTTTTTAAATGAAACATTTTCACGATCATTTATAGGACATTTGGACTGGACTTAGATATACAGGAAAATAAGTTGCCCTGAGCACATGTGGTAAGCTCACACTGACAACATACTTAGGACGGAATTTTTGGGGACTTACAAAACAAAATAATAGGCTGTGAAGGTAACCCAGGGATTACAAGCGCATAGAAAGGAGAGGTAAACAGCAGCTGTCTATGGCCTGTTGTTCTGGTGAACCCTCCCTAGCCACTGGGTAAGCTGTTGCTTTGACGTGGACAGGGTGGAAATGGGAAAGCGGAAGGAAGAGAAAGGGGTGAAGACAAGAGCGAACGCAAGGAAAAAAATCCCTGGGATGGCCAGAAAGTTCTGATGGGGAATAGGGAAAATGTGCTTTCTTCTAAGAATGGGGGAAATCAGGGATGTGTGTTAAAAGGCAGGGTGGAGGAAACCACAGGATTTCTGGGCAGTGGGGTTTTAGGAGGTAAAGATTTGAGGTGGGTGAAATCCACAGACTAAAACTCCTTTCAGATGGTTGTCAACTTTAAAAGTGCTTACAAGAAAGTAGACCTAGCCCAGGGATCGGCAACCTTAAACACTCAAAGAGCATTTGGACCCGTTTCCCACAGAAAAGAAAACACCGGGAGCCACAAAAACCTCTTGACATCTAAAATGAAGATAACACTGACTGCATATGTTCTTTTTTACCTTTATGCTATATATAAAAAAACTATAGTGTGTTGCATTTATGTAATCAATGAACTGCTGCATAGAAAACAAATTTTTATTTCTGCATGCAACAAAAACATTTTGAACTCCGGAAAAAAAGATGGGTCGAAAAGCTCAATAAATCGTATGCCAGCGGGTGTCGCACATTGGCGGTTGTGACGCATGTTTTGAGTGACAGGGAGCCACAGCAGAGGTATGAAAGAGCCACATGCGGCTCCAGAGCCATGGGTTGCAGACCCCTGACCTAGCCCATCTCTGGAAAGACTTAATTTCTTGAGGCAGAACTTAAAAAGTCCTATAGTAGATTCTGCTTTGGAAATACATCTTTATATCACCATTCAGACATTAGCAAGTCTGCCTTTAATCTACCTGTACCACCTACCTCTCATGATACCTCCTGAAACAGGTGCTTCATCCTGTGATGTGGAAAGCCAAGAGCACAGGATAATATTGCAACATGTACCAGCAGGCATGGGGCATTGATACAAAGGGGTATAGCGATCAACAAACTAAGAATCAACAGTAGAGTTCAACCTAACTAAACCAACTAAAGTAAGCTGGAAAACATGTGTCTCTTGTTCCTGCTTATCTGTTCTGCCATGTAAATGCAAGTTTCTTTTGAAACTGCATTGGGTGGCCCTAACCTGTAATTCTTTCCGGCATTGGAGAAGAAGGGATTTTTGAATGATGGCCACCGTGCCATAGCTACAGTGACATTAATGTTTATTTAGTCTAAAATCTAAAAACAAAAATGTAAAGGATTGTAATAACAATAGAGCTATCTAAATCATGAGTGTCCAACCTTTTGGCTTGTCTGGGCCACACTGAGTGGAATTGTCTTGGGCCACATATAAAATATATAATACAGTTAATGTATATAAAACACATAATGCTAAAAGTTAATGATTGTATGGGGCCACGGTACTAGCTGTCCAGGGTGGCATGTGGCCCATGGCCTGCAGGTTGCACATGCCTGATCCAAATAGCATGCAGAGGCTCACAAAACAACAACAACAGCATACTGCATTTAACCACCCAGGTTGACCTCACTTAATATCTTGTCCCCAGTGAGTGGAGATAGGAGCCAAGTTTTTAAGGCATTCCTAAAGGCTAACAAGATCAGGGCCATCCATATCTCGGGAGATACATTGCCCCTGAGAAGGCATATCTACCTGAGCCCCATTAGATGACACAGCTTTATAGAAGGGAACTGGTGCATTCCATTCTGCTGGATTTGATGAGACAAACAGAAGCAATTGAGATATGCAATCCTGCAGTGCCATATGCCTGTGCCTTGCAGGGTTTCAACTAGCATCTTGAATTGTACCCAGAAGCCTACTGAGAAACAGTGCATTTCATAGAGGTGTTACATGAGCATATCACACGGTGCCCAGATTGTGGCATTCTACTGTTGCTGAGGATTCCAAATGAATTCCCTGTGATAAAGAATTGGCACTATGTCCAGCTGAGCCATAGCTATAACATTTATGCCTCTGTTATTAAAACAGTGTCAGACCCAAGCTTAATTGTCCTTAGAGTCAACCTGGTGAAGTCCATGATACTTTGGCTAATCTTAAATCACTTAAATCCCATTAAGTTCAGTACAGTAGGTCTGTTTGAAGCAAAACTAAGTGTTCACCCAGTCCAGTGTGTGTTGGTTTTGCTGTTGTGTAATTCCTTGATTGGCCTGGGCATACTTGCTTCCAGCCTAAACTAGAGATGTTGAGGGGAATGGTGATTATTGAATACTAATTATGGAATTAGTGATTATGGAAACATTAATTATCTCTGCCTTTAAAAAAAAAATCTCATGTTCAGAATTTCAGTGAAAGAAATCCATTGGAAGTTTATGATTTAATGCTGGTTAAGTTAAAGATCTGGTAAAGGTTAAATGATTGTATAGCAATTCATTTTTTTGAGCTGAAATTTTAAAGTAAGTAAAACCTACTCTATAAAATATTTAAGAATGCTTTATTCAGTTTCAAACCCAACCTTTGATTTCATCTTCCACATGAGTTCTGTTTTCCTTTCTCTATGTATACAGCTATATAACCTATGTCTGTTTCTCTTCTTCATATCCTCTTTTTCTTGGCACTCCATCTTTTTTAGTTTACTCCCCCTTAAAAAAAACACCACAAGAAAATATGGTTTAGGTTTTAGGCTCGCTTTGTTTCACTTGTATTTGAGATTTAGATTCCAGCCAGCATAGCAAAGCTAACAAGTCAGATGACCTTAATTCGGATTTTTATTTAACCATGAAAATGTGGATGAGAAACCAAGAATATATTGAGAAGGTAGATAAGACTTCTGTTCCACTTGCTTGACATTCTGAGAGCTGCCTTCGCAAATCATTTGGAAAGACTTGGGTTGGCGAACACAGGAGGAGATGACACATTGTACACCTTGGGAGTCAAAGACTTTCTCAAAACAATTGCACAGTACTCCTGGAGGCTTTTTAGCCACTGAAGCATGAACTCCTATGTGCCCCTCAGCTCACAGTCTATAGTAAGCAAATAGTAAACGGACAACCGCATGGCTGATAGGCTTGCCTGGCTTGATAAACACCGGATGCATCTGTTGTAATGAATGTTCACAAGGCTTTCCTTGGACCTTTGCGTGTGTTTACTGGACGGAAGGGTTAGGTCACTGTAGGTTCTCCCCTAAAGTGAATGCCTAAATTCATCCACATACTTTTCATTCAGGGCCCTCTTGAGTTAAATCACTGGGTGTGCTTTGCAAAGTTGCCTGTAATTAAGATAAAAATCTTTTTGAATGGTAAGGTTTGTAAATTATGAAACTTGTGGCATAATGCTTTTGGAACCGATTGGGGGAGACTGACATGAAAGCTGCAGCTGGGTGGTTTGTTTTTTTAAGAAATCTCAGAAATGCAATCCCTTTCCTTGATCCTTAGTCACTTTTTAATTACTCTCACAGGGCCCCTGCTAACCGCCGTGTTAAAAAAAAAAAACTTTAATGCCCTTGAATTCCAGAGCAATGCCTCACATTTCTTCCCCTTTATTACGACCACCTGGAATTCAGAATGCAGCCCCTTGGGATTGAAAGGCAGGACAGCAACCAGAGCAATATTAAGCTTCGTGAAAGCGCTAAGTAGAAAAAAGACAAGGGGCAGATTCTGGGTGCAATTGTACATTGGTTTATGCAAAGGTGGTTTGAAAGTTTCAGTTCAGCAACTCAGGCATTTTGCTGCAGGGTTTAAATTGCTGACTGCCCTTTTGCTTTTCTCCTCCTTCGATCAGAAACCCTGGAAGAGCTTCCAGAAAGAAGTGGGAAGACATCTCGGCGTTTCTTCTTTAACTTAACATCTGTCCCTGATGGGGAGACTATCACGTCAGCTGAACTCCAGGTTTTTCGAGAGCACATCCAAGATGCCGCTGAACACGACGGCAGCTCTCATCACCGAATTAATATTTATGAAATTCTCAAACCGGAACGAGAGGCTACCAAGGGCCCTGTCGTAAGTCTCTTGGACACCCGCTTGGTGCATCACAATGCCAGCAAATGGGAAACGTTTGATGTCACGCCAGCTGTAATGAGATGGATTGCGCATGGGCAACCTAACCTTGGTTTTGTGGCAGAAGTGGTACATTTGAACAATGCCAGCAACATCTCCAAGAGACATGTCAGGATCAGTAGGTCATTGCATCAAGATGATGCCAGCTGGTCTCGGATTAGACCCTTACTGGTCACTTTTGGGCATGATGGCATGGGCCACCCGCTCCATAAGAGAGAGAAACGTCAGACCAAACATAGACCACGCAAACGCCATAAATCCAATTGTAGAAGGCATCCTTTATATGTGGATTTCAATGATGTAGGGTGGAATGACTGGATCGTGGCCCCTCCAGGCTACAGTGCCTTCTATTGCCATGGAGACTGTCCCTTCCCATTGGCAGATCATCTGAATTCCACCAACCATGCCATTGTTCAGACGCTGGTCAATTCTGTGAACTCCAAAATTCCCAAAGCTTGCTGCGTGCCGACAGAACTAAGTCCCATTTCGATGCTGTATCTTGACGAGAATGAAAAGGTGGTACTAAAGAACTATCAGGACATGGTTGTGGAAGGATGTGGGTGCCGCTGAGGCAGCAGCAAAATTAAAGGGACAAATGGAACAGAAAAAAATAACACACACACACACACACAACTTGACACTTTAATATTTCCCAATGAAGACCTTATTTATGTTATGATATGGAGAATTAAACACATCTATTTTGAAAATCTATTTATGTCTACAGAAAAAAAAAGTGAGGAAAGATATTTTAATCAGAGAGTTATTCCTTTTAAAGATTTTAAAACATATTTTAGTTGTACATTTTATATGGGTTTAACCCTCCCCTCCTCTTCCCACAGCACATGAAGTATAAAGGTCAGATTCTTATTTTGTATTTATTTACTATTATAACCACTTTTTAGAAGAATAGCTCATTTGTATTTATATGTGTAATCCAAATCCAGCAGCAGAAGAAAAAAAAACAATATATAGGGTTTTGTACATAATTTAAAGTGAATGGTAGCTGTTTTCAGTTGTGTGTATTTAAGTTGAAATGCAGAAGGGCTGTTATGGCAAAGATGCATACAGTATATCCCATTTTGCTTTTTTGCAGTTCTACTGTTAAGGTCACAAGTGTAAACCCAATGAAAAAGGGCTAATCCACCCTGCTGACTCAAGATTATATTGTACAATTCTCAGGAATGCTGCAGGGTGGGCTGTCCACGCCGTGAGAAACTACCATGCTCTCATAGAACCAGGCTTTGCCCAGCAAATGGAAAAAAGGACGACTGTCCCTGCGCAAAGCCCCAGCCGGGCTGCTAGGAAACATCTCTGTCCCTTCGCTTCTTCTCAGCACCTACCGAAAAGCAAGACGTTGACGCTGTTCCTCCCCTTTGGAATCCATTGTCCTGGCCAAATACTTAATAAAAGACCAGATTTCCTCCGTTTTCTAAAGCTTCTTCCTATTCGCCTTTCCTAACAGTTCCAAAGATGGGGTGTTTTATTATAGAGCCTCAGAGCGCTGGGGGTGGGTGGGGAAACCAAGCACATTGTTCCTACTTGGGAGACAAAAGGTGTGTGATGTAGCACTGGGGAGAAGCCACATCTATGGGGCGACACACTAGTACTAAAACACAACGTTCATAAATGTCTTTCTCTTGAAAGAAGCTTCCCTCGGTAATCTCAGATCTCTCCCCATTTTCAATATACATTGGTCTGCATATTATATTCATATCCCACTGCAGTCCAGTTAAGGACTTTTCATGGTTTGCAAATATATAACAGAGTTGGAAGGGACCTTGGAGGTCTTCTAGTCCAACCCCCTGCTCAGGCAGGAAACCCTATGCCATTTCAGACAAATGGTTGTCCAATCTCTTCTTAAAAACTTGCAGCATTGCAGCATTCACAACTTCTGGAGGCAAGTTGTTTCACTGAATAATTGCTCTAACTGTCGGGAAATTCCTCCTTAGTTCTAGGTTGCTTCTCTCCTTGATTACTTTCCACCCATTGCTTCTTGTCCTACCCTCAGGTGCTTTGGAGAATAGGTTGAACTGCCCCCCCCCTTCTTGGTGGCAACCTTTTAGATATTGGAACACTGCTATCATGTCACTCACTGTACATTTAAAATGTCCATGATAAAAAACATAAAAACTGCTGATACCAAGTCAACTTGTGATCGATCTCAGCAGTTTCATTTAGCTATTAAATGGAGGGTGTGTGTGTCGGAGTACACCTTCTGGTAGCCCACACAGAAAGCTGTTACAGAGTGGATTGCTGCTACTACCACCAACTGAAACAGGCTTCTGAGGAAAGTGCAGGCCCAGGGCTCTCCAGGGCCCCTAACCTGCCCAGACAGTCCGTAGTTGATGGTATCAAAGGCCACTGAAAATAGCAGGATGGATGTACTCTTGTCCTGGTCACTGGAATGGTCATCCATTGGCGCAATTGTCATCTCTGTCCCTTGTTTGGGTCTGATGGGAAACAGTCCAGATTATTTGCTTTCAGGTGGGACGCCTCGTGATTCCCTACCCTTGTTTTAACAAACTTTTCTAAAATGGCCGATTTAGAAACTGGGTTAACTAACCCTGTTGGATCTTTGTAGGGCCCTTGAAGACTGGGGGCTGAAACATCTCAACCTCTTTCAAGTTTGTCAGATAGCACGGACACACACACACACACACACACACACACACACACACACACACACACACACACACACACAAACCCTTCTTCAATGAGACATTGATTGCTTTACAGATACAGATAACTCCTGCCTGGCCATCCACAGGAACTCAGAAGGGCCAGGATCCAGGCTACTGGAGGCAGAGAATGTGCTGGAAAACATCCTATCCATTTCCTCAGAAGAGACAGGCCCCAAAGGGGTTCCAGGTAACCTGACAACACAGCATCCCAGTCTCCTCCCTGGCCAATGGCCATGCAGAATCAACAAGAGAGCAATACTTAAGTGATTTGGTCAGCAAAATGCCCGGTTACCAGTCACAGCAGCTAGGCAAGTGCTCTTGATACTTCCTAAAAGCCAATATACCATCCAAAAACAAGGCTGCTGGATGACAAGTTGCAAATATAATAGAAGAGGAGAGATAAAGTTGCTTTGCCTCCTTTATCACCACAGCTCAGGACCAAATACTTGAAAATATTTGGTCTTTGGATATTTGCTCCTAAACACATTCTCGATGGTATTTCAGTTTGGCCTTCTCCAAACTCAATTTTAGTTGTATTCGAATCATATTGTCTATGCAGAAAGAAACAGACCTTTTAAATTTCTTTACAGATTTTCTTCATTAATAGCCTTCCTTACTTGTACAGAGGTTGACAGTATCCATGGTTATTCTTTTATTCTCACAACCCTACGAGGTAAGTCAGGCAAGATGCTCCTGAATCAAGCTCCCTGATTGAGTAGGAATTTCTCATTATCTTTTTTTTTTTTGCTAAAACCTGGGTTGACTGATATAAAATATTCTGACAAAAATTGCAAATCCAGCTTGCAAAACGTTCATATAGCTGGTAAGACACAGAAAAAAATTTATGCTGCGCATTTCTATTTTGCAGTTAGCATTACAGTATGTGCAGTGTCCATAGTTTTTCTTAGAAAAATTCAGTTGGCCGTGCTCCTGAGTACAATATTGGCAACTTTAAATTAATAGCTTTGCTTTGGATTTACCATATTTTTGCCTATCCTGAGCCTGTCCTTGTCAATTGTGTCACTTTATTTCAGGAAAAGGCCATGAAAAAGATTTGAAATACACACCCACCCAAATCAGTCTCTTCTTTGCAGCAACTGCTATGCAAGCATAAATCGGGCTTTACTTTAAAATGTGGGATAGGTAGAACAATATCTGAGAACAATCCCTTTCACTGCTTATCCGTTCTTGAGATCTCCGATAAGTGATGCTACTTCACCTGAACAATAGTTGCCCACCGTGTCTTCTCATATCCCTTGATTTGCAATGTGTAGCTTTATAGAATCAGTCTAATTCGCTGCCATATTATAAAGGATAGAAATGGGAATCATGTTTGCAGTGCATGGCAACTTCAAGTTTGGAAAAAAGCAACTGATGTAAAAATATCAAGGCACATGACAGAGGTACAGCAGGCTCAGTCCCCACTTTTAATGCAGCAGTGAATTGGTAACCACTTACAAACTATGTATTTCCGAACTTGCATTTGTGAAACAACTTTATAGCATTCCTCTTGTCATCCAGTTCTGCTAACAAATTTCTTTATATGCTTTTGCTCCTGGGAAGTTCTTTAAGGTCCAAATACAAAAGTTGCTCCTTTATAACCGTCCGATGAAAAGGCAGCTAATCTGGGTTACATATTCTCAACATGAATCAGAAGGGATTAATTGCTGATCTGATGTTTATTTTAAAGTGTTAATTGCTAAGAAACTGCTAGTAATTATTTGCAACATTTGGCGTCCATCCTTCAGTTCCTTTTTTTAGGCTGATGTTAAATTTTGCTTCCAAATTCCCATTATAAAAACTTTGCACACAGTTGCCGCAGAGTTTCAGGAACAGTTTTACACTTCCTAGCAATGTCGGTCTGGTTTAATAGTTTGTTTTCATTGCTTACAAGTATAAACCTTTCTGATCCTACATATACTTTTCATTACTCATTCACCGCTTTTCGGATTCTGCCAATGAAGTAGCTTTATTTTAGCTATGTGCAAACACTCCAGACATTTGCAGGACAAAATGCTTTTCAATTCACATTCTTCTTTGTCTTTTTGTACCATTTTCTATTTTTGAAGTGGTTGCATGGCAGCGGAGCACAGTATTGTAGTATATTATACAACCATATAGATGAGCGGAATAAAAAGGTCAAAGGATGCAGTTGTTTAGATAAAATGAATAGCTTTTTATGCTTCTGAACTAGCTTGTAAGTGGATTGTTGAAACCAAATTAAATCAGGTTTCACTCCAAGGTGTAGGAGAGCAAAATGGGTATTCTATTTTTAGAATTGCAGTACAACCACTATTGCTATTGACAATAACATTTTTAATATTTATTATATATATAATTGCGGCTCTATCCTTCACCGAAAGGAGGAGGGGAATACAAAAAAGCAGAAGACAAGAAAAGGGCACATACTTGCATTAAAAATACATGTGCTGATATTTGTGAATAGCGGTTGATTAAGAATCTAGAACAAAAATTCTCATTTGGCTGAAAGCTGTGGGTAGAAAATCTACATGACTGTTCATTGTGTAATTTCCAAGCTCCTCCTCACCTTGTTATGAACCCAGAGGTTTAACTGAAATTTCTAAAGATCTTCAAAGAGAGGATGCCTTCAAATGGAGAAGTGCCCATTCCATAAAAAAATCCTTAATTGAAATTAAGTTCCAGACACCTGTTGTCACCTCAAGGGCCATGGATACGGTTGGGTTATTGTCTCTCTCCACACACTCCTCTTTGAATTCCTTTCAAGCAAAAGGATGTAATTCTCCCACAGGCCCTTTAAATTTACTCCACCCTCTGAAAATATATCTTTAACATACAACCCCCCCTCTCCCTCCCTCCCTCCCTCCCTCCTCTCTCTCTTCCTCCATTCTCTCTCTCTTCCTCCATTCTCTCTCTCTCTCTCTTCCTCCATTCTCTCCCTCTCCCTCTCCCTCTCTCTCTCTCTCTCTCTCTCCCTCTCTCCCTCCCTCCCTCCCTCCCCCCACTCTCTCCCTACTGCTGCAAACTCCTGTCTAAATTAATTAATGCAAGGCAACACATGTCAGCTAATAAGTTCTGCTGGCAAGACCCAAAGTATGTGCTTATTGTGGCCAGTGGTAAAGGATGATGTGAAATATAGCCCAGCAATAACTAAAGAATCATATGTTCCACCTCCACTTGTATAGTGTCAGCTGTCCTTTCTTGCTCTATCATTTATTGTGATATAAAACAAACCATGCTTTTTCTCATGACTAATTTCAGAAAGTTTGCAGGCTTATAAATCTGATTGGCCAGAGTTGAATATTGAGCTGCTCTTTAAAACCAGAGAAAAGAAGTTTGGGCTTCATAAATAGCAATTGGGGACACTTTTCAAGGATTACTTGAATGTAACAGGGAAAAATGATTGAAGAAAGAAAATTACCCTTAGTTAGGAACTGTCTTGATAAACTGTCCTTAGGAATGTGCTTCCCTGTTTTAAACAACACATAAATATATTTGGGCAGTCTTTGAATGAGGTTCATAATGGAAACTAAAAGCCAGCATTCAGCATGAACTGCTATGGATGTTCTTCACTTTTCCTTAACCTTCATTGTGTCTTCCAGGTGTTACTAGGTCGCAATTCCAGGCATTCCCTCACACTGGTTAATCTGGTTAGCACTGCTCAAAATTTTACCTCAGTAATATCTGGACACCATTAGTTCCCTGTTCCCAGTGGAATATTTGCTTATACTTCTGTAAGAAAGGCCCAATCTTAATACATTATTAGATTTATTTTGATGATTCTTCTCAATAGATTCTCTCAAAGTACTGAGTTTTCTTAGTGACATGGTTTGACTATTTGTACAGGGGCATCTAAGAAAAAAAAAGAATTGTAACTTTGCTATTAATGATCCTTTAAAGAGAAGGAAGGGCTCAAATGCACACAACTGGAGCAGGCAAATTAACATTCATGGCTTGGAAGTGGGATGATATTTTTTTTCATTATAACTTTTATTAAAACTTTTAAATAAGAAGGTAAAAGCTAATACAAACCAACAGACAGAAAAAGAAAAGAAAAATGAAACTTTAAAAAAAAGCAAAAAATCCAAAACAGAAAAAAGTTAAAAATAGAAAGAAAAGTATTAAAAAGTGGATTCCAATATTCTTCACAGAGTTTATAAGTACAAATATATATTTTACCACCTTTCTAAAGTTACATTATATTACTCTTCTTTCTATATAGGTAGTCCTCGCCTTACAACAATTCATTTAGTGACCATTTGAAGTTACAACAGCAATGAAAACAATGATTTATGACCATTTTTCACAGTTACGATCATTGCAGCATCCTCATGGTCACGTGATCAAAATTCAGACACTTGGCAACTGACTCATATTTATGACAGTTGCTGTGTCCCGGGGTCATGTGAACAGCTTTTGCGTCCTTCTGACAAGCAAAGTCAATGGGGAAACCAGATTCACTTAACAACTGTATTACCGCACTAACTTAACAACTGTAGTGATTCACCTAACCACTGAGGCAAGAAAGGTCATAAAATGGAGCAAAACTCACTTAAGCAAATGTTTCACTTAACAACAGAAATTTGGGGCTCAATTGAGGTCATAAGCCTAGGAGTAGCTGTAATCTATCTTGTCAAAACCATAAGTCACAAGTTCATTTTCTTCATTTTTATGCAGAAAGTCCATAAGAGGCTTGCAGTCAGCAATAAATGTAGCTAATGTCTTTTCTCTAATCAAAGAAATTATCAATTTCAGCAAACTCTGTCAACTTTACCAGCCATTCCTCCGAAGTGGGTAGTGTTGAATCTTTCCATCTCTGTGCATACAGTAATCTCGCTTGCTGTAATCATATATTGAAACAATCTCCCATGGCTTTTTTCTAACTGTTCATCCATTAAAGTTCTGGCTTCAACTGATTATTAATCTTTAAAACCCTTTGTATCAATGCATGTATTTAGGTCTTTTAAAAAAAGTTTTTGACATGCCCATCAAGCCAGAGGCGGGTTCCTAATTTTTTTACTACTACTCTGTGGGTGTGGCTTATTTTGTGGGTGTGGCTTGCCAGCCATGTGACCGGGTGGGCAGTGGCTTGCCGGTCATATATTAGTTATTTCAGAGAGATGTTACTACTATTTTTGCTATTTTATAGCTTACATGAAAAGCTTTGCATACAAAGTGCATGTCACATCATGGCAACACAGCAACCTTTATATGCAGAAAATGCTATAGTTAAAAGACAAGCAAGTCTCATACAGCATTTTTGGTTTCAGTCATGGATTCCTTAGACGAAAATATTGTGGACTGTTAAAAGAACAGTATCTTTTAACAGTCCCAATGTTTTCGTCTAAAGAATAACAGTATAAAACTGTATAAAATTAACAGTATAAAAGGTTAAGCTTTTGGAAAACGCCCACTTTGGGAAGCTTTAGGCAAAAGTAAAGGGAAAGTGTCAAATGCGAGCTTCTTATTATTTTCAAGCGAAGGGACAGGGAAAGACTTAATTGTCAGGTTTCTGGGCATGCACAGAAGAATTTTTTTTTTAAAAAAATGGCAACCGACCTCACCGGTACTGTGATGTTACCAACGGGCCGCTACCGGTGCTATAGAGTGGACCGCACTGGTAGGAACCCACCACTGCATCAAGCATGATAAGATGTCCCTTTAAGTTCATGTTTCCAAAATACATTTGAAGCAGGGTGATAAAAGTTTTGAGTACCATAATATAGAGAAAAACAACCCACTTCCTTCTGATATTTGTAAAGCTCATGGATCCCCATAACAAGAACAGAGCCAATGTACCACAAACTATATCTGGGTTTAAAAGAGGAAGGCTCTAGCGCTAGGGAGGTTTCCAGGATTTCTGTTTATTCCTCCTTCATTTTCCATCACTAAGAGCCAGATGCCAAATGGCCACTGCATGGGCTAAATCATTTGTGAGCCATAGGATAGGAAGATCTTTGTCAGAGTTATCGCTGATTAGAATTTTTATGGCATGATTTAGATGTTGTTTTTGCTATATTTGAAGAATTAAAAATCACAAATCCATAATGATTTACTCAGTGTGAGTGGGTCGTTGAGCTGTAAATCTTCTTCCTATCTTCCTATCTATGCTAGGATTTAGAGATGTATGTCTTTGCCTTTGTAAACAACAAAAAAAAAGCAAGTAATTTATCAGAAACCTGTGTAGGGCTGAGTTTGAGTCACTCAGGTATTTTGGAGTAGGGATTAAGCCAAATGCATAGGTAAAAGTAAAGGGAAAGGATTCTCCTGTCCAGTGACCCTGCTTGGGCAGGGGGTTGGACTAGATGACCTGCAAGGTCCCTTCCAACTCTGTTAATCTGATCTGATCTGATCTGACTCTAGGGCACAGTGCTCATCTCTGTTTTGTGGCCGAGGGAGCCAGCGTTGTCCAAAGGCAATTTGCATGGTCATATGGCCAGCATGGCTATATGCCAAAGGCACAGGGAATGCTATTACCTTCCCACCAAAGTGGTACCTATTAATCTAGTTGCATTTGCATGCATTCAAACTGCTAGATGAGCAGAAGCTAGGGCAAGTAACGGGAGCTCATCCCATTGAGCGGAGCTCGGGTCTCGAACCTGGGCTGTCAGCTCTCCAGCTGACAAGCTCAGTGTCTTTAACCGCTGAGCCATCCCCCCCAAATGCATAGGAGAGCCATAATATTCTATCATCCTAGTAGAGTTGTTAACGAAGACATGATTTTATGAGCAAAGGGCATCTATTTTTGCCAGCCTTGTAAAATCAATACAGTCCCCAAAGCATTTTTAGCCAATTATAACATTATTCTTATTTTGCCCATCCAACAAGATATTCCTCCTGAAAGAGTGCAGCAGAAGAACCCTTACTGACAGTAATAAAAAAAATCAAATACCAGTATGAAACTATTGCATTCAGCCAAAATAGATCCACTGTAGGATATTATACAAACCATTCTTATCCAAGGATCAGAATGTCTTTAGGCTTAAGAAGGGTATCTTCTGCAATTCAAAGAATCTTCTGAAAGATAGCCATCGCCAGTTGAATTCAATTTTTTTCCTTACTTTCATCTCCAGCGTGAACATTTTCCTTTTACCTTTCACACACCGCTCTATACAAACAGGCACGCATTCCCATACTTGCGTGAACACAATCTCCTTAATAGCAGTTCAGAGCAATGAAAGGGCACCATAAAGGTGGGAAAATGAATAGGGAACATGCATTACATGGTAGATGGTTTGGAGAGAGAAAGGCTCAGGTGCATTGCCTTAGGCTGCAATTTTCCTTAAATTAGCATATTGAGAGAAAAGAAGTGGAGCAACTCTGGAGGTAGTATATATTCCTGATGCAGGATTTGCACTTTGTTAGGGACTTTGCTATAACTTGGGGAGGACAAAAGAGAGCAAAAATTCATATATTTTTTAGTACATTAAAATCCAAACCTAAATAGATACTCCTAAAAATAGTCTCTGAAGAGGTCATGGAACCAGGTTCCCAAACTATTTAAGCATCTTATTTTTATTGGGAGTGGGGGTTGATATTAGAAGGTACCCCTCCTTTTCCTAGTTTGCAATACCAGCCCTGTTTCTGTTAAGGTGAGAATAAATCTCACAGAGGCGATGTTGATCTTTCTCTCGGAATTCAGACATTTAGAAATAAAGCCGAAGTTAAAAGTCTAATAGAAAATATTTATTTCAGTACAAAAACAATAAATCCTGATTAATTAATTAATTACATCTCTGCTAATAAAATGCAACCTTCTCAGTCAAGAGCTAGAGCCAGAAGAATAATGGAGAATCAGGAATGCACACATGCGTACAAGAACATCATATCACGTGTTCTGCTTGTAATGGAATGTACCATAATATTAGATAGGGATGCAGTATCCTGCATATACATACAACTGACAATATTCACACCGTGACAGTTCCCCACATGTAGCTATGGCACTCATGTGGTATTGTGTTCTACTTATTAAGAAGTGAAGTCCAACTGATTTCTCCAGTTTATTTATAATTGCAACCTTCAGACATGGACAGAAACAAGTGCCAGAGTTATTCCTGGCCAACATTATGGCATTTGCAGAACTTGGAACTCCAACCAATATTTTTTTGGTCCTGGCCCAAGATTAGGCAAGCTCCTTTCGCTGGAAATTTAGGTAAGGGAAATTCTCCTCTGAGCTTGACTCCTACCAAGAAGTTACATCGATTCATGAACCCATCCATGCAGCCTTCTTGGTAATCTTACAGAGGGGATGAGGGGTGGTCAATGCTTTCTTTCGTGACATTTTATTGACTTCCCAGTCAGTTCTATAGCTGTGGAGGAATCCCACCCTGCTTAGATTTGGAGCCAAGCCAAAGTAGCCAGGGGCTGATATTTACAAAAGTCCAAATGTCATCTACAAGGATAGCAAAAGTGAATGGCCGGGAGAGGGAGTCTTGCAGTGTAAACCTAATAATGTTATTTGAAAATTGGCCTCAACATTGCAGACTTTAATGGGGCTTATTCTCTAAGTAATTATGTTTTGGTTGCCACCTCCTTGGCCATCCTGCTTTCCAAGGAGATTTGCCTAAATCCTATAACCTTCTTTGGACTGCAATGAGAACACTTTGTTTGGATTGGGATTGGGTGGCTGCATAGGTGGGTTCCTCCCGGTTCGGATCGGTTCGCCTGAACCGGTAGCAAACCTCTGATGATGTCATGATGACACCACGGAACCGGTTTGGTCGGTGTAGGTCCGTGGGCACTGCCATCTTTTTTTTAAAAAATTTTTTAAAAAAAATTCCCGGTTTTTTTTCTTCTGCACATGCGCAGAAGCCGAGTTTCTGGCAATGCACATGTGTCACCATGTTTATGGCTTTTTGGGGGAATTTAAAAAAAATCCAGCACTGTGCATGCGTGCATGTGCGAAGTGAGTGCGCACCCATGCAGCATGGCCACGCGGTGCGGGAGGAAGCGAACCAGCAGCGAGGTAAGTTAGAACCCACCCCTGGGTGGCTGGGTTAAGCAAACACAGGGTTCAATTTTAATTTATGCTGCTTTTTATAAATAGTCAGGCAGCCTTCCTGTGTCAAGGCTGCCTGGTTATATAAAGGGGCCAATCAGGAAGAATGGGTATAAATCTAGCAAGCTGCTTAGCCATCACTAAATAAAGAACCCACAGTGTCAAAAGTTCAGTTGCCATTGCAAAAGATCCAATGGATATGACCAGAGGTGGGATTCAGCAGGTTCTGATCAGTTCTGGAGAACTGATAGCAGAAATTTTGAGTAGTTTGGAGAACCGGTAAATACCACGTCTGATTGACCGCGCCCCCATCTATTCTCTGTTTCCTGAGTCCCAGCTGATCAGGAGGAAATGGGGATTTTGCACTAACCTTCCCATGGAGTGGGGAGGGAATGGAGATTTTACAGTATCCTTCCCCTGCCACGCCCACCAAGCCACGCCATGCCCACCAAGCCACGCCCACAGAAGCGGTAGTAAAAAAAATTTGAATCCCACCACTAGATTTGACCTATTCCAAAGTAAGTGGAGGTCAATTGCCTTTCAGAAGTATTAAGAAAAAACTTGCCAGAGAGCAAACACAATTACATTAAGAGAAATGGGCTCTAAACAATCACAGATTGCATTTTCTTCTTTTCAACAATCTTTTGGAACATGAACCGTAAATCTTATTAGTATCGCAATTGTGAGGGTAAATCCAAACATCTTTTTAGGGACAAAATAGGCTAATAGGACTTCTTTGGCCAAAAATGTAAGTGCTAGGGATCATGAATTTGGCAAATTCTACTTAAGATGACATACTTACCTTGCAAACACAATAACACATCAAGACTATTTTGTTATTGTCACTTCACAAATGACGCTCTGAAGCACATCTACAGGATATTAATTTATGAATGCAAGAATGACATGTGGCTAAATCCAAGGAACAAAGAGATAATATCAAGATTAGTTGCGCTTCCTGTTCGGGGCAAGATACATTCTGAGCTTGCATGTATGATAAGCGTGAGAGATTATATAATAAACTCTTATTTTACTAGGCCTAAGCCAGAAAATCTGTTCAAAGGGACTAGGAAATCAAGTAAAACATTTATCATCAGTTTAGGCAGAGAATAGAAAACCCATCCCCTATTCTGATTTGGCTTTGCGATCTCATCTGAATGGCTATGGCAGGGGTCCCCAAACTTGGCAACTTTAAGACTTGTGGACTTCAACTCCCAGAATTCTCCAGCCATCTGGCTGGAGAATTCTAAAAGTTGAAGTCCACAAGTCTTAAAGTTGCCAAGTTTGAAGACCTCTGGGCTATGGAATACCAGGAACCACTTCCAAGTGAGGCCAATATCCTCTCTATATTCTGATTGTTATTGTGACATCATTATGCAGCCCAACTTGACTTGCTGCATCACATCAATATGGTTAGAACTGCATCCTGGAAGAGTCGTTTTGTAACTGTGGTTATCATAAAAATAGGATCACCAAGAAAAAAGACAGGCTTAGACAAACAATATGTGTCTCAATTCTCTCTCCAGCCTTTATTCTGTGGGTAAAATTTTAGTTCAGACCTAACATAATTATCCTTTTTCTGGCTTGAACATATACACCTGAATGTATGGAACATATATACTAGAATGGATGGAAACTAATCAATGAGAGAAGCAACCTAGAACTAAGGATAATTTTTCTGACAGTTATTTTCTAATAATAATCAGTGGAATGACTTGCCCCCAGAAGTTGTGGGTGCTCCAACACTGGAGGTTTTTAAAGAAGAGATTGAACAACCATTTGTCTGAAATGGTGTAGGGTTTCCTTTCTGAGAAGGTGGTTGGACTACAAGACCTCCAAGGTCCCTTCCAAGTCTGTTAGTCTATTATTAATGTGTGCTTAATAGCACTGTGCCTGGCAACCCAATTCCCTTATGTATCCTACGAATCTCAGCCTTTAAAGGAAGCTCAGGAAGCTCAAACTGCCCAAGGAGCTGCTGATACAGTTCTACAGAAGAATCATTGAGTCTGTCATCTGCACCTCTATAACTGTCTGGTTTGGTTCTGCAACCCAACAAGACAGACACAGACTTCAGAGGATAATCAGAACTGCAGAAAAAACAATTACTGCCAACCTGCCTTCCATTGAGGACCTATATACTGCACGAGTCAAAAAGAGGGCAGTGAAAATATTTACGGACCCCTCACATCCTGGACATAAACTGTTTCAACTCCTACCCTCAAAACGTCGCTATAGAGCACTGCACACCAAGACAATAGACACAAGAACAGTTTTTTCCCCAAATGCCATCACTCTGCTAAACAAATAATTCCCTCACCACTGTCAAACTATTCATTAAGGCTGCATTACTATTACTATTAGTTTTTCTCATCGTTCTTATCACCCATCTCCTCCCACTTACGACTGTATGACTGTAACTTGTTGCTTGTATCCTTACGATTTATATTAATATTGATTGTTTCCTGATTGCTTATTTGAACCCTATGACAACCATTAAGTGTTGTACCTCATGATTCTTGACAAATGTATCTTTTCTTTTATGTACACTGAGCGCATATGCACCAAAGACAAATTCCTTGTGTGTCCAATCACACTTGGCCAATAAAGAATTCTATTCTATTCTATTCTTTACAATCCAGGGAGAGTTCCCCCACCCCCAATGGGCCTGTTTGTATTTTGAAGACAGCCCCCAAACTTCTCCCCACTTTGCTCTTTCATTTGTGGAATGTTTGGACACTTCCAAGCATACTTCTCTAAATTTGATAAACTCCCGCTTTTGCATGCCAAATTATAATCTCTATGATCTTTGAGATCAGGCATCTGTTATCTTTTGCCTCAGGTTTGCTTTTAAGACAAACACAAACCAAAGTGCTAATATATGGAGTCTTCACAAAAACATCATCACAGCATGACCTTTCATTTCTAATGATTCCCAAAAGCCAACATTTCTGAGGTTGGATAGCTACATCAACAGAAGTGTGGGTGTCTAATCTTGGAAGACTTTTTCCTAGCCTAGAGTCATTTTACAGTTGCTGGTACAGGAAGAATCCTGTAGGGAAAATTTCCATTTTTACTGATGTTATCAAGTTTCCCCCTTCTCCAGGGAAGATTGATCAACAGTCTTTTGTATTGGCAACACCTGCATTGTTCAATATTTGAAGAATCCTCAGCTTGGATCATTTGGTCACCAGCAGGTGGCAACAGTCAGCTCAGATAAACAAACAACAACAAAAATCGGGGTCACATTATCTCTATTGAGAAGAAAGTCATTCTCAGTTAAAAAAAAATCCTGCATTTTAAAAATCACTTGATTACAAAAACAACAAAGACCTCAAACAAAAGAGATCTCCCAAAATGTTAGGCCTGAGGTTTGGTAAAAGTGTGAACCATGCACGATAAATTTAGAAAACATTGGGAGGTGTGATCTACTTACAGAAAGGATTTTTCTGTTGGGGGGGGCATCTTTCGAAGGCTGCCAATCACGCTTAGGAATGGACATCCAAGATATCTGGAAGGCTTCAGTTAAAATAAAGCACTTTGCTTTGTGGGGATGTACAAAAATGCATTCTGTTTGTGTGACAATGGTGAGTGCTAATATTGATTTTCAAAGCAATGGGGAAATGTGCATTTCTGCATTCTAAGTAACTCATCAAGACTGAAAATGCACATTTTGCTAATGTGTACATCTGCATTCCCCAATGTGCAATATTAAGAGTTAATATTTCCTGCAATAATGGACCAGGAGCTTCATAGAAGTGTTTCTGTTGTTCTTAAGGAGCTAGACAATTGCAAACAGTTTGGCCCATGGCTTCTTTCCCAGAGAAGTATGTCGGCTAGCCATAAAAGTTCAACAGGAATGGGAATGTTTTAAAAAGGTGTTCTCATGAACATCAATGAATTTCTTTATCTGTAAACATCTAACCTCAACTCTGAACTTTAGGTACTCACAAAGGTTTCTTTCTGGCTTTTAGGCCCCAGGTAGAAAAAAAAATGCTAGTTTCAAAATTGCATGATTTAATTGTTTTTTAAAAATTAATTTAAATTAAATCATTTAAATGATTTAATTGTTCAAACTTTAGAATTGGGATGCGTTCCCTATTGCAAATGAGCAACTGCTAATTTCAATTTACACCCATAAATTTGATACATACTTTTTAATATTAAAGATGTTGATCTGGACTGCAAACCTCCACACAATCACTAGATGGCAGCAGAGAGGTTTCCATATCTCTTTGCTGCCATCTCATGGCCATCCAGACTTTTGCATCCCAATTCTGGCCCTACCTCAATTTCATATCCATGCGCAAACATGATATATTCACAGTAAAAAAGAAAAAAAATACCGCTTTGAGATAAACATCAGACACTTTCAAATGGCAGTAATCTTGGCAATAATCTTGTGTTTATTTAGCTTCTGAAAGTTTTTGAAAGCAGATGCTGTTTTTTCTTTCTTTCTTTCAAGCTTATGTTTAGGGCAAAAGTCCTACTTGATCAACATCACATCATCTTATGATTCATCTATTCCAAATAAATGTTGTGTTTCTTATTAGCTTCTACGTCAAGGTAAACTACGCACAAATGTGTGCAGTGAAGCCCTTGATAGAGCAGAAACACAGTTACAATTTCTTTCCTTCACTTGCTCTTAAAAACAATTTTTGTTCCAAAACAGAAGTCTCCTGGGCTGTTTTACATGCTCTGAACATAACTTTTCTTTCTTGGTTCTGCTTTTATAACTACGTAGCTCAGGTCAGCGTCAGTTAACCAAGGTCCTGTCCCACAGACCTTGCTTGACTGCAGTTTTCATGATTCCCAAACATTCTGACCACAGTTTATGGAAGTGGTACTCTAACCCTTCAAGAGGTCACTATGTCACATATTTTATTTTACCTTGACACTGCCAGGGATTAGGATGAGAGAGAAAGATTATAGCCTTTACAATTACCTCTTTACATGAAACACTAGTTGGTTGAAAAACTGCTTCTTAATGTGAACTATTACTTTTCAATTAATGAAGACCTCTCTTTTAAGGTAAGACAGAATAATTTTACCAAGTGAAAAAGGATATGGCTTTGGTTTGATACAGTCCGAACTATGAACACATCAGTTTATGTGACTGAGCAGGATGACTGAGCCCATATGACCTTGTATTAAAACCATGAAGTTTCTTCTTAACCCTTATTTCTCTCTTTTTTTGTGTGAACTGAGAAATCATACTTACTGACATTGAAATAAGCCATGATGTCTAATCAACAGTGACTTTAATGGCCAGGCTTTGTGGTTAGCCTTTTGGCCTTGGAACCACTCTTAACAAAAGCAGGAATGAAAACAACTGAATAGGTAACGAAATAAAACTGACACTGATACTTCTGACGATTATTCTATCAAAGGGTCCCTCTATCCAGGATTTGAGGAAGGGGTCAGCTGTGGGCATAGCAATGATATTTTCTTTCTTGTGATTCCATCCTGCAGTTCTTCATTCTAGATCAGTGATGGCGAACCTTTTTTTCCTAGGGTGCCAAAATAGTGCGCGCACATGCTATCGCACACGCGTGTGTGCCCACACCCATAATTCAAAGCTCCCCACTTGCCTCACACCCTGCGCATGCGTGTGTGACCCCCCCCCGCACTCCCCATTTCCTGACTTCCAGTGGGCCCAGTAGGCCCGTTTTTTGCCCTCCCCAGGCTCCAGAGGCTTTCTTAGAGCTTGGGGAGGGCGAAAACCCTCCCCACCACCATCCCGGAGGCCCTCTGGAGGCCAAAATCACCCTCCCAGAGTCTCCATGCAAGCCAAAAATCAGCTGGCGTGCACGCACATGCGCGCTGGAGCTGAGCTAGGGCAATGGCTCGCGTGCCGGCAGATATGGCTCCGTGAGCCACCTGTGGCACCCGTGCCATAGGTTCGCCATCACTGTTCTAGATAATAGGCTATAATTACCAACCAAATGGGGGGAGTGTGTCAACTCTGAGCTGAGCTTGGAAAAGAGCTATAATTAAAGTTGGACTACATTTTTTTTTTTGCAATCTATATAGTGTTAGAAAGCTTGCTCTGCAAACTAGGATCCCGGGTCATCCCTCTAATTTCTGGGTTAATTTGAAATAAATTCTAACTAAAAACTCTGGAGACCTGTTGTTAGTCAGGATAAAGAATGTCAAGGTAGTTTAAGACTTGAGCGACAACATAGATGCCAGTTTCAACACATCAAGGTGTGTTTTCTAGAAGAGGAAGAAAGCAATTTGAATGTATCCCATGCCCATCTTTCAAGAATATTTCCAGAGATAGCAATAGCACTTAGACTTATATACCACTTCACAGTGTTTTACAGCCTTCTCTAAGCGGTTTTACAGAGTCAGCATATTGCCCCCAACAATCTGGGTCCTCATTTTACCCACCTCGGAAGGATGGAAGGCTGGGTCAACCTTGAGCCTGGTGAGATCTGAACTGCCAAATTGCAGGCAGCCAGCAGCCAGCAGAAGTAGCCTGCAGTACTGCACTCTAACCACTGCGCCACTGCGGCTCATGTCATCAGTCACCAGTCTTTCCAGTAGCCTGTTCTCTTGATTTCCCAATGTCTTGCTACTGCCACGGCTCATCCTTCCCAATCAATTACAGATTAACAGAGTTGGAAGGGACCTTGTAGGTCATCTAGTCCAACCCCCTGCCCAAGCAGACACTACACCATTTCTGACAGATGGCAGTCCAGTCTCTTCTTGAAAGCTTCCAGGGATGAACTGCATGCCTGTATTTGCTTTATATGTTTTTGCTGGTCTATTAACACAATTGCAGGCTACTGTAAATACTATCTACCCTAAAATGTGATTGTACAGTGCAATTATTTTCTATTGCTGTTGCATTTTCCCCGCAATACAGCAAAGCTTTAGGAATGTTTCCCTTACTTATTAAGTACCCAAGTGATTTATATTTCTTATTTCAATGCTCTCCCCTTCGCTAATCAGGATGTATTGTCTGAATTGCATCTCGGTTTCCTTTCCTCTCTCCTCTCTGTTTAAAGTTCATTTATCCTGCAGTCAATCTGTCCTCTCCTTTCCCTGCTTCTGTTTGATAATCCTCCTACTTTCCCTTATTAAAAGTAATTGCCCAAACAATGTGAAACTGTTGGGAAGGGGAGTGGAATGGAAGATAGAGGATCAATTAAATTTTAAGTAGAGACTCTGCTCCAGGATATCAGCAATTGACTTCTGAATTGGCGGAGTAGAACGGTGGCTTGCACAACATATTTTCCCAAAGTGTGGGCAGCAAAAGACTTTATTTCACCATTCAATGTTCTTTCCAATGCCCTGGAGTTAAGCATACTATACTCGGTTCCTTTAAATAGAAGCCTACTTTTCTTATTCATTTATTATTTCTAAATAATATACAGTAGTCACAAAGCTAAGAAGGCGGAAGAAGAGGAGGAGGACTACAAGAAGTACTGATGAGACAAGCATAATAGAGACTTGCAACATCTTAAAAGATAAATGAATTTGCTGACACCTGTTATGGGTCTAGGATTCAAAAGAGTTACATCTTCATGGACCAGAGACTACTGTATTTTTCGGAGTATAAGACGCACCTTTTTCTCCCCTAAAAGAGACTGAAAATTTGGGTGCATCTTATACTCCGAATGTAGCTTTTACTAAGCTTTTTTTCAGCCCTAACGAGGCGCTAATGCGATCTTCCGTGCTTTGCTAGCTAAGCGTTCTTCCCTTTGCCTGCTTTTCTCATTGTTTCTCTCTCTGAAGAGAGAGAGAAGTGAAATGTTTTAGAAACTGTTTTCTATCCCCAACCAGGGGATAAAAAGCAAGCACGTGCGCTCAAAACCAGCAAACTAATGTGCTGAAGCTGACCAGACTAAGGACTAGCCAGATGAATACCTGGTAGGCAGATTATTTTTTCCCTATTTTCCTCCCCAAAAACTAAGGTGCGTCTTATACGGTGCGACTTATACTCTGAAAAATACGGTAATTAATATATGCCATAATGTGTTAATCTTAAGTGCTACCAGATTCTTTGCTTTTCCTTCAAACAAAAGATTAATTTTACTAACAGCAAGAAGAGTTTGATGGTGGAATGACTTATCCACAGCAGTAATGAGATCCTCTGGCTTTCTTTAAGCAGAAGCTAGATAGCCATCTCTATGAGTTGCTTCTATTTGGATTCCTATACTGTGGGAAGAAATATCCATCTGGTTCAGTTCCAACCCGGGAGAAAGACACTGGAAACACGGAGGCTGATTGGAAAGATAGTGAAAGATGATGAAGGATGAAGGATGATGGAAAGATGATGAAGCAGAACCACATGGGTTCTGGGCAGCTGACCCCATGGAGTTGAGAGTGGGAGGGTTATACTTTCTCTTGGGCTTTGCACTTGAGCTTCCTGTTCCTGTGGAAGAACATGTGTTCTATTGGCTGTTGTCAGACTCCCATGGGGCCATGTAGGGGTTATGTAGGGGTCATCGCTGGCTCTATAGGCCAAGTACAAATCCTAGGTGTTTGTCTGAGCTAAGTTTGGTTGAAGTTTGGACTGCTCTGAGGGTGATGCAATAATTCCTATTGTGGCTTAATGGCTTTGTCCTGGGTTGGATCTTGACTGAGGGCTAATCCTACCATTCTGCCTTTGTTTCAAAATATCCTGTCTTGAATGGATTACCAAATCTGCATTTCTAAAAGCTGGCCTCAGTATCTGCTGGGGCTATTAAGAAAGACTCGGAGGTTGCGTTCTGTCTCCAAGAGCATGTTTCTCCATTTCTCCTTTAGGGAAATATAATATTCTGCCTTTTTAATATTTCTCAAAAATTTTCATTCTTCTAGGAGGGGTAGGCGCTGACTTTCTACAATACTAAGCAAGGGCCTAAATTTGGTTGATTGATTGATTATGTGTCATCAAATAGATTTTGATTATTAGCAACTGCATAGCTAGATTTTTCACAGCCTCTGCACATGTTCCCCTCTATTGGGGGAAGTTTGCACCTCATGTGAACACCCTATTCAGAACAAATAACCCAAACAGGTAACTCAGAGGGGCTAATGTTTAACCCACAACTTGGATTCGCTGGGGATCAAGGTTACTCTTCCCAGTTAGCTGTTTCCCTTCTTAAGAATGGGAGATGGGGCAGTGTATGAAGAAAAAGTCACAAATAAACCTTGATCTCTGCATTTGGCTCAAAATAAACGTTAAAGAGAGAGGAGGAAGTAATATATATTTGGTTCTCTTCTCTGGGTTACAGTTGATCAATAAAAATATATAGTTCCTTCCAATCTGTTTCCAGAGCTCCCTGCCATTCTGCTGAAAATATTCTTCCCACACATTGTGGCAACCCACACTCCAACAATAACAACAGATTAATTTTATATTAATTTTCTAAGTACCTTTTTCAGGAATTTTTTTTTAATAATTGCAGAGAAAAAATGATACAGACTTCTCGAACCAGAAAGAATACAAGTCAACATTTTCTTTAAAAATATTATGAATAATGGAGATCAGATACTTCTGATCACACTGAAGCCATATGGAATAGCAAGGGAACGTTTCCGGTATAAAGGAGGGTGATAATTCCTTCCAATAGTTCCTTTTTAAATGAAGTGCAAGAAGGTCACACATGGAAAGAAACTGAGCAAAAACAACTACTAGGGATTTTTTTTTTGACATTTAAGAGAAATATTTGCAAATATACAAAGTGTATGAGTCACTACAAACCAGTGGAAATATGTCATCTGGCCTTAACTATTAAAATGCCAGCCTCACTGCCTGAATGCTTTCCGGTTCAGGTATGATATTGGGAACGTACTGCTTATCTGTTAACTCTGTTTGGTTTTACCTAAACAACAATGGTTAGGAATCCTGCTCTTGTTACTGTATCCTCTAGAACAGGGGTGTCAAACTTGGGTGCTTAGATCTGGCCCCCAGGGCCATCTTGGAAATAGGAAAGGACCGGCCCGCGGTGCCTCAGCCAGTGAAAATGGAGCTCGGGGGAGGGGCGAGGAAGGAAGGAAGGAAGGAAGGAGATTATAATGAGAGGGAGGGAGGGTCTGAAGGAAGTCCTGCCTTAGCACTTGGCCACCACAGGTGCCCCTGACACGAGTGATGTCGAGCTGACTACACCCACCCTGGCCACGCCCACTCCACCCCCCCTGAGGTCAAACACAACCCTGATGCGGCCCTCAATGAGGTTTGAGGTTTGACACCCCTGCTCTAGGGTTTCAGCTATTTTATTAAGATAAGCTGTTTACTACATTCTGTTTGCTTTCAGGTATACAAGCAATCTGGCCATGAGCTATTTGATTTTCCTGATTTTAATGTGCTGCTTTTTAAAAAAAAATAGTAATAATGGGGTGATGATGATTATGAAAAATATTTTCTTAGGATAAGTGCAATCTTAATCTTATACGTAGGCTCATAGAAACTGTTGAAAGTGGTGGGTTTTTTTTTTTAAATCTTCCTTGGGTTTTGATCTCTCTCTCTCACTCCCTCTCTCTTTTTCTCTCCACCTTTGAAATGGAAGTAAACTCCTGCAGGGTGCTCTGTGATCACTTTCTGGGTGTAGTTGCATGCTTTCACTTCTTGCTGTAGGTGAAATGGCTCATGAGCAATTGCATAAACTCTGTAAGCTCAGCCCAAAAAAAAAAAAAAAAAAAAAAAGGAGAGCGTGGCACAGGATTCCCTTGCCACTTGACGGTCGTGCCCGAATAAACTTCTTCTCTCTAGAAGCTGAAAATATTTGGATGTCTAGAAATGCAAGTAACAAAATATTGTACATAATATGAAGAGAACAGCGGTCAGGAAATTAATTCTGCCAGAGTTGAGTGTGGAGGCGATGGTAGTAAAGGGAAGCAGGTCAAAACTTAGCAAACACTTTATCCCCCCCCCAAAAAAGTTTGAGTTAAGCTATGTATATTAACTTCAGAGGATCTCAGCACATTACCACTCTGACTGCATCTACTTACCTATAACCTGCCGATACAATGGCAAAGTAACACTACGCTGAACCAGGAGAGCTTCCAATAGATCTCGTTTGCCTGGGCACCTGCATGCTGATTCATCAAGCTTTAGAATTGAAGCATAAAGCATCTGGTTAATATTAATCGCAAGGATGTTCCCATTGATATTAAATTCTAGTAATACAACCCCTGAGTGATTAAGAAGGCTAGCCCTAGGGGGTGGTGAAGCTGGAGACTTGCCAGGGCCCTACAACTGGCAACCGACCAATTGCTCCAAAAGGGCGACTTTGTGCTGCTGATTAGAGGCAACGGGAGAGAAACCATGGGTTGAATATCAACCCTCTCAGGCTGCGTTGCCCGAAGCCCTCCCCCCCCAAATCCTAGATCTGGGACTTGTTGGTTAATGAAAATCAACCACTGGGTTTTGAAAGCATACTTAATCCACCAGCCGCAGCTTTCTGTCGTAAAGCTATTTCAGTACTGCACGATGGGTGATTCTTAAGAAGTCCTTTCATGCAGAACACATACCAGGCCTAAATGTGTGCCAGTTGCATAGTTTTAAAAATTGAATTACATGAAATTTCCAGTTTGCGGGAAAGGGTCAAGGAGCTCCATTGCAGAATCTGTGTTTTTCAAACAAAAGGTTCCATTTTGGCCATTCCAGCTTTAAAGGGATCTTGGGTAGCCGAGGCTGGGAGAGAATGTTCTGAAAACATAAGAGGCCATGCGTCTAAGCTGTCTTCTCCAATCTGATGTCCTCCAAATATCTTGGAGAACAACTCCTGTTCTGGATGAGATTTATGGGCGCTGTAGCCCAAGGACCCAGGTCAGGAAAGGCTGTGGTTACATCCTATGCTAGGTGGACCAAAAATCTCCATGCAGTTGTCCCAAAGGTGCTTTTTCAAGAGGCAACTGGACTTTCTGGCTTTTCTTTGAAGATGTTTCACTTCTCATCCAAGAAGCTTCTTCAGCTGAGCTGAAGAAGCTTCTTGGATGAGAGGTGAAACATCTTCAAAGAAAAGCCAGAAAGTCCAGTTGCCTCTTGAAAAAGCACCTTTGGGACAACCATGACCTGGATGACTGAGAATCTCCAATGACATCTCCATGCGCTCTAACTCATAAGTTCTGTAGAACTTTCTCTCATGAGGGGAAAAACTGACATTATATCATTATACCGGCTCAAGGTTGACTCAGCCTTCCATCCTTCCGAGGTGGGTAAAATGAGGACACAGATTGTTGGGGGCAATATGCTGAACTCTGTAAACCGCTTAGAGAGGGCTGTAAAGGCACTATGAAGCGGTATATAAGTCTAAGTGCTATTGCTATTGCTATAAAGACAATTATCCACAATAGCGGATATAGTATGTCATTTTCACAAGGATTTTCTAACACAAAACAGTTTGTCTACTGGCATTAAGATGCACCATAATTCTTTTAACCTGACATGGACTCAATGCTAAAACTCTCCAGTAGCATACCTGGCCTTCATATAATCAAGAGATTTGGGAAGATTTACCAATGTGTTTGTTCTTTCCCCCCTTTTTTTCTTGTTACAAAGTCCTCAGTGTATAGAATCTCTTCAATCCCTTTGACTCTGTTTCTGAGACCAGACAAGGTCGGTCACAAAACAATATTTATGGGGAAATAGGGGGAAGGTGGAAGGTGATGATGGTAAATAATAAATGATGTTGTATATATTATTATAATTCATATGTCTGTCTGTCTGTCTGTCTGTCTGTCTGTCTGTCTGTCTGTCTGTCTGTCTGTCTGTCTGTCTGTCTGTCTCTCTCTCTCTCTCTCTCTCTCTCTCTCTCTCTCTCTATATATATATAATCTCTCTCTCTCTCTCTCTCTCTCTCTCTCTCTCTCTCTCTCTCTCTCTCTCTCTATCATATCTCTCTCTCTCTCTCTCTCTCTCTCTCTCTCTCTCTCTCTATATATATATATATATATATATATATATAATCTCTCTCTCTCTCTCTCTCTCTCTCTCTCTCTCTCTCTCTCTCTCTCTCTCTCTCTCTCTATCTCTATCTATCTATCTATCTAAAATATTTGATGCATTAACATAATATTCATATAAAATATATTATTTTTATTTAGAACAGTGAGTTCTAGCAAGAAAGTCACCTGGGTGACTTTGGGCCAGTCACTCTCTCTCAGCCCAGCTCATCTCACAGGGTTGTTGTTGTGGGGAAAATAGGAGGAGGCAGGAATATTAAATGAGTTTGCCACCTTGAGATACTTATAAAATGATATTCGTGCAGTAAAAAAAATCTAATAAATGAAAAAAAAAACCTAAGGAAGGAAACTAATCAAATCACAATGGACTCTATTGGATCCTATTGATAAGACTCTCCATTTGTATAAAGTTGAGCACTAACTTTTGGCCAAGTTCCTCCAACTCATTGCTTTAATTTATGTGGGGCACAATCTGCTTTTAATACCAAAGATGTTTTATAGCACTTAACAATAGCACTTAAACTTATATACTGCTTCATTGTGCCTTACCACATTCTCTAAGCAGTTTACAGAGTCAGAAAATTGCCCTGAACAATCTGGGTCTTCATTTTACCAACCCCTGAAGGATGGAAGGCTGAGCCAATCTTGAGCCTTGTCAGGATCAAACTCCAGACTGCGGGCAGAGTTTGCCTGCAATACTGCACTTTAACCACTGCGCTGCCAGGGCGCTACCAGTTTTATACCGGTAAGAGAAGCTGGTGTGGCATTCTATTATGTTCTGTATGGCCCAAATGAGAAAGATGTGAGAGAAGGTTTAGCTCTTTGTAAGTTCAGCACAAAATCTCCTTGATTTCTCCTGCTAGTCCATTATGTGCTAGATAGCCCACACTGTGCTAGATAGAGCTTGGCTGTAAGACATCCTGAATTGTCAACAATTACTCTATTAGGAATCAAATAAACCCATTCAGGTCTTACAGTATGAGTTAAGCGTAAAAAAGATCAGAGTTTACTGGCAATGGGAAAAGAAGGTAATTGGATGAGTCAGGGAATGGGGCGTTAAATCTATTTATTCTCAGTAGTTTAATTATCTTATTATAGTGAGGAAATCCTGGAATCTTTATATATATATATGTTTTTCCCTGCCATCAACAAAGATTCTTGGGGCTTTTCAAAATACCGTATTTTTCAGAGTATAAGACGCACCGGAATATAAGACGCACCTTAGTTTTTGGGGAGGAAAATAGGGGGAAAAAATCTGCCTACCAGATATTCATCTGGCTAACGTCCTTAGTCTGGTCAGCTTCAGCACATTATTTTATCCCCTGGTTAGGACTTAAAAAAACCTTCTTCGGAGAGAGTAACAATGAAAGAGCATGCAAGCCAGTAAGAGTTGGGAAGATAGTTAGCACCTGGTTAGGGCTAGAAAAAAACATTCGGAGCAGCTTCAGCACATTATTTTATCCCCTGGTTAGGACTTAAAAAAACCTTCTTCTGAGAGAATAACAATGAAAGAACCTGCAAGCCGTAAGAGCTGGGAAGATCATTAGCACCTGGTTAGGGCTAGAAAAAAACTTATTCGGAGCAAGTAGAGCAATGAAAAAAACCCTGCAAAGACTTAGGGCTGGAAAAACCTTCTTCGGAGAGAGTAACAATGAAAGATTCTGCAAGGTAAGAGCTGGGAAGATTGTTAGCACCTAGTTAGGGCTGGAAAAAAAGCTTTGAAAAAGCTACATTCAGAGTATAAGACGCACCCAAATTTTCAGCCACTTTTAGGGAGGAAAAAGGTGCATCTTATACTCCAAAAATATGGTAAATGTCTTTTTATGCCAGAATACAAAACCAGATAAAATGTTAGACGGTTAAATGACAAAAGAGGAGATATTCAAACATTTTACATTGCTATTTGAGAGAAATCAGGAATGAAAATAGGATGCTAATGTCTCCAAAATATTAGGCACAGAAACACACTTAATATAAATTGACTTTGAGAAAATATCTGTCAGCAGGATGGTCCAACTTTGCTTTACATGCGTGTGCACTGCAGGAAGCTCGGAAACACCAATAATGTTTTGGCACACTGGAGCTCACACTTGACTTTCTGAAACATAACTCATTTAGTCTTTGAAAGATACTTTGATAAATGTTTGCATGTGTGAGAGAGAAACTTCAAAGTCCATTCTGGGTTTCTGCAACCTTTGAAGGCAAAGGCAACCGAAAGTAGCAAGATTAGTATCTAGGTTTTTCACTGACTGGTTGAGGAGACCACCCAAAGTTTTGAAAAAGGGGGTCCATGTCTTAGAGGAGTAATGTGAAACTGATTTCCATTACAAGGAGGCGTTTCTATCTCCCCCTCTCCATCCCCTTTCAAGTTGGATAGATGCTTGTATTTATATTCTTACCCATGCTTAGGTAGAACAGGTGAGCAGTAGAACCAAAAACACCATTTCAAGATAGGGAGCTAAGCTAATTGTGGAGTAGCCAAAATCTGAGCTAAATTTCACTTTTCAACATAGACCAGCAAACTGCCCTAAATGTGGGGCAGAGTGGAGTCACCAACTTCGACTTCCCTTCAACTGATTCATCACTTTTATGTCATAAAATTGGCAGGAAGCTCCAACTGTTTACAACATGATGTTGTTTTTAAAAAGTGCTAAATTTTTCTTCGCAGTGTGGATTTTTCAGAGAAAACACAGAGCTGCTTGCTACAGTAGAGATTTTCTTCAAAATTCGTACCTATATACATGCACAATTCTCTCAAAAATGGACCTGAACGTGGGGCTCAGTTTTCAGAAGCTGTTGTGGTCTTCTGGGCTACAAGTATCTGCTCCAGGTGGCAAGTCATCCAAACGGAAGCTTTTCCCAGCAACCAACTATTCTAGAATGGTTCGAAACAATGGTTTTAGAATGGTCTCACCTATGGAGACTGGGCAGTGGGCCACCCTGGAAGGAGGTCCTCCAAAGCAGGGGTCTCCAACCTTGGCAACTTTAAGACTTGTGGACTTCAACTCCCAGAATTCCTCAGCCAAAGGAGACCCCTGCTCTAAAGACTTCCCTTTGTGGTTAGGGGATGCCTGCGCTATAAAAACTTCCAATATTTGGTGTTTCTCTCAATTATTACTCCTTAACTCAATTCACTACTGATAGTTCTTCTCTGGCAGAGATGTGGGAAGAATTATTAGGACTGCTTGAGTTACATTTAATTTAATAAATGCAATTGTAAGCGAGTTCTGTGCTACTGTCTGTATGACAAGACTCAGGACAAGCATATAAAATTTATGTGGGTGATACAGCATTTTTTTTTACCTCTGTGAACAAAAGTGGTACTGCTGGGAAGAAAAATAAAGGTAATGCTTTCTCTGTTTTCACTAAGCACAAGTATGTGAAGCTTTATGGAATGACAGTTTTCATCTGTTCTCACCTCAGAATGATTATAGAAAATGAGGGCCATGAAGGAAGAACACAGTTATATGCAGTCCTATGGATCTCATCTTCTGAGGTACTTGAAGCGAAGTACAGACCGAGGTGGTTTACTAGAGATTCATTGCTCTAGAGCAGGGGTCAGCAACCCTCGGCTCTGGAGCCGCATGTGGCTCTTTCATCCCTCTGCTGCGGCTCCCTGTCGCTCAAAATATGTGTCACAACTGCCAATGTGAGACACCTGCCGGCACGTGATTTATTGAGCTTTTCGACCCCCCAGTAGGCCAACCATGGATAAATCCAAGAAAAGAAAAGTTTCAGAAGAAAACAGAACCTTTAATGCAACTATATATGCTAGTTTTGTGGCCGCTCAGGAAATAGTCAGGCACGGGAAGAGTTTTGTGGCTCCCGGTGTTTTCTTTTCTGTGGGAAATGGGTCCAAATGGCTCTCTGAGTATTGCCGACCCCTGCTCTAGAGTCTTAATTGTTTGTTATAATCCAGAATGGTTTGGCTTTCATCTCTACTGAAATATGACTTAAATTATCTTCCCAAAATGAGAAGTCTTGATCTTGAAAGGAGGCCCCAGGACGAGTTCCAGTAAAGGAGAATGCTGGGAACTGATCCTCCCCACCCCCAAATCTACCCGAAAGTTATTTGTGAACTTGGTGGCTCCTTAACAAGCAATCTTCTGAACCCCCAGTTCAGCAGAGAGTCCCCGAGGGGACCAAGGAGGTGCTGTGTGAAACCTAGCAACAAATAGGAGGCATGTATCGCCTTCGGGCACCGACTGACGGGAAGACCAGGCGGCAGGCAGCCTGGGAGTAGGAACTCAAAGGCTGAGAGCCAGACTAGACACGCCTTGTTCCTGGCAGGAGATCAGCAATAACTCTAGACAACAGGGCAGTATGGAAGTTGGTGTTGGTGTGTGTGTGTGTGTGTGTGTGTGTGTGTGTGTGTGTGTGTGCATATAACCTAAAGCAGTTTAGTTGTATTGTGGCAAACTAGCCAAGTGGCTGGGCATAAAACTGGCTTTTAAAGTAATTGAATGTATATATACCTTGTAAAAAATAAAACAGAAATATAAGAATAGCCCAATTGTTTTACCCTGAAGTTCCTTTTCCAGAAGTTAGCTACATGGTTCTAAGAGGTTGAACCAAGCAAGGCATGAAAGCAAGCACTGGCCTTACCCAGCAAGCTGAGCAAGGGTACCTTTCCGCCCCTGCTGAGGAAAGTTCCCTATAGCGGAACAGTCTTTTCCAATCCCCATTTTGCAAAATCACAAGGCAAAATGCCAGTATAATTGCTTTGTTTAGAATTATTCTTCAAGCCTTTTGATTTCAGAATAACATTTTGAAGCTAACCTGCCAAAGAACTTTTGGCTAAGAATGTAGCTTCCAAAACAGCTACCTCCATGTTATTTATTTATTTAGCATATGATGCTACCCCCATGTATTGAAAACTTAAGTAAGACCAAAACAAAAATATTCATGGTTTCACATGAGAAGAATAGGGCAAAGGTATAGAATAGAATAGAATAGAATAGAATAGAATAGAATAGAATAGAATAGAATAGAATAGAATAGAATAGAATAGAATAGAATTCTTTATTGGCCAAGTGTAATTGGACACAAGAAATTTGTCTTTGGTGCATATGCTCTCAGTGTACATAAAAGAAAAGATACATCTGTCAAGAATCATGAGGTACAACACTTAATGATTGTCATAGGGTACAAATAAGCAAACAGGAAACAATCAATATTAATATAAATTGTAAGGATACAAGCAACAAGTTACAGTCATACAGTCATAAGTGGGAGGAGATGGGTGATAGGAACGATGAGAAGACTAATAGTAATAGTAATGCAGCCTTAGTGAATAGTTTGACAGAGATGAGGGAATTATTTGTTTAGCAGAGTGATGGCGTTCGGGGAAAAACTGTTCTTGTGTCTAGTTGTCTTGGTGTGTAGTGCTCTATAGCAACGTTTTGAGGGTAGGAGTTGAAACAGTTTATGTCCAGGATGCGAGGGGTCTGTAAATATTTTCACGGCCCTCTTTTTGACTCGTGCAGTATACAGGTTCTCAATGGAAGGCAGGTTGGCAGTAATTGTTTTTTCTGCAGTTCTGATTATCCTCTGAAGTCTGTGTCTGTCTTGTTGGGTTGCAGAACCGAACCAGTTCTGTGCATTTAGCAACATCTAGAGCAATCTACCTTGAACCATCTCCTGTCCAAATTATAATTTGATGTCCTACAGTACTGTGCTCGATTATGGAGAACCAGTGTGCCTAGCATGTAATAATAGGGAGCTTCTGGTAGACTTTTTTCCCCCCAACTATCTCACAACTGATACACTTCAACCAACATATCGGGGATTGATTACAGCCAGACTGTTGGCTGCCCTTGATGAAAGACCTAAACTACATCCAGAAACCATGCAGCCGTTCTTTATAAAATGTCTAACGTTAATTCTATAATGTTGATTAATTTCATATCCTAGCTTTCTTCTAGAAGTTCAAAGTTTATACATGGCACTCTCTCCTCCAGCTATATCCCCAAAACAGTCCTGTAAAGGAGGTTAGGCAGAGAAATAGTAATTGCCTAGAATTAGGCACTGGGGTTTCATGGTTAAGGAGCAGTGGTGAGTTTCACTTACCTTTGCTATCGGTTCGGGAATGGGAGTGCGCGGGAGCGTGGGCGGGAACATTCTGTGATAATGTTCTGCCGGATGGGCGGAGCCTCCTGCCGCCACTGTTACTGGTTCGCCCGAACCGGCCGAACTGGTAGGAATCCACCACTGCTAAGGTGGGACTAAAACCTGGAACAATCTAAGCCCCGACTCCCAAAGTGATGCCAAGAGATGCCAAGGTGTCTATGACAGGGGGGCTAAAACTATTCAAATAGTAGTCATGACTATGTAATAGAAAGCACAACTTTTTGGTCTATAAAGGCACAGGGGCAGGACTTCAGTTGTACAGTCAGAACTGCAATTTTGACCTTGCTTAGGTGCATGCCACATTTTCTTCCATACTGTCTTTTTTTTTTAGCATTTAATTTTTTAAAAAAAACACCACACAGGATGGGAAGCGAGCGTACTATAAATCAACCTGTCTTAAGAATTACTCACTGCTTTTCTTGCCATTTTCCCAAGCGAGTATTTTGTGGCTGGCCACATCAACCATAGCAATCATTTTGCGAGAGTACCCATAAGACACTTTCAAAGTTTCTGTGGGACCTCAGTTCTTTGGATGAAGGTGATTCATGTTCTTAAACTCCAAAGTTGCAGTGCACTGCCTTGTTTCTCCTTTCCCCTTTAGATTTGATGCCTTCAGAGACATTTCCTCCCTCCATGATTGGCTTTCCAGAAACGAATCCTTTTGGAACAGAATATCCTGCCTTAAATCTGACCAGGAGTCAACCCATCTCAAAGGAAAAGGCTACTCAGGGCAAGCTAAGTAAGCAAAGATTTCTCTTATGCTGCCCCAGACTGTTTCTGCACCGACAGCAATGAGTTGCTGGAGTTTCTTCCCTGGTTACGACTTCTGTGGGCTGATGAGTAGCTGTTTCTTCAGCCAAGCATGGGATGGTCCCAATTCTTCTTTCCCATCAGCTTTATTTCTCATTCGCTCTGGAAAGGTCCTTATCTAGGGATGAAGGAGGTGAGGTATGTGGTGCCTCTTCCCAGCCCTGCTGTAGGTTCTTTAAACTCATACAAGCTTGCAATCTGGGTGTCCTCCTGGATCCACAGCTGTCCTTAGAGGACCATCTGACAGCTGTGACCAGGGCGGCCTTTTATCAGGTCCGCCTGATACGCCAGTTGCGGCCCTTTCTGGATCGGGATTCCCTGTGCACAGTCACCCATGCCCTGGTCACGTCGCGTCTGGACTACTGTAATGCTCTCTACATGGGGCTCCCCATGAAGAGCACCCGGAGGCTCCAACTGATCCAGAATGCGGCCGCACGGGTGGTTTCGGGGGCTAATTGGCACTCCCATATAACACCCCTCCTGCGCGAGCTGCACTGGCTTCCGGTGGTCTACCGGGTGTGCTTCAAGGTGCTTGTTACTACCTTTAAAGCGCTCCATGGCATTGGACCTAGGTATCTCCGAGACCGCCTGCTGCCACAAACTGCCTCCCATCGACCAGTGCGCTCCCACAGAGAGGGCCTCCTCGGGGTGCCATCAGCCAAGCAGTGTAGGCTGGTGACGCCCAGGGGGAGGGCCTTCTCTGTGGGAGCACCCACCCTCTGGAATCAGCTCCCTCCAGACTTAAGAACAATTCACGACCTGTCCACCTTCCGCCGTGCCCTCAAGACGCATTATTTTTATCAAGCCGGGCTGGCGTGAAAAAGTTTTTGGGGTTTTTAAAATTTTAAGATTTTACTAAATTTTAATTGTATTAAATTAGGGCCATATTGAATATGTTATTTTAAATGTATTTTAATGTTTTTACTTGGTTTAAATGTATTTTAATGTTTTTTACTTGGCTGTTCACCGCCCTGAGTCCCCTGGAGAAGGGCGGTATATAAATTTAATAAATAAATAAATAAATAAATAAATAAATAAATAAATAAATAAATAAATAAATAAATAAATAAATAAATAAATAAATAAATAAGGGCAAAGAGGTAGCAAAGAGGTATGGCTAGTCTAGAGAAAAGAAAGACTAGGGGTTACATGATTGCAGTATTCCAGTATTTGAAGGGCTGCCATAAAGAAGAGGAGGTCAACTTATTTTCCAAAGCAACAGAAGGCAAGACAAGAAACAATGGACGGAAACTAATCAAGGAGAGAAGCAACCCAAAATTAAGGAGAAACTTCCTAATAGTGAGGACAATTAATCAGCGGAACAGCTTGCCTTCAGAAGTTGTGGGTGCTTCATCACTGGAGGTTGTTAAGAAGAGACTGGGCAGTCACTTGTCTGAAATGGTATAGGGTCTCCTGCTTGAGCAGGGGGCTGGACTAGAAGACCTTCAAAGTACCTTCCAGCTCTATTCTGATTGAATTTGATGCTCAGGTTCATGACACACTCCTGCAAGTTACTGACATAGAGCGCTGCTGTTCCCTGATATTATTGTAACATAGTCTTTTCTTTGATAGCACTACGCAACACATATAGTTTTGATCAGTAGTGGGTTCTAAATCCCGTCGCTACCGGTTCGCTCGTGCCTGTGTGTGCATGTGTGCACCTGCGCACACACGACACTTCTGCACATGTGCAGAAGCTTTTGTGCATGTGCAGAAGCCAGAGGTGGGTTCCTGCCAGTTCAGACCAGTTCTATAGAACCAGTAGCGGGAATTTCCCCTCACTTGCCCAACCGGCAGCAATGGCCGGCTGGGCATGCCCCTGAACTGGCTCTCTCAGCGGTGCCATAGGCAGCGCCATCTTGTTTTTTGCTTCTGCGCATGTGCAGAAGCTGGGTTTTTAGCACTGCGCGTGCGTGCGTGCACACGCCCACGCGGCGCATGAGGAAGCAAACCGGCAGCGAGGTAAGTCAGAACCCACCCTTGGCAGAAGCGTCCTGGGCGGGTGGGTGGAGCCTCCCACCGGTGCTACCAGTTTGCTGAACCGGGCCGAACCGGGAGCAACCCACCGCTGGTTTTGATGCAATTTGATGGCATCCTCTACCAACAATCCTTTCCTAAAACAAATGATCTTAGTTAGTCACCTGACACTCTCCCTTTCATTCACAACATACATTGGAAAATGTTGTAGTACTTGACCCCACCCTCTGCAACACTAGCCAATCAGGATTCTCTAAAGGAGTTCTGTGTATCTCATTCAGAGTAGGTAGTCCTTAACTGGTATTTTTAGAAGCAATGGAATGGCCATATGACTCTCAATGAAAATAGCACTTCAAAATAGCAGATGCCCAGCTTTTCTGATAGACTTGATGGTCTGCCAATCCACTCTGGCAGTAGATTGAGATATAGAAGAAATTGGAGGGACTCATATACAGCCAATGCCATATCTCAGAAGAACCACAAGCTCATCTGCCATGACTATAAAGCAAGCCTGCCAGAAGCTGATGTCACCCAGATTTTTTAGCGATGGCATCTCTCAGAATTCTTTGCTAATCTTGCAAAATAGCTGGGAATTTTCAGGGCTGCACCGAAACACCAGGATAGGGAAGGTTGTTAAAAGTCATTCTGTGTCTTAGATGATCTCATATTAAGAAATAAGGAAGCAGAGCAGCGTTTGCTTCACCGTAAGATAAAAGATAAATTCATATATTTATTCCCATCTCTGTGACTTCAGGTGATGAGTTACTTGCAGGAAACTCTCACCACAAACCAGATATGACAAAGAAGGCATATCCTTCCACTAACAGCTTTCCAGGGAAGGAGCTCACATATTCCAATTCAAGTCAGCAAGAGACCAATTACTGATTGATGAGACACTAATGTGTAATATTTGTGCAGTTATGATTCAGCATGACAAACGTTATGACATCAGAACAATGACAGACGGAAGGAAGTCCTTGTCTGGTCAGGTTTCGTGTCTGGGTCACTAGGCCATGCTTCATGGTCAAGAATCAAGTATTCTGTGTCAGACTGTTTCTTGTTTGCCTGCAAAGCTTGTGTGACATTTATAAAACCATACAGTGTCTGCAGCATGTAACAGAATGAAATGGGAGAAACCCAGTCAGTGCTTTCCATAGGAGCTGATTGCCAGTGTCGGTCCTTTCTCATTATACCGTGTGTTGCAAATGCCATTGAGATTATGTATTCATTTAACATTTTTCTAAAATGCTTTGGGTTGCAAATAAGCCCAAAACATTGGGCAACAATTTCAACATTCTGGCAAAGGTTCTTTGCATTACAAGACATCTATGGAGATGAATCTCCACAAAGATAATATGGGGTGGAGACCAGGACTAGGATGGCCACCAATTTACAAAGAGAGGGTGGCTGCCAACTACCAGTTTAGAAACAGGGTTGCTGTTATTTGTTTCCTCCAGGTTAGCAACTCTTCCTTCTGAGTGACTAGATCAGAGATGGTGACCTACTATTGGGTTCAAGAGATTCAACTGCTCCATCAGCATTGAGGCAGGTGGAATGCCTTCCATTTGCCCACCTCCACAACACACAGTTCAATTCTCCAAATGGTGGTCCGGGAGGTGAATGTAAGACCACATGCACAGTGCCCACATTCAACAACATAGTAGTCCTTGACTTAAAACCACAATTCAGCTCCAAATTTCCACTGCTAAGCAAGACAGTTGCTAAGGGAGTTTTGCTCTGGTTTGTTTTTTTTTACCTTTCTTGCCACATTTCTTAAGTGAATCACTGTAGATGTTAAGTGAATCTGGATTTCCCATTGCCTTTGCTTGTCAGAAGTCACAAAAGGTGATCACAATACCACGGGGCATTTCAACCATCCTTAAATACATGCCAGTTGCCAAGTGTCTGAAATTTGAACATGTGACATGCAAGAGTCATGTGAAAAACAGTCACGTCACCTTTTTTTAAAATGCCGTTGTAACTTTGAAAGGTCTCTAAACAGATGATTGTAAGTCAAGGACTATCTGTACTAAAAGGAGAGACAAGACACAAAGTAAGGAAGACAGGACGATTGTTTTTTTTTAATTCTTGATAGAAAATGATGTCTTGACTGTGCTTGATGGTAACACTCTCTTATTATATTCCTTGGGGATTTCCTGGGCTCAGGAGATAAGCTGAGAATGTAAGGTAGCTTTGCAAAAAAAAAAAAAAAAAAAACCACCCAAAAAAACCAAAAATGAAAATGAAAAACAGCTTATAGGTTGTTCTGTTCCTCCAGCGTAGAAAGTGGGTTTGGTTTCCAAATGACAGAGGACATCTGCAAAATGCCTGGACAGAAGAAACATTTGAGCAAATGTGAAAATGAGCCACACTGAGAAGAAAGACCTACTTTCAACGGTAGACGTCTAAGATGGTGAGTGACATTGATGAGTATCTACATCAGTCTGAAAGCCGTACTTGGATTGGATCCAGACACCCTATCCTTTCCTTCATCTTGTGAAACAGAGGACTGTGGTGGGATTGTGCCCCCTGGGAACAACCAGTGCTGGAAGTTATGACTCTCAGCCATAAAATACCATGGCTTCCCGTTCCAAGCTGATGTCTGGGCCCATATATGGTTACAGAAATAGGGATGCTATGCACTCTTGCTGACTGACATCAGCATGGAATTGGTGGATTTGGCTTGGAAGTACATTCTCCGAATTTTTTTTTTTAAGAGAAGGATAACAAATGAGATCGAACCCAAGATGTTCTCCTGCAGATGTGTGTTCCATAAACCATTCGAGAGGCTTTTAGTTTCAACTTTGCTGAGTTTCCCAATTCAGTGTGGTGTGTGCATTATGGTAATGTTTGATTACTGAATTTAGTAGCCTCGGATATAGCTTTGATGTTAATTATTTTAAATCTTGTAAGAACTAAATCACAGATATGCATGGTAGGTCTTTATTACCAGCATCATTAATTCGGGTTAGAAGTTAACATTTTCACTCAAGGCAATGTTATACTCCCTGTTGAGTCTCCAACACCTGTGTGATATCTCATTTGTTTAGTTAAATCTGTTCCTAATTTCATGAGCTAGTGCTCCCAAAGGTTGTCTTTGCAGGCTCTTGATCTTTTTTTTTTTTTAGGTTTTAGATGTCTGTTCAGTGACAAATCCATATAGTGATCTTGTAGACAGGTCAACAACCAAACCCAGAGCTTTATAACCTTAATAAAAAAACCTGCATTACAATATACGTTTCTCAAAGATAATGCAACAAATGACTGTGTAAAAGAATTGGATGTGCATGTCTATGGAGATTCTCAGTCATCCAGGTCATGGCTGGCCCAAAAGGCAACTGGACTTTTTTTTTCCTTGAAGACCTTTTGCTTCTCATCCAAGAAGCTTCTTCAGTTCTGACTACATGTGCACAGTTTGGACTGGCCAATGAAGGCATAGCTCAGTCAATAGTTGGAGGAGCCATATTCCTTAGGCGAAAATATAAACATAGTGACTCTTGAAGCACTTTTCCAGCTCAATCTTAAATTACCTGAACAATAAAACCATCTGAACAATAAAACCATCATATGCACTGCATATCAGACATTAATACAATCCAGAAATATTGTATTAATAGAGTCCAGAGTCCAGAAATATTTCACAAGAAGAGTCCTTCACTCCTCTGCTTGCAATAAAATACTTTATTCCATCAGACTTGAAATATTGGGATTAGATAATTTACAGCTACGTCGCCTCCGATCTGATCTAAATGTAGTTCATAAAATCATACACCAAAAAGTCCTTCCTGTCAATGATTACTTCAGCTTCAACTGCAACAATACACGAGCACATAATAGATTCAAAGTTAATGTAAACTGCTCCAAACTCAACTGCAGAAAATACGACTTCAGCAACAGAGTGATCAATGCCTGGAATGCACTACCTGACTCTGTAGTTTCCTCCCCAAACTCCCCAAACTTTAACCTTAGACTGTCTACATTAGACCTCTCCCCATTTCTAAGATGTCTGTAAGGGGCGTGCATAAGCGCACCACTGTGCCTACCGTCCCTGTCCTACTGTCCTCTTTTATCGGTACTTTTTTACTTATGTTATGTTTATACAAACTACTACTATTCTGTACATGTTTGACAAAACAAACAAACAAACAAACAAATAAATAAATAAAATAAAGATCTCCTTTCTTTCTACTCTCAATCATCTTGCTGGTATTTCAGAGGTAGTAGTGAATAGGGAAAAAAAAGTTGCATTGTTTTTCCTAGCAATTTTTATTCAGTTTGGAGAGAGAGAAGTTACTAGAGAAATGTATTTCAAACCACAAGAAAATTTCAATGAAATTTCCATGAGTGAAATATAGTGTTCTTGTGTTTGTATAGTTACCAAGAAGTCAAAGGATGTCTGTCTGAATGTCCTGACAGTCATTGTGCAATCATATCTCCAGATAGTATTATCCTCCCTGGGTTTCTGTGTTCAGATTGGTCCATGATTGTAAGCATAGGCATCTAGGAAGGCTTCAAAATGGTAAATAGTTGTCCACGAGCACAAGCAATGTCAGCAGAAGTCCCACGGTTTATTGATGGTTACCATTAATAAAATCAGCTAAAAGCAACAAGGGAAATTTAAAATAAATCCTCACTTTCCCTGTGAATAAGAGAGAAAAATAGGATCCTGTTTTGCAAAGGCAAAAACATGAATTTTTGCCTTTGATCACATGATCAAGGGAGACTTGATCACGGGGTCAATTAATCAACTGTTCCGATAAGAGGATAACATCTTACCTATTCAGTGGAACCTCTTAAGAATGTGGGGATGTTCGTGATGATTCCAATGACCCTTAAAATGCTGTGCCCAGCTCTCCATTTCATTGGTTTACCCACAGAAAAGGAAAAGAACTCAACTATCATAAATAAGTAATACATGGAAGGGTGATGTAAGAAGATATATTTCTTCACCTTCCAAAGAGATATCTCCTAGCCGGCCAAACCGCAGACAATCACTCGAAGCACAAGAAAACCCAAACATGGCAGTGATTAGCTAAACCAGCCTAGCGTATTCCTTTAAATCACTACCATACACTTTGGGAATCCTACTTGGCAGAAGAAATAACACAAGGCAAACCGACTACATTAAATCATTACACAACCGTTTTATAGGCTTTAGTCTTTCATAACAGGTGAGACAGTGGGCTAGATCCTTATCGGAAAATGGGCACTGCTCCATCGAATGCAGTCGAATCATGCTCGGAAACCACAACCAGGGGCTTAGCCAAATTTCTTCTGCAAGAGAAGCAGAAATTGAAGTGTTGCTGCCATCTCCCTTGACGCCTTAAGGAAATAGCCTGAACTGCATATTGCGCTAGAACTTCCCAGGGCTCATCTTCACAAGTAGCTCAACAAAACCCTTGGAGACCAAAGTGCTGAATCAGTACTTACTGAAGCACGTCACGCACCTCTTTACTCCATCCTGTTTTACTGGTACCATACCTACTCTCCAGATAGTTGCTGGTTTATAAAAGAGTTGGAATCAAATCAAACCTATAGTCCATTATTTCAAAAATTCACCTCCCTGTTTCTCACTAAGCCTTATTACCTCCCAATGACTTGCTTGCAGGTGAATGGTTTCAGGGATACAACTTCTTTCCTGTCCTATTAGTGGGGAAGCCATAGCTGTTTTCCTCCAAGATAAAAGGGGCTTGGAATTTAGGATGATAAAGCATTACCCAAAGAGAAACACTTTCACTTGCACTACAGTATGCCAATATCGTTTGACTTATTTTTGATATAGTGTCAGAAAATAGAGTTTTCATGCTCCAGGTCCAAGCATTCGTTCCAAGGTCCTTTCCCTTGGACAAGCATTGCATGAATCGTTAGGTGTGTATGTCTGTATATATAGAAAAAAGTATTTTCCTTACCAATGTAATTGCTAACAACTTAGTTCTGGACTGATTTGCAGTATTAAGTGTAGGTGGCATAGGTATCCAATCTTAATTCTGATGATTACAAACTTGCATAAAATATGCATCACAATGTAATGCAAGCTCCACCATTTTATTCTTGCATCATGTCATGCCATGCAAGTGCTTAAGGGGTGAAGTTTGTGTTGTGAGGCCATGTGTTCTCTCTCTCTCTCTCTCTCTCTCTCTCTCTCTCTCTCTCTCTCTCTCTCTCTCTCTCTCTCCCTCCCTCCCTCCCTCCCTCCCTCCCTCCCTCTCTCTCTCTCCCCCCTGTCCCACACAACTATGTAGACTAATTCCTAAACTAATTTCCATGGCTGAAATAAGTGTGAATTCTAAACGGTTTGTTTTTTTAAAGAAAGAAATGAAATATGAAAGCTTAACAAACTCAACCACTTTATAATAGCAGAAGCTGAGGTGATATGTCTGATTTTATGCCTTCATGATGTCTGCCTAGCTCAATGTCATTTTGTCTACAGAGGCGGTTTGAGGACCATTCTCCTATACGTTCATTTTTCCATGAAAACAGTCTCTGGAAGCAAAACTAAAAAAGATCTCTATAGAAGCCTTGAATAATGGCTGCCAACGTAATTAGGCAAGGTAATATTTCAAGGATTATTCGTTTAAAATACAGAGAGAGGAAGGGGAGGAAGAGAAGGAGAAGAAGAAGGAGAAGGAGGAGGAGGAGGAGGAGGAGGAGGAGGAGGAGGAGGAGGAGGAGGAGAAGGAGAAGGAGAAGGAGAAGGAGAAGGAGAAGGAGAAGGAGGTTTGGTGACTTCATGCATTGGTTGATGTAGTTTCCTTGGTGTGTGTACTGAAGCTGTTTGTCACAGCTTTCTTTTATATGATTTTTACCCCACTTTGAAATCTAGTAATTCCCAGTAATCTCACCTCCAAATATTGATCATGTAGCATTTTGCAAATAATGTGCAAAATTATTATAGCACAACTATAGCAGCTATCTGTAACATTTTAAAGCAGCTGCCTTTTTTGAAAATTGCAAGGTTAGGATTGCATAGTTTTAAACATGTGCTACTTTGATTGGTTTGCAAACAGCTTCTACATTTATGCCCCATTGTGCTCTAAAGTATCTTTTCCAGATTAATTCCAAAATGACACTAATCAGAGAAATTGAAAAAGTATTGAAAATACTGAAAATTGGCTCAATTGTAAAAACACAAAACAAAACCATAGCTCTAACATCTCTGCCCAAGGAGATGTTGGCACAGTCTCTGAGATACATGCATTTGAAATAATTTTTCATTCAGTGAATGAAAAATAAGACAAGTTGTCACAAGGTAAAGGGTTAAGGTTTATGATGCATCTTAAATTGAGCCAGAAGATAATTGGCAGCTAATGCAGTTAATTTAAGAAATCGGTAACTCAACTTTTCCTAGAAGAAGGGCCAATTAGCAAGATATCTTGAGCAGATTGCATTAGTCATGCTAATCTAGTGGTTATGAAAGCTTCTTTCAGATGTTCTATGAAGACACAGGATCACAACACCTTACAGATATACTTGGCAGTCTGATACACAACTAAGAAAATGCATTGGAACTTTGTAGTAGGTATCTCCATGGCAGAAATAACAGAACCAGGAGTCTGCTAGGTTTGGAAAGGTGGTTCTTCTTTAAATGCATAATTTAAGACAATAGCATGTGGTGAAAATATTGTAAGTATGGTAGCGATAAATTACACATCCCCAAAATAGAATTTTAATGAATACAGCAACAGTTCAAACAGAAAAGACTGTAATACTCAGCTTGAGAATCCATAAAAATGATTAAACAGGTAACAGAAACAGTTTTGAATTTGAAGGAAAATTTGTTGAGTTCCTGCACAGAAATGTTTTCTCTTTAAGTCTGTGTGACCCTTTTTTTTGTTTTGTTTTAAGTCTAAAGGTAAATGGTTTCTCTTATCAGTTAAATCATCTTTCTAACTTTTTTACAGGATTTCTCATTGCAGTGGTGTCCCCAAGCTGTGTCTTTTAATTCGAGAAAGTCTGCTCATGCTGTGTGTAATGCAACCTCATTGTGTTCATTGAGGTTGAAGCCAAAATTTCCTCATCCTTCCAAAACCATCTGCTTAAATTTGCCACTTCCTATTCTGAATTCTAAAAGCATCTTTATGAGGTTTCTCTTCCTTTACTATTTCCCTCTATTAGTCCTCGCTGCTATTTGCAGTCTCAAGATAGTCCTGGTAGAAGAGAAGATACTATTTGTAAATAGGTTGAGTTACAATAGATCCAAAGATGCAAAGTAAAAAGGGGTGGGGATGGTTTTTTTTTTTTTTAATGTTTCTGTTTCTTATCAGCCAGGTAACTGATTCACCACACCAATTCCTTGTCTTTGTCACCCATCTGAATCCAAACATTGCTTTGTAAACTTTTCTCTGTTCAATCTTTGGAAGCATCTCCTGTTATGGTGAAACTATCAACTACATTTATTGTTCTCTTTTCAGGTTTCATGCAAGAAGAACGCCGTGCAATTCTCTGGAAAGGCCAGAATTAGAAGTGACTTACAGCTAACAGAAGATGGGTATTTTGTATCTGAAGAGCACTTTTGATGTGAAACTTTCCAACTGCTTTACACATGAATAAATGCCTGATCCCCACCCAAGAGAGACAATCATGTCTCATTCCCATATTAGAGATGGAGACACTGAGAATAATATAGAATAATCCTGATGGCTCCCAGCACCTGGAGCACAAGCTAGCAAGCTACCGTGCCAACGTCCTCTCTTCTCAAGCAGCAGCTTAGCGCCTTGGCTCCAGGGTTTCCCTTACATTACTTTAGCATTAGCAGACTTAGGCTTTCTACCTAGGCTAGAAAAACTATAAGAGATACCATATTTTCTTTAGAACATACAGTAGAACGTATCTGTAGATTTGTTAGTTCGCATTCGCTGGTCAAAATGTCCTAAGACCGTGGTGGCGAACCTATGGCACGCATGCCACAGGTGGCACGCGGAGCCATAGCGGATGGCACGCGAGCGTTGCCCACCGGCAAACCGGAAGTGCGGAAAAACGCACTTCCGGTTTGCCGGTGAGCTGTTTTTTGCACTCCGGAGGGTTCAGGGAAGCTCCCTGAAGCTCCGGAATGCAAAAAACTACAAAACGGACAAACCGGAAGTGCATTTTTCCGCACTTCCGGTTTGTCCGTTTTGTAGTTTTTTGCATTCCGGAGCTTCAGGGAGTTTCCCTGAACCCCCCGGAGTGCAAAAAACAGCTCACCGGCAAATCGGAAGTGCGTTTTTCCGCACTTCCGGTTTGCCCGTTTCGGCGTCCCAGGCTCCGGTAAGCCTTTGCGCGGGGGTGGGGGTGTGTGCGCATGCGCAGGGGGCAGCATGGGGGGTGTTGTGCGCATGCATGGGGGGGAGGGAATGGGTGTGGGCACACGAGCGTGCACTAGCGCGCGCACCCCCCCCCTTTTTGGCACGCGAGCCTAAAAAGGTTCGCCACCACTGTCCTAAGATAATCTCAGAACTGCAGAGGAGAGATCAGCTGCTTACTTTTGCTGTTCCAGCCATTCTGAGAGAGCTCTGAACTGGAATTTTGGATTATTATTATTTTTTTAATAAAGAAGCTACTATAGAGCAGAGGAGTTCCATATTCAAAAGGACCTCAAAATTTGGCATGAGAATTTCACCTCTTCTGTGGTCCTAGGTTCTTTCTTCACCCCTCTGAGCTTGGTTGTTTTCTTGCAGATGTTTCATTACCCAACTAGGTAATAGCATCAGTACTAGAAGGGAGTGGGGTTTTTTCTCCGCTTAAATGCAAGTGGCCTGCCCTATCGGTGTGGATGCGAGCGTTCTTGGCAGTGCCTTATTTGGTGTACGGTTTGTATTTCAACTCTTCTCTGATGTTTCCAGATCAAAATTGCCCCTTGACGCTGCTCTTTGCCCCACAAAAGGAGAAGAGAGGAACAAGAGAAGTCGCATGTTACAGAAGACCTATGCGAAACAGGGGTGAGAAAATGAGAACCACTTTAGTCAAAACTCCACGGAGTTTGCACTGACAAGGATAAAATGAGAAGCTATTTTTCCGCAGAGAATTTGGCGGGGGAAGAGGGGAAAACGGTATTATAGTCCCATGCTTCTTCTCACTCGGCTTCCCTATTATTGCTCTTTTGCCATCTACTCATCTTAGAGTCATTGAAGTGGGTTGGATGGCGTAGGCATTTAATAAATAAATAAAAATAGCTGCAGATGCATTTGAGATGGGAACTCTCCCTCTGAGAGTGAGTCTCTGTCCTCCAGATCACACAGATATTCATAACCTCTCAGTGTAGCAAGATACTTTAAAATCACCTTGTGTTTCTAAAAAAGTGCAATTCCTGTCTACTCTGCCCTCCTTGTAATAGTGAAGGTTTGACCTTTGTGCATACACACACACACACACACACACACACACACACACACACACACGATGAAGCAATTCCGAAAAACGTAGCAGGTGTATGCTTTTACAAGCCTTTTGACATGTGCAATTTTAGCAGAGCTCTGCAAGTGATGGCAAATCAAGCTGGCAGAGTTTCAAGGTGGTTAAACGAAAAGTCAGCAGATCCATACAGGATCTAACAATACCCAACTTACCCAAAATTAATCCTCACATGTCCAAGTAGCCTGCAGGAGAAGGCAGACAGGAATAAGCGCTTTTGGATTACAGAGCAAAGAGGAGCACTTCTTTCTCTTTGAAATGAGATGGAAGAAAAGTTCCCGAAGGTGAAAGAAAAGTCAGGATTCCAGGATTCTGGATTTCTTGAGAGTCTGGAAGGATTTAAAAGGGGAAAAATATATTTACCCTTTCCTCTGCTTGATGTTTCTCAGATGGTAGGATTTCCTTCTTTCCTCCATTCCTAAGGGCTCGCCCATACTAATGTACTTTCCTGCCAATTATACAATTATATGTGTGTGTGTGTGTGTGTGTGTGTGTGTGTGTGTGTGTGTGTGTGTGTAAAACACATTTTGCTGATAATGAAAATAAAGGGAGACTAGTATAGATCTATTTCAAGCTATTTAGTTCTCATCAGCTAGCCATACCCTTACTGGGATTTGAACCTGGGCAGCCTGCCTATAAGGCAGTACCTTTAACCTCTAAGCCACAGGCTCTCATATATATATATAATAGCTAAGCTACTACTGTCGAGTCATCCTGGTGTATGGAAGGAAACATCACAGCTTCCTTTTGCCTTTCGGCCCCTCCTGGGACCATCCAGGCAGTTTTCTATAGTCGACACATATTGTCTATATGTGTAACATTTTTTTGCTGATAAATGAAAATAAAGGGAGACTATTATAGATCTATTTCGAGCTATTTTGCTCTCGTCAGATAGCCATACCCGTAGTGGGAATTGAACCTGGGCAGTCTGCTTGTAAGGCAGAAGTTTAACCTCTAGGCCACAAGGTTCTCTTCCCTATCAGCTCTTCTCTCTCTCTCTCTCTCTCTCTCTCTCTCTCTCTCTCTCTCTCTCTCTCTCACACACACACACACACACACACACACACACACACACACACACACACACACATCTATCTATCTATCTATCTATCTATCTATCTATCTATCTATCTATCTATCTATCTATCTATCTATCTATCTATCTATCTATCTATCTATCCTCCCCCTAATCTTTCTGTTATTGTAACTCAAAAATCAGATCAGTAGTGCTGCTATATGTGCAGAAATTAATGTAGGGTAATTTCTGTTTAGCCAATGATGGGTTCTTCTGGGCTGGGAAGAAACCAGTGCCCAAGGACACTGCCTGTTGCTTTTTCCCAGCCCAGTAGAACCAACTCTTGGCTAGAAAAAAAAGTAGCAAGAATAACTTCTTCCAGTAACTGTATGCTGAGCCTCTTCTGCCACTTTCCTTCTCCCCTTAACCTCAGTGCAGAATTACTACTGATGCCTTGAGGATATTCTTCGCCAGTTATGATCCTTCCCTGCCTTTCACCCAAATAGATTGTGGATGCTGCCTGGATATTTGATAAGAGGATTTTTGAATCACATTCTTTTTTAAAGTCATTTGGTGTGTCAGACATCATCCAAAATCGGTTAGATTGCAGGTGGGAGGTTAGAAATGCTGTCAAATAAATTGTTTGATATGCTAATGCTTATTTGAAAGGTACGGTAGGTGTACTTTACAGCCCTCTCTAAGCGCTTTTTCACAGTCAGAATATTGCCCCCCCAAAATTTGGGTCCTCATTTTACCAACCCCAGAAGGATGGAAGGCTGAATCAACCTTGAACCCTATTAGGATCAAACTGCCGGCAGTGAGCAGTGAGTTAGCCTGCAATATTGCATTCTAACCACCGCGCCACCACGGCTCTATTTGGTACACACACAAATATAGCCCACCTGGCTTGTTTCTGATTCAGTATATTGTGTAAATGCAGAAAAGGGATTCACTTTGCTATTTACATAGCACCCCTAACACTGCTGGTGCTTGACGAAGTACAGGTAATCCTCAACTTATGACCACAACTGAGCCCAAAGTTTCTGTTGCTAAGTGAGAAATTTGTTAAGTGAGCTTTGTCCCATTTTAGGACTTTTTCTTGCCACATTCGTTAAGTGAATCACTGCAATTGTAAAATTAGTAACCTGGTTGTTAAGTGAATCTGGTTTCCCCATCGACTTTGCTTGTCAGAAGGTCTCAAAAGGGGATCACGTGACCCCGGGACATGCAACTGTCATAAATGTGAGTCAGTTGTTAGGCATCCGAATGTAAATCATGTGACTACAGGGACAATGGTCTACAATGGTCATAAGTGTGAAAAATGGTCCTAAGCCATTTTTTTCAGTGCTGTTGTATCTTCGAATGGTCACTAAGCAAACTGTTGTAAGTCGAGGACTATCGGAACCTGGTTACCAGCATCTTTTATATGGCATTCATTTGTTCATTTGTAGATGCTCATGCCGTTATTCAAAAGTCGGGTGGCACCTGGTGCCTAAAGAGTAACCACAGGGAGGAAAAGATTTCCCAAGGACAAAATCAGTATCAGGTTGAATAATTAATTCACCTTGAAACAAAAAAACCCCTCCATACTTGGAAATAATGCATGTAAGCAATATTGCAAAATAACAATACTTACTACTGCTGCCATCTGCTGTGAGCAAAGCAAATCTAGTTTTGTGTAATGTCTGAGAAATTAGGAGTAGCGTTTGGTTATTTGTAGCACTGGTTGTATTTCCCTCCCCCCCAATACTTTGGGTGGGGTGGGGGAGTCATCAATACTTTGTTGTAGGTATTATATTGAGAGAAAAACATTTGGAAATTGGTCAACACCACGAAGTATCCAGAGAAATTAAATCATCACCATTCCTTCTAAACTCTGGCTTTTGTTGAATGGAATAAGAAGACCATGGACAAGAATAATGGTATCAAGCAGGCCAGGGGCGGGTTCCTATTTTTTTTTACTACCACTCTGTGGGCGTGGCTTATTTTGTGGATGTGGCTTGCCAGCCATGTGACCGGGTGGGCGTGGCTTCTCGGACTGCTGAAGGGAAGGGAACTGAGATAGGTCCTGGCGCCCATTCCCCCTCCCCTCAGCAGCTCGAGAAGCCTCAAACGTGCAAAAATGCCTAGGATCATCACCGCACGTTTGTGGCTTCTCGGACTGCTGAAGGGAGGGGAATGGGGATAGCTCCTGCCGCTCCCTCAGCCATCCTCCCCTGCTTGGACTCACTGTGGGGTAGGAAGGCAGCGCATGAGCAGTGCCGGAAACTTGGCTTCTGGGCATGCGCAGAAGAAAATTAAAAAAAAATAATTTTTTTTAAATGGCGGCGCCCAGGCACTGGCAACCGATCGCACCGGTACTGTGATGTCACCAGTGGGCTGCTACCGGTGCTATAGAGTGGACCGCACTGGTAGGAACCCACCACTGAAGCAGGCCCTTGTAGAGGGTCAATAGAGCATATAAGGGCAGCCCGTGAGCTACCATCTAGATAGCCTTCAGAATACTTTAAAGTCACACAGACTTTTACTGGGCTGCCTATGTTATGAGCAGTACTTGAGTGGCTATCACAGGGAAGAGGGAGTCAATTTATTCTCCAAAGCACCTGAGGGTAGGATAAGAAGTAATGGGTAGAAGATCATTAAGGAGAGATTCAACATAGAACTAAGGAGAAATTTGACAGTGAGAACAATTAATCAATAGAATGGCTTGCTTTCAGAAATTGTGTGCCCCCATCACTTGGGGCTTTCAAGAAGAGACTGGACAGCCATTTGTCTGGAATGGTATAGCACTGTGATGGCGAATCTATGGCACGTGTGCCAGAGGTGGCACGCAGAGCCCTCTCTGCTGCCACGCGCGCCGTCACCCCAACTCAGCTCTCTGTGGTGTTTCTTTCGTGAGCTTCTGTTTCCCTGCAAATGAAACAGAAGCTCACGAAAGAAAAATATCTTATTTCTTGCTGTGCTGCCGGTGTTGGGATGCCCCACCTCCCGCCGACCAGTTAGTCTTTGGGTCTCTGCTGCGCATGCGCGCATGTCAGAGCATGCATGTGCATGCATGTTTACGCATACATGCATGCATGTCTACATTCGCGCATGCACCTTTCAGTCTGGGCATGTGCGCGTGCGCAGTGTGGGCACTCAGTGTCGCCATCCCTGGTATAGCATCTCCTACCATGGGCAGAGGGTTGGACTAGAAAATGTCCAAGGTTTCTTCCAACTCTATCATTCTATGTTCCCAATTCAGTCAGACAAATTTAAGATTGCAATATTTCCCATTCTTATATAATATTTTACATGGCATAATACACGGCAGGTGTATTCTTTGGGAAAAACTCAGTTCATACATATGATCCAAGAAGGAATGTTTCAAATATTCTTTTTTTTTCCTCTTTAAACCTGGCTATGTTAAAGCAGGAAGCAATATTATAAAGTGGCATGCTTTCAAGTATACAAAACCAACAGATCTTCTTTCATCTTGAAAAGGGCTGAGGGACATAAGGTGGACTACTTAAACTATTCCACTTTTTTTGTGTTTACATTTTGGAAAGAGAGAAAAGGAAAAACCTCAAACATTTCTTTGGTTTTTCTTTCTTGGGTCAAAGATTGGCAGAAGCATGATAGTTTTGTGATATGATACTGGACAGCTGGGTGGTTTGACTGTGACTATTTCACTCTGCTTCTGCTAAAGGAGAGGGAGGTGTGCTTTTGGCAAAGGGAGAGGAGGAATTTCATTGGAAACCATGTGTAACTCCATACAAAATTCTCAGCGGCAATCATGTCCCTTCCTGGCCATCTGGCAATTCTATTTTGGTCAGCCATGTTGTTACATTCAGAGAAGAAAAGGGACTTGGTTTCAGGGGTGGGTTCCACTTACCTTCACCACCGGTTCGCATCGCGACGTTTCGTTCCCCCCGTGCATTTTCACTTCCGCGCATGCTCAGTAGCAGGATTCAGCCTGAAACACAGCTGAGGAGCTGATCAGCTGTGCTTTGGGCGAAGGAATAAAGGTGAGTATTAACCCGGGGGCGGGCAGAAAGGGCTCTTTTTCAAGCCATGGAAGAAGAGAAGCCATCCAAACACGGAACAATTCACCAAAAATTCCCCAAAAAAGATGGCGGCGCCCACGGACTGGCACCGACCAAACCGGGTAAGTTATGTCATCGTGACATCACCAGCAAGTCGCTACCGGTTCGGGCGATCTGGTCCGAACCGGGAGGAACCCACCCCTGCTTGGTTTACTATACAGTAGTTCAGTGGAAAAGCCCATTCCATCAAATTTAAATAAGTAAATCAACCCCCTCCTCTCTTTATTGTGTTTATATGTTTAATTGTTTAATTGTTTAGTTGTTGCAATACCAAACTTGCCTCAGAGGGCCAATATAAAACTCAGAATGACAAATAAAAACTGAGACAAGAAGCCCGTTGAAAATAGAAAAGTTTGACTAGAAACCCCAAAAACACATTAAAGCATAAGGGGGAAAAGAGGCTCGTACTGGCAGCTAAATATATGGAGTGGATCTCTGCAGGGTTTGTTCTGTCCTATTCTGCTCGCCCTGTTTTGTACTGGAAATAATTCTAAAATTATTTTTACTTCTGTTCATTGCAGTTGACCATAATTCTCGGCTCACATCTCTTTTTCATTAAAGAACCCAATGCGTAACAGTACATAGGCACTTTAATGGTATCATTTTTTTAAAAAAGCACTATTTGAGGACTGACATTTAATCAACAAATGTACATCAATTTAACCATAGCACAAAGAGGTGTCTTCGTGAAATTATACAGGGTGACTGAAGAAATGCAGGGATGTATTAGTAACAGTAGGATATGACTGGAAACTTGCTATAAAGTAGATATATTAAGAAATATGCACTTATAGATATAAGAGGAGAAGGAGAAGGATAGATTACCAATGCGTTAAAATTGTTCTGGAGTGCAGTTCAGATATTTCAAACTCCATAAATTTCAGTCCAACTACTGAATACAGAAGAACCTCTGGTCAAGACCATAATTCGTTCCATAACTTTGGTCGCAACCCGATTTGGTCGTGATCCAAACCTAATTTTGGAAATTTGGCGCTTACAAAAAAAAATGGCACGGAAGGGGAAATTGGCCGTGAAAAAAAAATTGTGATTTTTTTGGTTGGAACCTGATTTGATTGTGGTGAGAAGCATTCATGACCAGAGATTCTACTGTAGTTAGCTACTGAATAGCTCTTAAGCATACCCAAATTGGTCCTTGTTCTTACATTGCCTTGACTTGGTTGCAATACTTAGCATATGGGTACCTCTTTTAAAAGTAACTTTCTTTCTGATTGGGGATTTCAGGGGGAAAAAATAACAGACAGATTAAGTTCCTTTCAGTTTATCACATCTGGAAAAATCTTGCAATAAACTCCTCCAATGGCATTTGTGGTAAACTGTATAGGTGCCAAAAGTACGGAAAAACAACAACCACCAAGTTGCTAATGAGTTTCTGGGATAACAGGCCAGAAATTTAGTCATTTTTTAAAAAAAAAAATCAGTAACCAGTGCTTTGGTGTCATGAAGGAAGCTGAATCACAAGCAGCGCTTTTCTTTAAGTTTTCCATTCTTTTTTCTAGAGACAACTAATGGCAAATTTTAAATATCTCCTTTCTGAGTCAGGGATTAGGAAGAGGTGCGCCCACCATTCTTTTTTTCCCCCCTGTTATCCCGATTTTGTCCTAAAATAAAGGCCATAGAGCTACTTACAGGATTGCTGGCTGAAGAGTTTAACACTCTTGCGCAAATCAGATCACCCCTTCCGGGGAAACAGCAGTATAACAAAGCCTTTCTGGAACCAGAAAGAAAGAGGAGTCCCCCTCTTATTCTGAAATAGCTAATTTTATTTATTTCTTCTATTTATGTGGGCACCAAGTGATTTGGTGTGCTAACAGAAGATTTTTAAATATCCCAACAGGTAAAAAACAGTAAAGAACAGTGGGGACATTAACTAACCCGCTACACACTAAAATGGCTTCCATAACTCTTGGCACAGAGCCAGGGGGGAAGAACCTGATGCTGAGAGACATTTTGATAGCTCAGATTTGGGACTATCGAAATTAAACCATTTGATCTTACCCACCACTGGTTACTTACCTTTGCCTCCAAAGTTAACACATAACAAAGATGAATAGATTTTAACATCTCATAGAGATGTTGAACATCCCCTCAAAGTTGTTGGACCATGTCTCTACCAAACGTAATTCTATATTGATGTAATTTTATATCTACAACTGTTAATAAATGTTAAGAATTCCAAAATAACTTGAACCCTATTACTTCAGTGAACTGAAGTTCTAGATATCCTAGATATATTCAATTTTGCTTTTTGAATGTAGAGAAACATATTTGGAAGGAAACCCCATGGAACTAAATAATGCTCTTGTTAAAAAATAGTTATAGGTCAAAAATGTTGAGGTTATATAGTACTATTGCCATACAATAAACTTTCATCAAATGGAAGTTCCATCAAAGTTAAGGGCACTTATTTAATTATATTTTTGCATATATATTTTTTCCCATGGAAGGTGCAAGCAAGTTACAAAACAGTTAGACCCAACATAGTAGACCTGAAGAACCAATATCTTTTATATTCCAATACCTATCAATCCCACCTGCGTGGCCAATGAACAAAGAAGTAAGGAGTTACTATACCCCATCATCTGCTTGCCATGAATGTTTGGAAGTGCCTCAGTGTGGCTGAAATGAGCAACTGAGTGAGACTTTCATTCAGCTTTCTACAGGAATGAGAATAATGTAATTTGAATATTTTTCTTAACTTGATCAAAGCTTATGAAGTACAAGTCAGACAATGAGTCAGGTATACGAGAAGGGACAAGTTTATTTAGATAACATTTGTTACCATCAGTGGTTGCATATTGTTTGCTGTCTTGACTTTGGTTGGGTTTGTGTGCAGTGCAGCTCATGACTTCATACAATTATGTTTTACTAAATAAGCCACAGTGGCTGAATTCGTAAGCCACAGACAAAAGCAAACCACAGTTTAGCCTAGCACAGTGATGGCGAACCTTTTTTTGCTCAGGTGCTCGGATAGCGTGTGTGTGTGTTTACTCACACCCATAATGCAATGCCCTCCCCCCACGCATATACACACAACCCCCCGTGCTGCCCCCCATGCATGCGCGCAGACCTCACTGAAGCCTCTGGACCTCCGGTAGGCCCATTGGGCGGAGGGAGGCCGTTTTTGCTCTCCCCATGCTTCAGGAAAGCCTCTGGAGACTGTGGATGGTGAAAAACGGACCCAACGGGCCTACTGGAAGTTCGGAAACAAACTTGGGACATTTTTTGCCCTCCCCAGGCTTCAGGAAAGCCTCCTGAAGCCTGGGGGGAGCAAAAAATGGCCCAACGGCCCAACCGGAAGTTTTTTTCTGAACTTCCGGTTGGGCCGTTGGGTCCGTTTTTCGCCATCCATGGGCTCCGGAGGCTTTCCTGAAGCCTGGGGAGGGCGAAAATGGCTTTCCCCTGCCCTCCGGAATGCCAAAAATCAGCTGGCCAGTGTGCACATGCACATGCGCGCTGGAGCTGACATAGGGCAATGCCTCGCGTGCCCTCAGATATGGCTCCGTGTGCCACCTGTGGCACGCGTGCCATAGGTTCGCCATCACGGGCCTAGCATGATACAAGAACTCACACTTCAATCAAGTTATACATGAAAAAGCAAACTACAGCATACAACTTTTCTCAGAAAGTTTGCTGTCACCCTATGCTTGCTGTACTTCACTCTTATGCGGTTGCAGACTGCTATGAACTGTGGGGAGGGGGGACGAGGAGGGGGATGTATGGGAAATCTGAAGTAGAGACTGTACTACCTCCAGACGCTGTCCCAAGGTCATCCAGCTCTACGGAGGGAGCTGCATAACAGGCTGCACTTGGATTGACTGTTATGAAAACATCTTGCATGGACTTCAATGGTTACAGTGGGGTGTGCAGCTTAGGAGGAGAAAAATAGAACTTAGGGATTTGGGCGTGCAATTCTCAGTTCTGACTGCAATACTGCAATACGCTTGATCTCTGAAACAATTATACCTTTCTCAACAAATGGACCCCTGGATCATTTCTATTTAGAGGTTTAGGTTGTGGGCTGTCTGACTGTGAAACCTGCAGCAATGAATAAGCTACGTGGCCTTCTCTGGCATTCAGTTTCAAAATTATTGTTTTTTTAATTTATTTTTGTAACCTTATAGCTCTTTCCAGTATGAAGACATTGAGAGAAAAAATTTTTGCACCTACTTTCAGAGCATAATTTGTACCTTTCCCATTTAAATATAGTACAGTCACCATATTAATTTTCAAAGGCAATGGAGAAATGTAAAACAACCCACCATTCTCTGTTTTAAATTCAAAGAACAGCTTAAGTACTGCATCCGTTTTCAGATAAGTTTCCATTATAAACCACAATTCAACTCACAGAAGTTTTCAGTGAGATCAGTACCGCTGTAAGAAAACACAACATATTTTTAATTTATTTTCTTAATTGGAATCAATATTGATATCCATGCACCGTATATCATTTCATATTTCAAATTTGAAAAATGGTTTGACCATTATGTTGGAAATAAGGAAGGATACAGTCTTAAGTACTAAAGTGACATCTGGTTTGAATGCTGAAAGTCATATTAATTTATGACATGTCATTATTTGGATATCTCTTGATCCTTTAGTAGCATTTAATTTTAGTGATAAAAGGGAAAATCATTAACAGTCCGTTTGAAAGAGATTTTCAACAATGCTTGCCCATGTGGCTATATTCTAAAGTCTAGAATTACCACCACAGAAGATACTGTAATGAAAACCATAGATTGACTCAAGAATAGATGTCTAGATTTGTCTCCATGCGATTGGTGAGTGGTGATCTCTCTGGTGGATCTTGATGACCCTGTTTTGCAATAGTTCTAGTCCTTCCTGTTTAGCTGTCTCCAGAACAGATACGGAACTTATTGTTGGAGATCTAGGACATTGATCGACTCTGAGGATTCCATCGATTTCCTATGATGTTCAACAGTTACCTAAAAAATGGAGCAACATAAAAGACAATGCCATCTGCTAAACTACATGAAACTTGGTATGGTATGTATTCCATGGCCTGGAGAAGGGAGACAGGGAAGGGAGAGATGGAGAGAATCAAAATGATGACAATGTCAATGTAACCAATTAAGACCTGCTGGATAATGTCAAAGGTGGCATATAAAGGACTCAGACAAGGAAATCCCTTCACTGTAACTACATCAATTATTCTTATTGGCCAATAGGAGGAGAAGATATAACAATGCAATGCACTCAGGAAACAACATGTACCCTTAAAACACCAGGTAAGCCTGACTGAAGAAGAATTGGCATGAGAGATATTGGTTTTTTTTTAAGCAAAGAGGAACCACAGAGACAAAGATTCAACCTATTTTAGAGGAGTCTGCTCTCCTCCCATTACAACAGCAGGTCCACAATCTAAGATTACTTGTGGAACTCAAGTGTCACTTAATTCACAAGTAGTGGCTATGTGAGCAGCATCTTTGCACAATTATTCTAATGCACTATCTGTGACTCTTTCTGAGCTAGTTGGATTTGACAACAGTTATTCACCTCTTGTTACATCCCATCTAGACTACTGCATCACATCCTTTATGGGGTTATTTTGAAAGTATTCAGAATCTACAAGTGGCGTAAAATGCAGCATGTAGGCTGCTAACATGTGCAAGATACAACAGTTGCCTGTTCTGATACTATTGATTGTTAGTTGCTTATCAGGAACAATTTAAGTATCTTGATATTGATCTTCAAGGACATATATGGTATAGGGTCTGATTATCAAAAGTATGAACATGTCCTACTCTGAAGATTTGCAGGTAAGAGCCTTTTGAGAATGTCATCTCTATAAGAAGCTTGTTTCCCAAACATTGAGGGTCTTCTGCATAACTTGCAGACTATAGAATTAAGTTCTGTATACTTGGATCCATGTTTTGGAGCAACCACCGCCGCCGCCGCCGCCACCACCACCACCACGAAAATAGCATTTCTTTAATTAGGCATTTCATTGTTAATTGTTTTCCATATTACATTTTGCTTTATAAAGTTTGCAAGACATTTGAGTGCTTCTTTGAGTGATAAGATAGGATAATGAATGAATGAATGAATGAATGAATGAGTGAGTGAGTGAGTGAGTGAATGAATGAATGAATCAATGAATCAATGAATGAATGAATGAATGAAACATTAAAATAATAAATATCAGGATGGAATCGATTAATGCACATAGAAAATTTATTTTTAAAGTATGGACCCTGTCTTCTATACAATATTTTTACTGGGAATGAATGAAATGGTATAAGTTCTTGGAGTTTTGTTTCAAAAGGGGAAGAAAGAGATTTCCAGAAACTAGCAAGAAAACATTGGAAATTGATTCTGTCCTTCCAAGAACAGGTAGTTTTGCTAAAGGAACATTTTAAGATTGATAATTTCAGGCTGCAATTTGGTCTGTTGATTTCATCTGTTGACAAACCCACAAAAGTAGATACCAGAAACCAAAACTAGCAACAAGAAACAAAATAATCCGAATAGATTTCCATGACATACTGACTCTTTCCTTAGATTATAATTTGCTGCTTCCTTGAAAAAAATCTGGGAATGTTTGTGATATGATTTTTATAAAGGAGAGGGAGTGTAACATGAATTTAGAACTACTAAATTAAAATGGTAACCTCTCATCCTTGATCAGTAGAAAATTATACAAAGGTGAAGACTGGTGTTCTTATTGCTGATTTCTGTCCTCTATTGCCTCTGCTTGAAGTCACTGCAGTCATCTCCAGAGTCCAAACAATGGAATTATAAAATTTTTATTTATTTATTTTATTTTATTTGTCAAAATGTGTACAAGATAACAGGTATGGTGTAAACATAAACAAAAGCAAAGTAGGTATAGGTAAAATTGGACAATAGGACAAATGTATGCACTTTGAGGCTGCTTTGGATAGACTTGGACTAAGAAGGACAAAATGTAACTTTAACAGCAGTGTGTGTAAGAATGACTTAAATCAGTCTCACTTATGGGAAAAGGAAGAGTTTATATCATCATTAGGCACAAGTTAGAAAAAGCCCCACTGTACATCTATAATACAGAGATATTCTCTAAATAGATCGATCTGTCGTTTAAATGGTAATTGGTAGATCCCTTTCTCCCAAAACATACTTTAAACTTACCTGGCAACTACTAAGCATTTATTTACTTAATAGATACAATTTTGATCCAGATCAATGATCACTGTTTAAATTGTACGTAAAGAGTTCCTAACAAACAAAAGTAAATAATTGAAGAATGTGAAGAAATACTGTACAATTTCCACATAGCAACCCAACTGCAGTTGATAAGACACTATTGCTAAGTTTGGCTCCCAGTGATCTGTTTTTCAGGATATAATATTCCTGCACTTTAATCCTTGACATAAAGTATGAGGTTAGGCTGAAAAGCCTTCTGCATCCAGTTTATCTTATCTGTCTCATTATTTAATCACAGTGCCAATGCTGCTAACCAACGATAAGAAGTAGTAAATAACCTTGTGAACAACAGGAGTTTTTATCAATCAGGAAAATCAAATGTTCGTGAAAATAAATACTAATGGGATTTCACAAGAATAGCAAATGAAAGATTGATAATCTCCTGCAGATCTGTGTTCTTTTGCTTGCCCCTCACTTAGTATCACTTTCTAATGTCTATCCAGGTTTCCAATCAGCAAACATATCCCCAAATTTTAGTCTTTTGCTAGCATTTTTCATGGTCTCGGATGCTTCTTAGTGTCACTAACCAGTAATTTTCCTAATTCTTGAAAATTCATGTTCAGGCAAGGTCTCCTTTAATCCCTCTCTACGTACTTCCTATTGTGAACAATGTTGAAAACATATTTATAATTCTGGAGATTCACACTTTGTATGTCTATAGAGATTCTCTGTCATCCAGGTCATGGTTGTCCCGTCTCCCAAAGGTACTTTTTCAGGAGGCAACTGGATTTCCTTGTTTTTTCTTTTGAAGACATTTCACTTCTCATCCAAGAAGCTTCTTCAGCTCTGACAGGATAGTGACCCTAAGGTCATTGATGATGTTACCTAGTTTGGGTAATGAAAAGTCTGCAAGAAAACAAGGAAGCTCAGAGAGCACCGAGGACCCCTCATAGTAATTACTGTCACCAAAACAAAAATTAAAGAAAAAACTTAGACACTGCTGACAATTAAAGCAAGAAACAAGATCATGAAACATGCTTATTGCCTTTTTTATTTTATTATTTGAAACTAGCTACGTACTTCTCAGAAAATTCAGAAAATGTCCTTATAGCATCCCATCAAGAAAACTTGATGGGATGCTATAAGGAAATAGGCCTTCATAGGTAACCTCTATAAGGTTTCCATTGTCACCCAGAAGTATTTTATTCATTCACTCTTTTCTCTGAAAGAGGTCTATTTCAAGGATTGGAAAACCACTTGGTTTCAATCCCTGAAATAGATCTCTTTCAGAGAAAACAAAAGCTGTTACCATTGCCCTGTGCATTTGCTATTACTTCATCTGCTAGGATCATTAAGAGCCGAGATAGTGCAGTGGTTAAAAGCAGCACTGCAGGCTACTGCTAGTTCAGCAGTTCAGCTGTTCAAATCTCACCGGCTCAAGGTTGACTCAGCCTTCCATCCTTCCGAGGTGGGTAAAATGAGGACCCAGATTGTTGGGGGCAATATGCTGAACTCTGTAAACCGCTTAGAGAGTGCTGTAAAGCACTATGAAGCGGTATATAAGTCTAAGTGCTATTGCTATTGCTATTATCTTGCAAAAGTTCCAAATTATAGTTAGTAATGTTTCTCATCATTGACCATTCTGACTAGGTTCAGTAGCACTTATAATTCATTTAGAGACCATGCATGGCCCACCATCGCACTGGTTCCATAATTAGAAATAAATATCCCACCAGCAAATTAGAGAAATAAATAAAAATAATAATAATTGCTCTGCTGCTCTTGGCAAACAATTCTGCTCTTATGATACTGTATTTGGAGTTGTACTACAAAATTCAGCAGTATTAGGATGAGAAATCCATGACATACTAAACAAGCTTGAGGACAGGAGACATTCTAGAAAATGTCTCCCATATTCATGTAGTATCTCCTTTTAGACGTGACGAGGAAAAACAAAGTAGTACTGATTGCAGTGATTGGTGTTTAATTTGTATAACCTTATCCCCAATGTGAATTTTTCAGGAAATAAGTGAAAGATGTGAGTTAACCCTCGACTAGAAAATGGTAATGTGAACTATTTGGATAAACCTTGCCAACATCCATGGATGTTGGACTATAGCTGCCATTGTCCTCAGCTGGTATGAAATACATGAAGACAAAAATCTCCTACTTCAATATTTTTTAGGCAGATACTATAAGCAAGCATTCATCTAAGGCAGTGGTGGCGAACCTTTTTTGGCTCGGGTGCCAAAAGGGTGCGCGCGCATGTGATAGTGAGCACGCAGGTGCCCACACCCATAATGCAATGCCCTCCCCCTATGCATGTGCACAACCCCTGCACTGCCCCCCCGCATGCGCACAGGCCTCACTGAAGCTGTGGAGTTGCCCTACTACTTACCTTCAGTGGAACAGTGGCATGCAAAAGCAGGAGTTTATCAAGTTTAGATAAGTATGCTTGGAAGCGTCCAAAAATTCCACAAATGAAAGAGCAAAGTGGGGAGAAGTTTGGGGGCTGTCTTCAAAGTACAAACAGGCCCATTGGGGGTGGGGGAACTGTCCCCGGCTTGTAAAGAATAGAATAGAATAGAATTCTTTATTGGCCAAGTGTGATTGGACACACAAGGAATTTGTTTTTGGTGCATATGCTCTCAGTGTACATAAAAGACAAGATACATTTGTCAAGAATCATGAGGTACAACGCTTAATGATTGTCATAGGGTACAAATAAGCAATCAGGAAACAATCAATATTAATATAAATTGTAAGGATACAAGCAACAAGTTATAGTCATATAGTCGTAAGTGGAAGGAGATGGGTGATAGGAACGATGAGAAGACTAATAGTAATAGTAATGCAGCCTTAGTGAATAGTTTGACAGTGGTGAGGGAGTTATTTGTTTAGCAGAGTGATGGCGTTTGGGAAAAAACTGTTCTTGTGTCTAGTTGTCTTGGTGTGCAGTGCTCTGTAGCGTCATTTTGAGGGTAGGAGTTGAAACAATTTTGTGATGGCGTTTGGGAAAAAACTGTTCTTGTGTCTAGTTGTCTTGGTGTGCAGTGCTCTGTAGCGTCATTTTGAGGGTAGGAGTTGAAACAATTTATGTTGTTTCAGGATGCGAGGGGTCAGTAAATATTTTCACTGCCCTCTTTTTGACTCGTGCAGTATACAGGTCCTCAGTGGAAGGCAGGTTGGCAGTAATTGTTTTTTCTGCAGTTCTGATTATCCTCTGAAGTCTGTGTCTGTCATGTTGGGTTGCAGAACTGAACTAGACAGTTATAGAGGTGCAGATGACAGACTCAATAATTCCTCTGTAGAACTGTATCAGCAGGTCCTTGGGCAGTTTGAACTTCCTGAGTTGGAGCTTCCTGAGTTGGGAAGTAAACAGTATAGTACTGAAAGATCAAAAATCCAATTCCTAGCACATCAACCACATACCCAATATATAAGGCTGGTTTAACTAACATTGGCATTACTGCTTGAAGAGAAAACAGTATTTCCATTTTTAAGCTTGTAAATATTTATCACAAAATAAACACAACATATCGATTTCACAAGTAGAAACTTGAATCAACTCTTTCTTTGGCATAGCACCTACAAATAAATTAATATCTTAAGGCAAAGTTTGATGTAAGACGTAACACGGAGCATGCAGGAACTTTGAAAACAGCTGCTTTCCCTATCAGATTAATTTATTTGTCCTTTCTTCTTTAACTGCTTATATTATAAAATAGTCCAGTCTACCTAGAATCACTCTGTACCAAGCAGTATAATTATTATCAGTCAGGAGGAAGACTTTGGAAATAATTATGTTGACTTAAGAAACATACTTCCAGGCTTAAATTTATGCCACTAATAGAAGATGAACAAGAAGCAGACCTATATTGTAGCACAAAAAACTGAAAATTGATATTTATATGTGACTAAAAGGTAAAACATAAAAAGAATTTTCCTTGATTATTAAATTCCATTAATTTTCTCAATTTCCATTTTAATTTAAAAATAGAAACTATTGATTCTTTTTTAGAGTTATTCTAAGGCAAACTTCAGAGGTTTGGTTGGTAAATGTTTCATAGTTTCATAAATTGTAGTCAAATTGACTTTCCACTGAATAGACTAGAGGTGTCAAACTCAGGGCCCACGGGCTGGATTCGGCCCTTGGGGTGTTTAGATCTGGCCCATGGGGCCACCCTGGAAACAGCAAAGGACTGGCCCACGGTGCCTCTGCCAGTGAAAATGGTGTGCCCTTCCAAAGCTCTGTTTTCACTGGCACAGGGTTGCAGGAGGCCATCACATCCGAAAATGGAGCTGGGGAGCCCATTTTCGCTGGCAGAGCACTCGGCCCACCACAGGCGTCCCCGAAATGAGTGACGTTGAGCTGGCCACGCCCACTCCGGGCCCCCAAGATCAAACACAAGCTTGATGTGGCCCTTAACGAAATTGAGTTTGACACCCCCGGAATAGACCTATCTTTATTTTATGAATATATTCCATATTTATATCGCCTAATGTTTTCCCTCAATGAACCTACCATTTAAAAGCTAAGGAGTTATTTTTATTCATGTATTTATTTATTAAATTTGTGATACCACTTACTATTCAATCTGCAACATTTCTAACTTCTGATTATGGAGATTTTGCTTCTTAGAATAGCAAATTCTTCTATCATTTGAGTCTTGACTAAACCTGTCTTTCTTGTTGGCAAGGAATACTGCATGTGACACAAGGATTCCTGCCAAGCTTCACCGATCAAGTATCGTTGAAGGCTCACAGACAGATTCAAGGATCCTCCTTATGATAAGATGAGTTTATTGCAGACAATACATAAACCATTAATTTTTAAAAAATAAAATTACTGAGAAAACTATAAATAGTAGATTTATCCATCATACTAACTCGTGTTCGCTTGCTTGCCTATGAGTTACTATGGACTGAAGATGTTGTTTGGAGAAGGAACTAACATTTATGCATTGCTTTGGTTAAGGGTCTCTTTGCTTCTGACTTATCTGCTCAAGCCCTCATACCAACTGAAGTTTATCTTTAAAAAGTTATGTGGAAGACTTGATTGGCCAAGACCATTGTGAAATCATTGTTTATGGCTAACAACCATGGCATTTTGAAAATTGAGACTTGGATGGTAAGTGGGGAAAAGGTAAAAGCAAATAAATGAATTAAATGAAACAAAGATAAACAAATATGATGTGTCACTCTGAAGCTAAGAGAAAAGGGAATTATGTAATTGATCTTATGAAATGGAGCTGATGAATTCAAGGAAGTGAAGGGGTAGTTTTAATTATGAGTTTAATGTCTAAATGTATGTTAATTTAATTTTTAATGAAAGGGCTAAAATGTATAAATCGGTGTCGTGAACATTAGAATAGGAACCCATAAATTGGTGATGCTGTTGGATAGTGTTTCTCAATCTCAACATGCTGGCTGGGGAATTCTGGGAGTTGAAGTCCACACATATTAAAGTTGCTAAGGTTGAGAAACAGTTCTGTAGTGAATGGAGATAATGGAAAAACAGAGATGAGTCAAGAGGGAAATTGTGCAATATTCTGAATGCAAGAAATTCCAGAGTAGTGGATGGAGAACTCTGAACAAGGAGCTTCCAGCTGACTGAATGAAACTAAAAGTTAAAATTATTAAATGGTTTTGGATGAAAATGGAGTAAAGAAATGCCATTTAAAAGTTATTTATTTATTTGTTTGCTTTATCTCTGTTTCACTTAGAGATTTGTATGGGAACCATAGTGAAATTCTGAAGAGTAAAATTGAAGCAAATGAAACAGCAAATAAAATGGTTTGCTCACCTGGAGAGGATGTCTTGGTATTCCATACTATACAAGGCATATACAAAAAGAAGAGAAGGTCAAAGAACACAAGACCCAGAAGAAGATGGACAGACAACATCAAATACATGCTACGATAGGTTCAGGTCGGCAGAAGAGCAAGAACCAGAAATTTATATCTCCCTTGGCACCCAAAGTGGTTAAAACAGCAGGAGGAGGAGGAGGAGGAGGAGGAGGAGGAGGAGGAGGAGGAGGAGGAGGAGGAGGAGGAGGAAGAAGAAGAAGAAGAAGAAGAAGAAGAAGAAGAAGAAGAAGAAGAAGAAGAAGAAGAAGAAGAAGAGATCAAGACCAAGTTCAATAGCTATGTCCAGGATAGAGTATCTGTTAGAAAATTTAAAACATCAAGATACCTGTCAATCCTGGTTTTGTCTAAGGGCTATTGGCAAATTCCCATAGAAACATTTTCCAGGGGGGATGAATGAAAGCCTTATTTATTATGATGATGATGACGAGGAGGAGCCGAGATGGTGCAGTGGTTAAAAGCAGCACTGCAACCTACTTCAGTTGACAGCTAGTTCAGCAGTTCAGCTGTTCAAATCTCACCGGCTCAAGGTTGACTCAGCCTTCCATCCTTCCTTCCGAGGTGGGTAAAATGAGGACCCAGATTGTTGGGGGAAATATGCTGAACTCTGTAAACCGCTTAGAGAGGGCTGTAAAGCACTATGAAGCAGTATATAAGTCTAAGTGCTATTGCTATGATGATGATTATATGCTACCCATCTCACTGTTACAGCGACTCTCTCTATATTTGCAACATCAAAATGATCTTTCAATTCATGGAAATGCCTTTTGACCACACACTGCTTTGACAATCGCTTAGAGTCTAATGGTTAGAATTTTGCTGGGCAATGGACAATTTTGTGATGCCTATTTTGATTTATTGATTAATTAACTTTGCACGCTGTCCAACTCCTAATGATTCTGATTCTGATTCACTTGGAACATTTAGAATATTTGAGAAAAGTCACGAACAGTATCTGACATGCATTTGGCATTCCTGTATGCCTAAGTACCCCACATCATAACTATGAAGTAAGTTGTTCAAGAGAGTAAAGGTATTGACCTACAGAGAAAAAAAGTCTATGTGTTGAAATGGGTGATTAAATATTTAAAAAATGCATCTAGGGGGGCATGATTTACTATTAATTACTGATCACCGTAGCTCCAAAAATAAATGAAAGATACCTATAGGAAATTAATATTATGCCATTTAACTCTTCAACCTCATAGGTTCCAAATACAGCACCACAACACAGCTGCGCCACTAACTGATTTGGTTTCTATGCCCCAATGCAGAAGGTTGCAAAAGCAGCATCAATACAAGCTTGTCTCCAATGCCCATTTGAAGCCAGGCAATCAGAAGCACGACTAGCTTGCTTCATTGAAAAATACCATTAGGAGTTGCAAGCTTACCCCCCCCCTCCCCACCATCACCACCAAAAATATCACTGAGTTTGCAGATCAGGACTCCCAGGACTCCATCTCAGCTTCATTAAAAAGCACCTGATACAGGCTGTTTCAGTGCAGCAGTTGGCAGCACAGGATATACCCCCCCCCCCAGTGTTTCTCAGGAAATGCCTACAGCAATACCTTTGCCCAGCCAAACTGAATGACATTTAGCCTATATTACTTCACTGTGTCTTATTTCCTGGAACATCGCAAGATGGAAATCTAGGAGTAGAGACCAATCTTTTCTGGCATATATCACTAGCTATATCTATCTATCTATCTATCTATCTATCTATCTATCTATCTATCTATCTATCTATCTATCTATCTATCTATCTATCTATCTATCTATCCATCCATCCATCCATCCATCCATCCATCCATCCATCCATCCATCCATCACCGTCTGTTTGTCTGTCTGTCTGTCTGTCTGTCTGTCTGTCTGTCTGTCTGTCTGTCTGTCTCTCTCTCTCTCCTAGTTCTCCACCAAACCCATTGTACATGTGGAAATTCAGCCTTGCTGGGGTGACAGGGCTAAATTGATGTGGTCATGTGCCAAATAGCCCATGGAAAAGCACCTCAATAGACCTACAGGTCACACCTCTTCCAGAGCCTCACATGCTAACAGAATTTGGATAACTTTGTACCCACCTGGCCTTGAGCAGACTTAAAATTGTTTGATAGCCTAATGGGGCCAACAATAAAGGTAGTGGTGCAGTGGTTAGAATGCAGTATTTCAGTTCGATCCTGACCAGCTCAAGGTTGACTCACCCTTCCATCCTTTTGAGGTTGGTAAAAGGAGAACCCAGATTGTTGGGAGCATTATGCTGACTCTGTAAACTACCCAGAGAGGACTGTAAAGCACTATGGAGCGGTATACTGTATGTATGTGTGTGTCTGCCTGTCTTTCTGTTTCTATATCTATATACATCTATATCTTTATATTTATGTCATCTATATCTAGGTCTATCTATGTAGATAGACATAGACATATTCAGCATGCTGTGCATGTGAACTGCTAGTGGAAGGGTTTAAGACAATCAGACTGGAAGCTGTGCCTGGCGCAGGACATGGGAGGCTTTGTGGGGGCTGAGGCAGCTGCCTCATCACAGGCTCTAGCTTACAACCATTAGATCGATAAACATTGACACTTGTCCTGCAATTCAATAGGAACTACTTGCCACACTATGTGTAAGCTTTGCCCACAAATAGTTGCTAATAGTTCTTGTGGTTAGGGGATAGTGTTGGAATTACGGTCACAAGTCATGACAGTAATTAAGTGGCATTAAGCAAGTTACCATGTGACCATGCCTGATTTTACAAAATTCTTTGTGGGGGCAATTAAACAAATACCACAGTTGTTAACTGAATCCATTGTACTCAATAGGTGGAGCTGGTGGTTTTGTTTTTTTTTTGCCAAAAACTGGAAGTAAACACCAGAAACCAGGAAAAAAATGCCAAAAATCATGGTCACATGTCTGCAGGATGCTGCAAATGATTGTAAATGCAAGCTGGTTGCCAAGTGCCAAAAATCTGATCACCTGTGACTGCAGGGGTGTGTTTGTGTGTGTGTGTGTGTGTGCCCATCTGAACTCTGAAAATGGTTGAAACTAAGTAGCTCGGTGGAGATCCGTCCTAATTTTGAATGGTTGTTAAGCGGGGACTACATATAAACGTTTTGAGCTGTCACCAAATCTATTGACTTGTACTTGTAGGGGTGAGAAAGTAACTATTTTCGGTCATGGTTTGGTCTACCTTCCATTTGTTACAGTGACCACATTTTCTTGGGTGGGGGGAGGAGAAATTTGAAAACTTTCCAAAAAATTGTGTTGAAAAAGGAGCAAATCTAAAAGATGGCAAACATTTTAAATTGTTTCTGTTCATTACTTTGCTTTTAATTCAATTTCCATATTTTTCTCATGAATGTGAAAGACTATACATTAAATAGGACCATTTGCACGGTTAAAATGACCAAACTAAAAGATTTTTTGGGGGGGAAAATAAACACATCTAAATAAACATATCTGAAACAAATGACTGTACTTTATAATAAAGGACGTATGGTCACTGTAGTTATGTTATGAAGAGTGGTAAAGTAATCACAGCTCATTTAAGTCTATTACAAACTGAAAGTCCCTGAATTTTGTTTCTGTTCTTGGTCATCCTATACAAGTTTACAACTGCAACACCATCTCTTCATATGATTGTGTTGTGACCGTGGGAGTAAGCATCTAATTTACAGTATGTTGCTAAAATAGCAAGTTAATTATAAGGTATCATATGGACCAATTGTTTCATCTCATTTAAGTTTCATTTGCCTCCACGGAATAGTTATTCACATACTTTTCATTAGGACTGCATGTTAGCCATACTTGGGTTGCCAGAAAGACCAAATTTTTGAAGTATTAATGCTTTGATAAGTTTCAATTTATCCTTCTATGTAATTAGGTTAATTCATTTATATTTGGGGCTACCTCTGGCTAAATAATCTTGATTGTTTATGTAAATATACAGATTAGGTCCAGAATTCAAGAAATGCAGCACTAACACCTGGGCTTTAATGTGCTTTTGGACAGAGTTTCATTATTTCTTGCTGACTGAAGATTAAATTTATCTGAAGAAGTGCTGACATCCAAAGTAATTATGCATCATTTTAAGACATACAATCTGCCCTTTCCCCATGCAAATACTTTATATGAGATATAGCTGTCTCTTTTCAATATCCTCCATATATAAAAAAGAAAGAAGGTTCTTGAGTTCTTCAGGAGACTCATTAAAATGAAACTGGAGCGTAAGTTTCCTATTTTTACAGGTGGCTTTTTTTCCAGGTTGAGTTGGTTTCATGATTATTTCAAGAACTCCCTCCCTCCTAATTCTTCCAACAATTCTGCATCCAAGAAGTAGAGAGGAAACGAGGTGTGCTTGGGAAGAGGCAAAGAAAAGCTATAGCTATCAAACATAATTTTGTTAAACAATAAATTAGCATTAATAACAGGATTGGCAGCATTACAATGATCTTTCATTTACCTTTTGCAAAAGGTAAATGAAAACCATCTGGGCCCAACCAAGGATGAAGTTCTGTAGCTACAAGCAGGATCATTTTGCTCCTTGTAGAGCGCGGATGTCAAACTGGGCTGGATGCATCAGGCACAGGCCACACCCACCCCAGCTCCGCAAAAGGAAAAAAAGTGGCAAAACACCATGTGATGGTAACGTGACGCCGCTAGTTTGACACTTGTGTTGTAGAGTGTGGGGAAAAGGGAATTTTGCCCATTCTAGGGCAAATCAGGAGTCTGGTAGCATTTTTTTTCTGACCAACAAATCTTATCATGAGGCATAAGTTCTCATGAATTATAGCTCACTTCATCAGCTGCAGTGGAGTAGCTCCACTGATCTTAGGATTTTAGTTGGGATAGGATGGGAGGGAGGATGGGAAAATAAAGAATGGGCTGGTTAGGCAGACAAGATTACAGGTAGCATATCAATTCACAGTTATAATGTGTTTGCTGCCCGAAAAATTCTCATGTATATGAGTTCACCCAATTCTCACTCAACTGTGCTATAAAAGTCCAATTTGACCAAGTCTATCGTAGTTGGTCCTGCCCCCCCGAAATGTTACAATACTACTTTTGTCTCAGTTGGGATCCTGATGTCAAACTTGTGTCCCTTAATTTTTTTGTGCAAAGTTTGTCCAGTTTGTCAAACCTAAAATCCAGAGTGACATTGCTGACAGATAATTACATATATCACGTCGGATGCCTCGAAACAAGAATAAAGTTAATACTTGGAATCTATCTCACATGTAACCTGCATCTATGTAACTAAACTGTCGACTTCTCCTTCTCTGCCATCCCAATTTTAAACCCTTCTTCGGTCTAGTCACCCTGTGCACCTGGGGAAGTGAGCTGCAGCTCACAGAAATTTGTGCCTTTTAGTAATAGCTTTAGTAACAGTGGTTGGAAAAGGTACCAGGCATTTTTCTCATCATAGGCAAACACGGCTGTTCTACAATAGTAGAAGCCAAAGTAGTCCAACATCTAGAAAGAAGAGCTCATAACCATCAACAGCATAAAAGATAACCATTTGTCACCTGTTCATGATACCCCAATGTGGGTACCTATTGGTAGGACTCAATCAGCATGAGCAGTTTTATGATTTTGGTCTACAAGCTTAGCATTCACCAGCATAAGGCTCTCCCATTGACTCCTGCCTTTCTGGGAGAAGAGTCTGGTGATTCTGCAACTTCTTCCTGAGAAGCAGTGAGGTGGTTAAAGTAATCCAAGAGCTATTAGGCCAAGATGCCAAGCTGACTCTTTTAAAATAATGGACATACACATGTACCAACACAGACAATTCTTCCTTTTCCAACAGTGAAGCAAAATAAAAGGGGCAAGGAAACCACCGAAGTAATGTGTCGGATGACACAATAAATCTTTCCTGATTTCTGTCCCAGAATTATATGTAGTTTCATTTCAAATATTCCTCAATTCAATATTTCTCCGTTCCATTCCCTATACAATCTTTTCTAGTAAAACTGGATTTGATACCTTCACTGGCAATATTAGAATGCTATTTCTTCTGTTGTTTGATGCTTATCATCTTTAGTGTATAGAAGGAATAATTCTATAAAAGTCGGTTTTGTTTCCATGGCAAAGAGTAGTAGAATAACAGAGTTGGAAGGGATCTTGGAGATCTTCTTGTCGAACCCCCTGCTGAAGGAGACCATATACCATTTCAGACAAATGGTTGTCCAAACTCTTTTTAAAAACCTCCATAGTTGGAGCCCCCACAACTTCTGGAGGCAAGTCATTCCACTGATTAATTGTTCTGTCAGGAAATTTCTCTTTAATTCTAGGTTGTCCTGCCTTCAGGTGCTTTGGAGAATAGGTTGACCCCCTCTTCTTTGTTACAGCCCCTCAAATATTGGAGCACTGCTATCATGTCACCTTCTTTCCATTAAACCAGACATACCTAATTCTTGCAACTGTTCTTCATATGTTTTAGCCTCCAGTCCCCTAATCATCTTTGTTGCTCTTCTCTGTAAACTTTCTAGAGTCTCAACATCTTTTTATAGTGGTGGCCAAACTGGATGCAAGTGTGGTCTTACCAAGCCATTATAAAGTGGTACCAACACTTCAAGTGTTGATTCTATCCCTCTATTAATGCAGCCTAGGATGGTGTTGGCTCAACCAGAATTATGCAAAGCCACACAATTCACACACATTAGTTCATTTTGAATATAACTTTCAAAAATCAGGCTTTTCTGGTGCCCAAATTTAATTAACATTGCCATTTGAAAAATGGGGCATTTCCCTCATTACTGAAAACAAAGTTAGGATTCACACAATTGTTTTTATGAAAAGCAGCTTGTTGAATTTAAGAAAACAAGGAGCGGAACCAAAAGCTAGCTGCTTGTCATTGACTTTATACCACCATTTCTTTGGATTGTGTAGTGACTTTTTCTTAAAACTAAATATCCTACCATTTATTATTCTATGATTTGTTTGTTCCACATGCTACAAAATCTTACTATGAAATTTATCTCTAACTTACCCTAATGTGCTTGGTATTAGTAAAAAATTGAAGAGAATAGTATGGTTAGTCATTGGTTTCCTGAGAACTTCAGCAATTTTAAACCAATGAAAAAATATTTCTAGGTTTAGATTATTGGTTCCCCAATACAGGGATTGTTTCAAATTTGAAAACATCAGGAACCACTGATTTGGAGTTTTTCATGTGAAAGGCTTTTGTGTCCAAAATGCATTATTTCTGGTGATGAATTTTATGATATGTTGAAAGCAATAGGATTTACGTGAATCCTGATTATTAAGTGCCATTGGTCCTTTCTTAATATCTTATGCCCAGTTTCAGTCTAATATCTGTGACTAATTTTGCAACAGTTTTTCTAGATAATTAGACGAGGAAAGTGATGCCATAACCCAAGACTGTGCAAGTCCAAATTACATTTGCTGCTGATCAATCCAGTTTGTACTTGCAAGAGTGAAATTTTCCTTCTCAGTGTGCAAAACTCTGTATTTGCTTAAGTATTCTCTTAAGCTGCTTGTTTGCAGCTGTTTTGGTCTCCCCACTTACCTCCATGCCCAAAATAAAACCCCATGGACAACTGCATGTTTCTTCTATGTCCAAGACGACAGAACAGAGAAAAGTCTAATTATGGGCTACAAACAACCATCATAACTTTATGGATTTAACTCCAAGTTGCCTCCATTTTGAAGCTAGCCATAGCAGTAGCTCTGAGGTTCTGGCCAATGTCAGATCCAACATTTTCCGTTTCTGTATCTTCCACTATGGGTCCTACCTAATGCATTGTATCTAACACTTCTAATTATGGATCCTGTCTAACACCAAACAGAAGTTTTAACCATGAACCATAAATTTAAAGAAGCTGTTGAAGCAGGTATCGGTGATTCTGATTTCATTTTCATGTAAAACCACTGACAATTATGTTACTTGAGAGATCATCCTTCAAATTATTTGTCCAGACACAATGCAGCAACTCAAGCAACACTCAAGACATTTGCGGTAAGGCTGCACATACTAGACGATTACCACTGCTATAATTATAACTATTCTGTCTAAGTGTTAGTGATTTTAAATCACTAGTTAACCATACGTTTTCTATTTATAAAAATGTGTCAACTCAATCAACTTGATTGAATTACTGTAAACTGATGTGATGAAAAGTGAACTGTGATTCTACCTGAAATGGAAAGGTAACTTTTATTGCAAATTCTGATTCTGGAAAAATTTTCAAATGTTGCAGTTTTTAATCATGCAGCTTGTTGGCACATCATTCATGTTATTGATCTGATTTGTGCTGAGATTTCAGGATAGCAAAGGACAATAAATTGCAATAAGACAGTCATTTCTTTGATGCTGTATATGATTTTAAAGCAATCAACATACCAGAGTAAGCTTTCACTGCCATTTTCCACATGACCTTCAGGACATCAATACAAAATGGAAAATGAAATGGGAAACCATAAAAAAAATCATCAATAGAATGAGTGAAGAATTGGGTGGTCATGCAATCTGAATAATAAATAGAGTGGTCTCTTCAGCAACTGAACCCTAGTCCTCATAGGTGGCATGGTGGCCCAGCGGTTAAGATGCTTGCTGACTGGAAAAACTGGCAGCCCAGATTTAAGACCCAAGCGCCAAGCAACAGGGTGACTTCCTGTCCTCGCCCCAGCTCCTGCCAAGTTAGCAGTTTGAAAGCATGCAAATGCAAGTAGATAAATAGGTGCCACTTCTTTGGGATGCACCAATGCTTTGGGATGTTATGCTGGCCACATAACCACAGAAATGTCTTCAGACAGCGCTGGCTCAATGGCCTTGAAATGGAGATGAGCACCACCCATATAGGCGGCAACAACTAGTGGAGTAAAATCTGCAGAGATTCCTTTACCTTTTACCTCATAGGTGATGATCAAAGCTGACTAGGTTTCAAATATAATGACAACTATGTTGCCGGAGACTTATCCATCTGACATTTATGGGTATAGGCCAAAATACCACATATAAAGCAAAAACAAACAATTCTTAATTCAGGAAACAGAAGATACTCCCCTCCATGTGACTGGGCATTCAAATGGAGCACAATATGTACTTTTCACTTGGGCAGAAATATTCTACAAGCAGATGATTTTAAATCACTGATTTACAGTTCAGTTGAAGATACAATTGCATAGGAGAACTGTACAATGATCATTAACTCCCGAGACACGTTTGAATCCACTAAATCTTGACGAACTTAACTTTTCTTTTATGTACACTGAGCGCATATGCACCAAGACAAATTCCTTGTGTGTCCAATCACACTTGGCCAATAAAGAATTCTATTCTATTCTATTCTATCTCAACAATTCTAAAAAAACCCAAACTGGCAATTTCTAAATGTATTGCCAATGCAATATTACTTTTGATAAAAACCATGAATTTTTCTGAAATGTTTCAGTTCATTTCATAAAGTTGATTGAGGGCTAATATTAGATAAGAAGTTTAGCTGATGGTAAATTAATTTTTACTACTATAGTCTTACATATGTTTCCCTCTGTTTAATGCTAGCTAGCCTTTCTCTCCTTCCCTTCACAGGCATGACCATGAAAAAGAAAATAGAAATATTTAATTCTGTTTTCAACTAACATTAGGGAGGAACTAAAAAGGTGGCTTATGCTCTGTATTTGCCTACTTTTAGACTTTGTATCCAAAAGCATTGAAACTTCTAGGTCTGAATCTCATAGTTAGGTTTCAGACTGATTACCCAGTATTTGGAATTGTCCTTATGCCTATAGGTGGATGGTTTGATCCAATTCCTAAGTGGGGAGAGGGCTCTCCAGCAGACCCAGGACATGCTCTTTCAACAAGCATATCTAGATTTACCTTCTTCCACTAAACTGTGCTATTCCTTATGGAGGACATCTAAGCCACTTGTAGCAGTTAATCCTATATTTTAATGGTGTAATGTGTAAAGAATGCCTTTTCCTTCTCTTCCCTAAATCTACTTCCATACTGCCTATCTCTTCAGCTTTGGAAAACTTTAATGCTGCTCTTGAGTTTTCAAGATTGCAGTCCAGACTCAAGAATGTCTAGGAGCTCTTGAAGTGCCATTCGTTGATGTTCTCAGTCAGGCCTTAAGTTGGGCAGCTGTTATATGCACATTCCTGGTCATCCATGTAGACTAGCATTAGATAGCTGGACATCTTGCCCTGAAACTCCTGTTTGGAACACCTGATTGACCAAGATATTATTTCAGTGGCATGAAACGTCTATCCGATGTCATGGCCTGAAGGTTCTCTAGATCAGAGCTGTCCAACTTGGCAACTTAAAGACTTGTGGACTTAAAGCATGAGTGGCTGGGGAAATGGGGAGTTGAAGTCCACAGGTCTTAAAGTTGCTAAGGCTGGGCACCACTGATTTAGATCATGGAGATGCACAATCTGGTTGGACCTTCTACTTTCCCTGCTCATCCTCCAGGGAGATTGCTAATTTGATACACATCTGAGTGTATTGTGTCCTTTACTCAAGAGTTCCATAATATTTGTTATCTGAACAATACATTTTCAGTGTGGCCTTCTTGGACACTATGAGAAAAAAAAAACCCGATGCTATAAATATCACTGAACTGCAACAGCATTTCTGCCTGCAAAATTTTCTGGAGTCCTTGCCAGAAACCAGCCAAATTGCCAGGAAACAGAATGCAAAGAATGTTTTTTAAGCTTCATTTCCTTCAGCTAATCTTAGAGGCAGCACCATTTGTGAGGATGGAAATCCAGGAAGTATAAATATGCATCCTTGCTTTATGCAGGGCATGCTTTATTGCACTAATCTTGTCTAAATTTTCTTTAAAAATCAGGAACCTATAGACCACAGAAGTAAGCAGTCTGAAAGCCATTTTATTTTCTTTAAAGTAGAGCTTGTGTAGCAAATGGCAGGAAGCCATGAACCACAAAAATAAAACCATTCTAACCCTAGTGCTAAGTAAGGAAAACAAAGATGTCTCAGCAATTAGCAGTATTATATATGTTAGTCCTAAGTAACAACAGATGTTTCAACTGGAGCCCAGCACATTCCTTGCAATCTTTCAGAAACCAAAAAGCCTCTTGACATTGCTATACATTACAATGATCTAGGGCTTTGCAATTATTTGCACTGTATTTGGAGTTGTGAATATTTTTTGAGCATCAGGGAGCTTTTACCTGTATCCACATCAGCCCACCACAAAGGTCTGCTGACTTAACATAAGAGCAAGTACACCCTGCGAAAACCTGCAGAGGAGCAAGTGCGCAAAGCTACTGCGCTTGGCAAAATAGACATGAAATATTTGGAAGGTGGGCTATTTACAATCCATTATGTAAATCATCCAAAGTTATTGTTAAAAATAAAAGCATCAACAGCTCTCAAGAGCTGATGTTCTACGATTCACTTTGCCATGGTGTCGGAAAGTCTTTCAACCTTGCTACATTGATTAAAATTCAAACCACAAAAATCTTTACAGGGTTTCCTCCACATTATTTCCATGCTTGTTTTGGGGGGGACTTCATGTGGACTGTTTATTATAGTATTCTATAATAGTATAGTATGGCTGTTGAGGACTCGGTGCCAGAGGCAGAGGTTCATCCAGGGCCTTTGGAACCTCCAGCACCTCATAGCAGTGATGAGGGAGAAGAGGCTCCTCCTCTTCTGAATGCAAGGGCATGCAGAGCTGCCAAGAGGCAGGAATGGTTACTCCAGAGGAGGTCTCCTCAGGAGTAAGAATTGGGGCTAATTGGCCACTCCCCTAGTCTACTTAAGGACATCAGAGGCAGCTGAAAGGCTGCAGGAAACAACATTTGGAACTCCATCTGGTCATAGTGTGCTCTGTGTCTGAAAAAACTTCTGATTTGTTTCTCTGCTTTGGTTTGGGTTATCAAGGACTACCTCTAGGCATTTTCCCAACTCTCTGAAGCTCCGTAAGATATCAAGTCCTAATTGCTCTTCTTTGCTTTAAGACTCTTTGAACTGATACCAGCTGTTAATGAAGATTAATTAGCAGCTGGTTGCTTGCAAGGAAAGACTGCTTGTAGATTGGTGTGTGCATATTCACTGCTAAAACAGTTATTAGTAGTGGTTATTGGATTAAATAACCAATTGGGTGGTTGGGTGTTGTGCTACGTTCTTAGCTGGGGCAGAACAATGCCTTGGACAGGGGGTTGGACCTGAAGACCTCCAAAGTCTCTTCCAACCCTATGATTCTATAGTTCTGTGGTTCTTAGAAAGGCAACAAGAATCTCAGTACAATATCTGACATTTAAAGCTGTGCTCTAATGTCAACGTTCTTGTTACAAAGCACCATTGAGTTCAATGGATCTTTTTTTAATGAATAAATATATACGGGTTTGAAGGAAATGTGTTTTGGCCCCCATTACGCACTGAACAGGGCGGTGCGGTAGTTCAGCAGTTAATATGCTGGGCTTGTCGGCTGGAAAGCCAGCAGCCTAGGTTCGAGACCCAAGCGCCACGTGATGGAGTGAGCTCCCGTCCTTGTCCCAGCTCCTACCAATTGCAATAGGTACCACTTCAGTGGGAAAGTAACAGTGCTCCATGGCATCACACTGGCCACATGACTGTGGAAATGTCTTTGGACAGCGCTGGCTCAATGGCCTTGAAACGGAGATGAGCCGAGGTGGCCCAGTGGTTAGAGTGCAGCACTGCAGGCTACTTCAGCTGACTGCTAGCTGCAGTTCAGCTGTTCAAATCTCACCAGGCTCAAGGTTGACTCAGCCTTCCATTTTTTTGAGGTCGGTAAAATGAGGACCCAGATTGTTGGGGGCAATATGCTGAACTCTGTAAACCACTTAGAGAGGGCTGTAAAGCACTATGAAGTGGTATATAAGTCTAAGTGCTATTGCTATTGCTATAGTCGGCAACGACTAGCAGAGTAAAATCCACAGGGACACCTTTACCTTGACCTATATGCTGAACAAGCAATCTTAATAAAACTAAATACATCCGTCCCCCCTGAAATTGGTAATTTAAAGCCAACTAAATGAATATTTCTCCGTGGTTTTCCCTTCAGTATAATTGTGGCATGACATTTTCTCTAAGTCTTAGTTTTGATTAAAGATATAGGAATCTGGCATATGTCAGACAATCATTGTTTTGCTGGAATCAGCCTCGTGACGAAAGGATCTGACATCCTTGAGTCAAGAATCTGAAAGATTGTGAACTTTAGTCAGCCACTGATTTATAATTGCAGTCTCGAAGCTGGAGGGGTGATCTTCAAGTTGAAAACTGTAGTCTTTGATGGTGGTTCTCCAGGAGAGAAATTTGTGTTAATTTTGCCCTCAATGAATGTGGTTTCCAGGGATAAAGATCAAAGTGATGACACTGGCCGGAGTTACGACTAATGCGGAGTTGCAACCTGCAATTAAACACTACAGTTAGACTGAAGTCTAGACGGGAAGCCAGTCCCTTGCCAGCTGCAGCTCACATTGATAGCAATGCGGCAAGACTAAACGTTACTGTGGTGGGAAGAACAGAAAGAGACAACTACCAGTTGGAAAGAGAAGGGAGACTGGATTAGAGTGACAGTGAGTAGCAGTTTCAAAAATAGCCATCCTTGTGACTGGAAATAGTTAATGTTTAATGTAAGAGTTGTTCACCTGTTTTAAACATGGGGATCTGTGCATGCTGTTAATTAGGGAAAGGAATTAGGCGGTGGTTGTCCGTGGAGATGGCACTTCTCTTATTTTCTATCAAAAAACAAAATCTGTGCTAACTCAGCCCACTACCTGTCTTTGGCTCCATGGATGTGAGGATTGGTATCGGGGCATTTTTCAACCAGCAGATAATTTAGGATTTTGAGAGTGCAATGTGACTGGTTTCACAAAATGGCTGTTGGAGTGATTTGCCAATCACAGAAGAAACACACGTTTACCAACTAAGGGGTCTGCTCCAAAGTTCCTCCTTCTATTTACCTTTGTCTTCTTTTTCATCTGAGCCAATGAGCAACTTTCCAAACAAAGCACCGGCTGTGGTCACTCTTTCGATTCTTGATTTTCGATTCTTTCCAACCCAATGGAATGTTGGAAAGAAATTATGTAAAGGGGCTCTGGAATCTCTCTGTCTTTCTGTGTGTCTCAAGGTAACTTTTTTTTTTTAAACAAAACAGACTGGGGACCAAATTCAGTATGGCAGGAGAAGTCAAAAAAAGAAAGTTCCAGTCTGAAAATAAGATAGATCTGACATGGGGTTTTAGAAAGAAAACGAAAAAGAAAGAAAGAAAGAAAGAAAGAAAGAAAGAAAGAAAGAAAGAAAGAAAGAAAGAAAGAAAGAAAGAAAGAAAGAAAGAAAGAAAGATCACTCTAACAGAATTTAACACCCCTTCTCTCCTCATTATATGACCCAGAGCACAGCAAATATACAAGCTTGTATAGAAATATAAGTACAGACACAAAATGAGAGGAAAATAGAATACATACAACAGCATCACATATGTACCAATTTGACTAGACCCTCATACACACAAACACACTCGCATAGAAGCAACACATGTGCACCCATGTGAATAAAACACACACACACACACACACACACACACACACACACACACACACACACACACACCATTTGTTACTTCATTTACCACAAAGAGCTGTGGTGGCGCAGTGGTTAGAACGCAGTATTGCAGGTTACTTCTGCTGACTGCCAGCTGCCTGCAATTTGGCAGTTCGAAAGTGACCAGGCTCAAGGTTGGCTCAGCCTTCCATTCTTCAGAGGTGGGTAAAATGAGGACCCAGGATTGTTGGGGACAATATGCTGACCCTGTAAACCACTGAGAGAGGGCTGTAAAGCACTATGAAGCGGTATATAAGTCTAAGTGCTATTGCTAAGTGCTATTGCTACCCCTATTCTTCAGGCCAGATAACTTTTAGAGTGAGGTTTAGATTGATATCCAAAGTGTTGGACCAGTTAAGATGCACTCTCTCTGAGACTGATGGGGTTGAATGGGTTTTCAAATATTCCTCCCTGGTTTTATCATAGCATGTTTGGCATCCATGTTAGAGTTGAAGTCTCAAATGGTGAGGTGGAATGGGCTACTTACAAGATTTCTCCCCAAGTATCTTCACTTTTGTGTTATCAGGCTTGGATTGCTGCAAATTATGAAACAGGCTGCACAATGACTTCTAGACATAATTCAAGTGGATGTGCCTGTCTTTTGTGGTGGTATAGCGTTGTACTTCTTAACCTTCACTTCATCCTGAAGCAGCTACAGTATATAGCAGAGATGTGTATTTTAACTTGAGAAAAAGCCTGTTTCCCATCCTTCCCATCCATATTGAAGCCTGTTTCCTATCCTTCCCATCCATCATATGAAGAGCCGAGGTGGCGCAGCGGTTAGAGGCAGGTACTGCAGGCCACTTTCGCTGACACTGATCCTCAGGTCAGCGGTTCAAATCTCACCGGCTCAAGATTGACTCAGCCTTCCATCCTTCCGAGGTAGGTAAAATGAGGACCCAGATTGTTGGGGGCAATATAAATATACATTGCTTACTGGTGTAAACCGCTTAGAGAGTGCTTGCACTGTGAGGCGGTATATAAATCTCACAAATAAATAAATAAATAAATAAATAAATAAATATTGGGAAAGAAAACCGCACTAGCTAGTTCCTGTATGGATCAGTCTACCAATAACTTGCTTTTATTTTCTTTTAGGGATTGTTCCTTTCTCCCCTGTGCCTTGCTTTGCCTTTCCCAGATATTGGTATACATGGATGCTTTCATATCCCTTTAATAATAGTAAAAATGTATTAAATGTATAGGCTGCCTGGCTCTCAGGGACTCTGGGCAGTTTACCCATTTGAAACATTTAAAGACAAAGAACAACATAAAAATGCAAAAACAACCAGAGACAAAAGAACAACTGTGGTGAAAAAAACAAAACAAAACAAAAATAGAGAGAGGGGAACAGAAAAAAGGAAAGAGGCACCAGTTGTCCTCTCCTTCCCTTTGATATTAATGCATATCCTGTCTTTTTCCTTTTCTTTTCCTTAATGGTATCATTGCGGTTCGGGTGCTGCAAAGCAATACGGAACACATTGTTCTTTCATTCTTCGCAGGTCCATGATCGCTTTCACAGAACAAAGTATCAATGTCCCAACTTGCAACTTAAAAGTTGTTTTTTTAAAAAAAAATAAAGGGAAGAGAAGAGATGCCTTTCAGTACTGTAGAGAAAATAAGGGGAGCATTGCTTCATCCAGACACAGGCAGAAACAGAAAGGGTTCCCATATATGGGTTGAATGAAGCATGGATTTCTAGGGTTGGCTTAATGGACCATCACTGGATCAATTGCAACATGATATAAAAAAATACAGAGAATGTGGCTGCTGAGGACAAAATGGCTAGGACAAATATACCAAAATCCAAGACAGCAACCAGTGGCTAAGAAACTGAGCTTGTTGATCAGAAAGGTCGACAGTTCGGCGGTTCGAATCCCTAGTATAGATCTCCTGCATGAGCAGGGGGTTGGACTAGATGACCTCCAAGGTCCCTTCCAACTCTGTTACTGTTAAAGTTAAAGAGGAGGGGAGATTCCAGGCACTGCAGCCAATTGGATCTGGAGCTGCTTCTAGAATGGAACAAAAGCACTGCAGACAATCCACTCTGAAGGGCTAATGATGGCTCAGATCAAAAGCCAGTAGTTTTGCACTGAAGCTGGGAACTATGGGTGCAGAGTGCATTTGCGATGAACTGGGAGAGGGGTGACATCATTCATTTCTGCACTCAGGAAGTAGTGAGAGGCCAGTACTGGTGATGAGCTAAACAGAAAGTCTATATCTGTCCTACTGCTGGGAACTAAGGAATGTGGGGTGGGTGGTGAAGATACAGTGAACCTGTTCCCATCCCCTGGTTTTATAATGCTTTTGGTTGCTGCTCTACTTTATGGTACTTATTTTGTATAATCCTACAAGGTTGCTTCTTTGTGGCATGTTGTTTTAGTAAAACCATGCACAGGAAAACTGTGTCAGTTAAAGGCTGTTTATTTACTTATAACCTTTGGAATCCATACTTGCTACTTGACCATCGTTATTAACAGTCTGCTTATCAGTTGATTCAGGTAATGTTTTTGCAGTGGAACACGGCAGCAAGAACTCAATTTTGTGAAGCAGGATCGTGAGAAGGAAGACAGAAGCTGTGCGGCTATCTTGGGTGAGGTGAACATAAGAATGTGTACATAACTGTCCGTGCATCTGTTTCCAAATATCATTAGATAATCTGGTGCTGCTCAAGGCTGAAAATACCTACCTACAATCTACATCAGTCTACTGCATGAGGTCAAAGCAAGAAATATGAAGTAAATTTTATCTACATCTTGACGGCAATCTTCTCTCCATGCCATCTGAGTTAGATAAGGCTCTGCAAGTGGGAACCTTTGTCTGAACCTAACAAGAGGCTGAATGAGAGCCATCAAACAAGTCGAATCCTGATAAGATAAGGCCCTGTAGGGAGGCAATGCGTAAATTCAAGAACTGGATGTGCAACTTGTTCTGCCTGAGATTGTATTCCTTTCAAAAGCAGGTACTTTGGATCCAGTATGGTCTCCTAGGACCCAGTTTTAGCTGTCAGATTACTCTAATATTCAGGTGGTCTCACTTTCCTCCAATAAATGTAAACATTGCCAAGAAAAAAATTGTAAACAAAGTGGGCTGGATATTCTATCTGTACCTGCTAAGGTTCATTGGGTTCTACTGTGTTCCAGAAACCAATCTGAAAATAGAAATCATCAAAAAATAAGCACTAAGGATATTAGATAGTAAGGATATTGGTGAGAGATAAAGGAATAAGAGCAGATGGATGAGATTTGAGAGTAACAGAGTGCACTTAAAACTGTGTCCCGAAGCTCAGAGAATTTAAATTTCAGCATAAAGACATCATACTGTATCAGTGGTGGGTTCCTACCGGTGCGGTCCAGTGCACCGTTCCGGTAGGGACCCGCTGATTGCGCAATTTGCGCGCGACGGCTCCGGTGCCGTCTTCGCCGGTCCGTCATGCAGCAACCTTTTTTTCTGATTTTTTGGCCTGCGAGGAAGCAAAATCTCGTGAGGGAATGCTCTCGCACGCAAGATTTTGGTGATTTTTTGCTTCCTGCGCATGCAAGAAACGTGTGCATACAGCAAGCATGTGCACATGCGAAACATGATGATCAGAGGTGGGTTCCTGCCGGTACGCTCTTACCTGTTGGTCGCCGCAGAACCGAAGAAGCCGGTGGCATTCGCGGCACGGGGCTTCCCCCGCCCGCTTTCCCCCGCCCGCCTAGACACCGCCATTTGCATTCTTTTGCCCTCTGTGCATGCGCAAAGCGTTCTGCTTGCACAGAGGGCAAAAGAACGCAAATTGCGGCGTCCAGGCGGGTGGGGGAAAGCGGGCGGGGGAAGCCCCGCGCCACGAACGCCATCGGCTTTTCCGTTCTGCGGCGACCAACAGGTAAGAGCGTACCGGCAGGAACCCACCCCTGATGATGATGCGCGTGCAGCACACCGGTAGCCAGGTAAGAGGAACCCGCCCCTGTACTTTATATCTTTCCTTCTCTTCTATATCCATGAGAGAGATATTTTAAATTAAAATACTGACAGCCAAGAGTTGGCTTCCTAAAAGGCACAACAGGCACATACAAAAAGTTTACAACCCAGGTTTGGGGGAAATAAACAGAGAAGGGAGCAGAAGAACAAAATCACCTGCCTGCAAAGGTTCCATTGTTTATTGTTAGGTTGGTTGGCCCTATTGTGAATCTAATTTGGAGGCCTAATTCTCATAAGCATATTCAAAAATGCTTGAAATCAGACCTGATGTTTCTCTTTGTTAGTTGGTTCCAGCTTCATGAAATACTGAAACTAATTTCCCTTAACATTGATAACCAAATATATAGTCAGATGAAGTTCTAGGAAAGCAAGGTTTCCTGTATTCTGGCTTTGTTCCTCCCTGCTGATTCATCTATAGGGCCAGATGAGATTCAGCTGACCTTTATTTACCTGTGAAGGATATGGAAGATTATTAATAGTCACATACCTGCTGGAATGCTGAGAGATTCCCTTAATTAACATTTAGAAAGCTCTTTGAGAAAGTGGGATGAAAGTTGCTCCTGTACCTGAAAGTCATTAAGTATATCTCTTAGGCTTTTGCTAAATTAGGGCAGATGCAGATAGTTATTAAAACAATTAAGGGCTAAGCACTGAACGTATGTTCTCTTCGTGCATCAGCATCTAGGCAGTGGATAAACTCTTTTCCTCCTTACAGGATTCAAGATCTCCATGTTTGTCTTTTCCTGCTTATTGTGGCTTAAAAGCAGCTACTTCCTTTCCCCCAATATACAGTGTAAGAGCAACGTGACGGCATGATTCACTTTCTGCTTCCCAATATAAACGTCGTAAAACGTTTGAATTGAATGCTTCAGAAGTTCTTGTTTTCACAGGTTGCTAGTACAAATCAGGATGTATCAAATTCTGAACTATGCTTTTAAGTCCCTGACCAGGCTGCAAAAGAATCTATCTATTATATTAAATTATCGATTTCACTAGCGTTAAGTAAATCTGATAGAATGAGATAGGTGACTCCACAATATATTTATTTATTTATCAAATTCTATAGCTGACCATGTGGGAGGTGTACAGCGAAACATATAAAAAATAAACATGTCAAAAGCGATCAAGTTAAAAAGCATAAAACACAGCAGAGATTAGATCAGCAAGAGAGGCATTGGTCCCTTGAGATCACCTAGGCCAGGGGTAGGCAAAGTTGGCTCTTCTATGACTCATGGACTTCAACTCCCAGACTTTCTGAGCCAATCATGCTAGCTCAGGAATTCTGGGAGTTGAAGTCCATGAGTCATAGAAGAGCCAACTTTGCCTACCCCTGACCTAGGCCAATTACCTAGCCAGGTCTTGAGGGACGTTGGGAAAATAAGTAGGGATGGAGATGACCTCACTTTAGAAGGGAGAATGTTCCATAAAGTGGCATTGAAACAGCAGAGAAGACCTACTGTACCTGCTTGGGCTTGTCATGTGTAGTTCCCTTATCAACGGGACCTATAGCATGTCTCTCTTCCTGTATCTAATGAGACAAGCAGATATAATCAGGGAAAGGTAATCTTTCAGATAATCTGGCACCATGCCAGGTATGCTTTAACAGTCAAAAGCAGCACCTAGAATTGGACCTGGAAGCCAACTGGCAACCATTGCAACTCATGGAGCAGAGGTGTCACATGAGCTGTTGTAGAAATACACATAACCGCCTGCATCACTGCGTTTTGAAATAGCTGGAGCTCCCAGATAGTCTTCAAGGGCAGCCCCATGTAGTGTCTTTACCAGCTACATGAAATCCTTGTTTGGGACATTGAATATTAAACTGTTGTGTCGATTGGGGGGAGAGAGGGATCACAAAGCTAACATATTTGCGACAGTTCTTTCCCTAAGTTGTAAGAGGTTTCAGGGGATGGCTTAAAAAACAATGAAAATTAGCATGTCTATATATTGCAGGTAGCAATATCTAGGCTACTAAAACTCTTGTTCTTTAACTAGGCAAAATGGTGTATCACAGGGCAAAACCTTTTGAAATAAACTACCTCAAATAAGCTAATTTATCAAATGTGCTCAAAATCTGGGGCCTTTGATTCCTGTGAAATTGAAATTTGGATAATTTTATAAAACATTTTATGTCATAAAAATCATCCTAGAACAACTTATGATGTAATACAAAATGTCACAAAACATTTCCTATGCTGTTTATTGACTGTGCTGTACAGTTGTATGTGGACTGTTTTCAAGGTAGATACAGTCCATGATCCACAATTCCAAGGCAGGAATTGGGTTTGGCTAGTCTAGAGCAAAGAAGGAGCAGGGGGGACATGATAGCAGTATTTCAGTATCTGAGGGGCTGCCACAAAGAAGAGGGGGTCAACTTATTTTTCAAAGCACCAGAAGGCAAGACAAGAAACAATGGATGCAGGGGTGGGTTCCAACTTACCTCACTGCCGGTTTGCTCCCTCCAAAGCTGAAAAAATATGGCAACTGCATGCACAGTGCCGGAACTCAGCTTCTGTGCATGCTCAGAAGGGGAAAAAATAAAAAAAAATTCAAAAAAAATTTCAAAAAAAATTTTTTTTTTAAAAAAAAAAAACAAATTTTTAAAAAAGATTGCGTCCACGGACTGGCACCAACCGATCCAGTTCAGTGACGTCATTGTGACGTCACCAGCGTGTCACTACCAGTTCGGGTGAACCGGTCTGAACCAGGAGGAACCCACCCCTGAATGGATGGAAACTAATCATGGAGAGAAGCAACCTGGAATTAAGGAGAAAACTTCCTAACAGTGAGGACAATTAATCAGTGAAACAACTTGCCTTCAGAAGTTGTAGGTGCTTTATCACTGGAGGTTTTTAAGAAAAGACTGGACACTTATTTGAAATTATATAGGGTTTCCTGTTTGAGCAGGAAGTTTGATTAGAAGACCTCCAATATCCCTTCCAGCTCTATTCTAATTGATTGATTGATTGTTTGATTGATTGATTGATCAAACAAACATCTCTGAATGAATCTCAGCTTTTCCAGGGAAGGCAGTACATTAGAAGCTCTGTTATTACTGAAAGCATCAATGAATCTGGTAAGAAAATGGATACAGCCACAACTGAGCCAAAATTTCCATTGTTCAGCAAGGCAGTTGTTAAATAAATTGTGCTCCATTTGATAACCTTTTTTTGCCACAGTTGTTAAGTGAATCACTGCAGTTATTAAATGAATCATGCAGTTGTTAAGTGAATACAAGTTCCCCCATTGTTGGAAGCTAGCTGGGAAGGTTACAAATGTTGATCACATATCTTGGGACAGCACAACTATCATAAATACATACCAGCTGTCTCGAATTTTGTGCTCGAATTTTGATCATATGACTATGGGGATACTGCAATGATCTTAAGTGTGAAAACACCACTTTTTTCAGTGCCATTATAACTTTTTCACTTAAATGGGTGTGCCTCTGTGTGTATGCTTGTGTGTGTGTGCATTCATGCACGTACAAACTGATGTTGCATAGTTGCAAATAAAGTGAGCTACAAATTAGAAAGACCACAGTTCAGATATTCTATCATAAATTTACTAGATAGTCTATCACTAAAGTGATCTATTTCCTCTCTGCTATAGTTTTATTTTGTTTTATTTATTTGTCAGACATGTACAAGATAGTATGTATTGGTATAAACATAAACATTAGCAAAGTAGGTACAGGTAAATTAGGCAATAGGACAGTAGGACAGGGACGGTAGGCACAATGGTGTGCTTATGCACGCCCCTTACAATAGTTCCCCTATTGCAATATGTAACGTATTTTTCGGACTATAAGACGCACCGGAGTATAAGACGCACCTTAGTTTTTGGGGAGTAAAATAAGAAAAAAGCTGATTGGGGGGTGGATGGCCTCCCTGAATACCCTCAATCAGCTGTTCCCAGAGGTGAACTTTAGCAACAGGTTCGTTGGTTGTGAGCTCTGTGCCTTGCTTTTCCAGCCTGTGAAACCTCCATTTCAGAGGCTTTTTTTCAGCCTGTGAAACCTCCGTTTCAGAGGCATTTTTCCAGCCTGTGAAACCTCCATTTCAGAGGCTTTTTTCCATCATGTGAAACCTCCGTTTCAGAGGCATTTTTCCAGCCTATGAAACCTCCATTAAGAAGGCTTTTTTCCAGCCTCTGAAACCTCCGTTGTAGCCCTGCCCAGCCTCTCAAACGGAGGTTTCAGAGGCTGAAAATAAAGCCTCTGAAATGGAGGTTTCACAGGCTGTTTTCAGCCTCTGAAACCTCCGTTTGAGAGGCTGGGCGGGGCTACATTTGGTGTATAAGACACAGCCAAATTTTCACCCTCTTTTAGGAGGGAAAAAGGTACGTCTTATACTCTAAAAAATACGGTATTTATTTTTTGTTTGACATCTTGCTTTCATTTAGAAGCACATGTACACGGTGCTTGTTCCTCCCCCTTTTCTGCACCATGACTGTAATGGTGTGTGAGAATGACCTTGGGAGGCAGGAGAGGAGCCACAAACAACACAATTGTCATTCAAAATTTACCTCAGCCTAGAAACAGAAGAAATGTAGGAAGCACCTCAGAAGGGATCTTCTCTAGTTTTCCAGGAAGAAGAGGAGAGGTATACAATACTTTCACATTTGCAAGATTCTGTTACTGTAATCTCACAGTGAAGGTTGTGTTACTACCATATTTTGTGCTTCTTATCTACTTTGAAGAGTCACACCATCTGACACAACTGCCCTGTGACCCAAAGGTTTTTTTTTTCAAAAGGCAACTGGACTCCCCCCCCCCCTTGAAGACATTTCGCATTTCATCAATCAGAACTGAAGAAGCTTCTTGGATGAAAAGCAAAATGTCTTCCAGGAAAAACAAAGTCTAGTTGTTTTTTAAAAAAAGCACCTTTCAGACAACTATGACCTGGATGACTGAGAATCTCCATAGACAACCACCCTGTGAGATAGATTGGGCTGAAAGAAAGAAATTGGCCCAAATTTACCCAGGTCTCCCCAGTGCCAGGTCAATATATTAGCCACTACATCACCCCAGTATGTGGCCACGAATGCCTTACTCAATTCTTCACATGAAGTACTTTGGACATTTAAAAGTTCCATACATGCACATTAAAGTTTATTAGACCCCATGAAAATAAAATGCTTCTTTTAAACAGAGCAAATGATTAGTGAGATAGCAGGATAGCCTTTGGCAGAGATCAGATTGATAACCTTTGGCGGAGATCAGACTAGCCCCAAACACCAGTCCTGGGACTACAAAGCAGATCACACTGAATATCTATGTGAAACACAACTATGTGAAGCCATCTATCACAAATGCCTTCTAGATAAAGAGACTCTCTGAGAAGAACAGGTCATGCAAATCAATATTGCATATGCAAAGCATTATATTATAGATAGCAAACTGTTTTAACCACATATGCCTTCTGTAAAAATATAGAAAAATTGAATGGCAATTAAGAAAAGTACTTGGGCATTGAAAGGAAATAAAGATGGGAAATAAGAATACTGAGCTGTAACAGTTTGTAAAACTGTTATTTTTAACTGGCCAATTACTGAATAATTGTTTGGATAATTACTGCAATAAGTGGTTTATGAATGGATGGGAATGCCTAATGAAGCAAAGTTTAAATTAGATATATTTCAGCAAGTTCTATTATAAAGTGGTAAACAACTGAAGAAGCAGGAAGTAGAGTGTGGAATAATTTATAACTGCTCACAGGGAACATTATAAAAAGTGGGGTGCTTCTTCTTAAGGATCTTTTAATATGTTTATAAATAACCAACAGCAGGGTTTGATGGTCAGAGATGCCATAAACACCAATTTAGTCCATGTGGCAAAAATAAAAAAGTAATCCCAAAAGTGATTATAACTTTTCCAGATTGGATAAGCAAGTGATAAATATAAAGCACAGCTGAGCAATGAAAAGCAAGAACAAGGAAAACCCCCAAACACAGAATAAGAGTATTTGTTCCAGAGATTCATCAAAGCCATATAGCAACAGAAAAAGACACGGCTGTTTTTTTATCGGTTAGCTCTTGCCAGAAGTAATCTACAGTACAATGTTCAGCAAGTCATAAGGCTTAGGAGAACTTCAAAATCATGGAAGCCCTGAAGAGGGAAGTACAGAAATCCAGATGTTGTAGGTATAAGTTGGTTAACCCTGATATATGGTGCCCTTAGGCCACATTGTCTGATGGCATCACCTTCTGCCAATGTGAAAATTTGCATGTTTAGAATGACTTGGAAGGAGGGACAGAGTGTTGGTGTCTCCTGGGATTCGCACCTAGAGCAGGAGCTACTCGGTCTTAGACTAAAGCAAGTCTCAAAGAGAAATCAAAGAACTTCATAGAAGCATTGTCTATTCATTTTCAATTCTTTTTTAAAAAATAACAATTATAATATTTCTTTGAGCATTAATAAAGTATATTAAAAAAAAGAAGCATTGTCTATTCATGGCTGGAAACATTATGCTATCCTGACTGAGCGCAGGAAGCCCATTAATACCAGGTGTTGAGGACATCTAAGGAAGGTTGTTCCCTCATGGAACATAGAATCACAGAGCTGGAAGGAACCTCAGAGGTCTTATTGTCCAACCCCCCTACTCAAGGGGGATACTTATACTATCCCAATCAAATGGTTATTCAGTCTATTTTTGAAAACCACCAGAGATGGAAAACCTACAGTTCTGGGAGGTAAGCTATTACATTGATTAATTGTTCTTAATGTCAGAAAATTTCCCCTTACTTTTAGGTTGGATCTCTCTTTAACAAGCCGTCGCCCATTACTTCTTGTCCTGCCCCCTGCTGCTTTGGAGAATAACCCAACCCCCTCTTCTCTGTGACAACCCCTCAAGTGAATGGACCAGCTTGTCCCTTCAAAGTTGCCTCTGCCAACTCATCACTGCCAAGCCTCATTGCAGGCCAACTCAACATAGCCAATTCACCACAGGAACAACTCACCACAGGCAACTGAAGGGAGAGCCAGGCAGGTGGGCGAGCAAGCAGAGCGGCTGAGCACAGAGCAGAGGCAGCAGTGGGAGGTGTGTGAAAATGGGACACTCCCATCTATTGTCACCACTCTGTGCTCTGCTCACCCACTTCTTCGCCTGCCCACCCGTCTCTCCCTCTGACTGCCTGTGGAGTTGTCCGCCCCCCCCCCCCAGTGAATTGGCCATGTTGAACTGTTCTGCGATAACTTGGCGGCAGTGAGTTGGTAGAGGCAACTTGGCGGTGGTGAGCTGGTCGCACCAAGTTTTCCTAGACCTGCCCCCCCCCAAGTACTGGAAGACAATTATTATGTCCTCCCTAATCCTTCTCTTCGATAGGCTAGCTCCCTCAATCATTCATCATATGATTTAGCCTCCATACTCTTTTTCATCTGTTGCTCTTCTCTGCACGCTTTCTAAGGTCTCAGCATCTTTATTTTATTGTGGTGAACTGTGTGTAGTATTGCAAGGGAGGCCTCACTAGTGCAATATAAAGGGGTATTATCAGTTCTTATGCTCCTGGTATTATCTTTCTGTGGATGCAGCTCAGGACTGCATTGGCTTTTTTGGCAGCTGCAGCACACGGCTGGCTCATACTTAGGTGGCGGTCCAGTTAAGTCCTTAATTACTTGTTTGTTTCCTTCCCGGAGGCATTTGCTTGGCTAGAAAATGCTGGAATAGCTAAGCCTTCCATGCCTGTTGTTATGAGTAGTTTATTTAACATTATAATCAATCATCTACTGATTGATGAATCTGTTAATTATAGCAATTGCAGATTTAACTCTCATCAAAAAAGGGAATCATTTCTTATGTAGTAATGGCTGCCCAATATTCTTTCATTCACTCTGGCAGGGTTGTGGAGCTGTCTGCTCTGGAAGCAGATACGCTCAGCACCGAAGGCAATTTCAGGATTGCCGGTAGCTACAGAGATCAAATACCACAAGTTGCTTACGAGCCAAAAGGAATTCATCATAAACTCACCACCCACCGACAAAAAGTGGAGACTTCAGCTTTTTAGTTCAGCAGAATCCAACAGCGCATTAGATCGTGTGCAATCTTGCTTTTAAGCCACAGTACCTCATTATTTGAACCACTGCCCTGACAGTCAGTGGATTAGAAGTCTTCCTTATAGAACTTTTCCTTTGAAAAGCCTTTTCTTTAATGACAATGATCTGTTTAGAGAGTTTGCATAATGTTAGAACACACCTAGATAAAGTCATTGCCTTACGCACGACAAGCAAACTATCTCTTGAATAAATCTCTTTATTCAAAAATAACTTGGTTAAGAAGTCTGGACCAAAACAGGATTATGTATTCAAATTAATATGTAAAAGACTGATGTGGCCACCTAGTGATTGTTTTTTGGTCTTAGACTATCCAGATGATAATCCCGCAATGAATAAAAATCGCATTGCTCTGCAATGAAATGTGTGTGCATATGCCTTCAAGTCAGCTTGACTCCTGGAGACTGCTTGCACAAATCCCTGGGAGAGAACGTGACTGACCCAAGGTTACCCATCTGACTTTGTGCCTAAGGCAGGGCTAGAACTCACAGTCTCCCGGTTTGTTAAGGTGAGAATAAATCTCATAGAGGCGATGTGGATCTTGTTTTGGAATTCAAACATTTAGAAATAAAGCTGAGATTAAAAGTCTAATAGAAAATATTTATTTCGGTACAAAAACAATAAATTCTGAATAATTACATTCTTGCTAATAAATCGTGACTGCTCCCGGTCAGAATCAGACAGAATAATAATAATGGAGAATCAGGAATGCACACATGTGCATAAGATCACATCATGTGTCCTGCTTGTATTGGAATGTACCATAATATTAGGATAGGGATGCATCACCCTGCATAGACATACAACTGACAATATTCACTACGTGACACGGTTTCTAGCTTGCTACCTTAACCACTACTCCAAACTGGTGCTCTGCAGTGAACTAGTTTTAGAATTAATACCTCACCTATTTGTACTTAACATACATTTTAACATGATCAGATTAATTATGAATCTGGCATACTGATGATGTCACCTATACATCAGTGGACTGCCAAATATAGTCCGACCTTTTAACATTATGGGAAACCCAAATCTAGATGGAAGGTTTTGGTGTGACTATAACAGTGATGAGGTTTAGGTCATGAAGTTTATCCAGTCATTCAAGAGGTCATTAGGTAGCATTCAAGCCTCATTACGCAAGTTACAATCTGCCTTGGAGGGATTTTGCAGTAACCTAGTTTTGACAGACAGGTTGACTAGTGTCACCTTTACTTGATCCCTTAGGACAGTGATGGCGAACCTATGGCATGCGTGGCACAGGTGGCACGTGGAGCCATATCTGAGGGCACGCGAGGCGTTGCCCTATGTCAGCTCCAGCATGCATGCGCATGCTGGCCAGCTGATTTTTTGCCTTCTTTGTGGCCATTTTCGCTCTCCCCAAGCTTCAGGAAAGCCTCCTGAAGCCTGGGAATGGTGAAAAATGGCCCAATGGGCCAACTGGAAGTTCATTTCTGAACTTCTGGCTGGCCCGTTGGGCTGTTTTTCGCTGTCCCCAGACTTCAAGTGGTTTTCCTGAACCCTGAGGACAGCGAAAAACACCCCAACAGGCCAACTGGAAGTCATCAGTGAGGCCTGTGCACATGCGCGGGGGGCAGTGCGGGGTGTGTGCAGTGTGGGGGGCAGCGCGGGGGTTGTGTGCATGTACAGGGGAGGGCATTGCATTATGGGTGTGGGCATGCGCATGCACGCTATCATGCGTGCACGCACCCTTTTGGCACCCAAGCCAAAAAAGGTTTGCCATCACTGCCTTAGGACAACTAGGTAGTTTGAAGCATTGCAAGTATTTCAGTTGGACTAATAAACAGATTACAGAAGTTCTTGATCCAAGCTCCCAGCAAGAAAAATGCAATTTGATCAATAACACTGAGAGTATTATCACAGAAATCCATTTGCTCTAGAATATAATTTTAGATTAATTATGCAGTTACCAGGAGATTTCATCAGCAACGAAGCAGTGATATTCCTTTGCCTAAACATGACTGTACAATGATTAAAGCATAATAGGGAAGAAATAAATGTTCAAAATCGTGGGGGCCATGAAGAGGGTAGTACGGAAAGAACTTGATTGCCTTGGGGAAATCCTTGTCACAAATCTATGACGGGCAAAGGGCTATGTGAATACACCAGAATATGGAACAAGTGTATGGAATTATTAAAATTCTCTGTTACTTTTTCACATAATGTGTAAAAACAAGTAGTTTTTACTAAAGTCAAACTAATGGGAACGGATTTTGAACTTCCTCCTTGTAGATAACTTAAATTAGTATTACGATTTTCACTGATCATTTGTGTATGTTATACTTCCACACACAGAGGAAGAAGGATGTAAATCCCAGGGTTCTCAGGGCCCTGGGCTCAGGATGCTGCTGCTTAACGCCAGGTCAATTATCAACAAAGCCCCCCTGATACGTGATTTAATCACAGAGGAGGGGGCAGACCTGGTATGTGTTACCGAGACCTGGCTAGGGCAGGAGGGGGGAGTAGCCCTCTCCGAGATATGCCCAGCCGGTTTCTCGGTGCAGCACCATTCTCGACCCCAGGGAAGGGGGGGAGGAGTGGCAATTATAACGCGTGGAAATCTGCATCCTCGTAGGATCCCTGCCCCGGAGATTGTTGGGTGTGAGGCGCTCCTTCTGAAGTTGGACTTAGGGGTTCAGGTGGGCCTTTTCTTAACGTACCTGCCTCCCAGCTGCGTAAGTAAGGCTCTGCCTGAGCTGCTCGAGGCAGTAGCCGGCTTGGCGATTGAGTTCCCTAGGCTTATGGTGCTGGGGGACTTCAACTTGCCATCTGCTGGCGAAACCTCTGGGATAGCTCAGGAGTTCATGGATTCCATGACAACCATGGACCTGACCCAAGTAATTCAGGGTCCGACTCATGAGGGTGGTCACACGCTTGACCTAGTGTTTCTTTCGGGGCAGTGGAGAGATGATCTGAAGATAAGGGATATAGTCATCACCCCACTGTCATGGTCAGATCATTTCCTACTGAGGCTGGATTTCACAACCCCATTCCTCCCCCGCAGGGATGCGGGACCGACTAGGTGGTTCCGCCCCAGGCGCCTAATGGAGCCGGATGGATTCCAGTGGGAACTTGGGGAAATACCTGAAACCCTGGTACACAATTCGGCTGACTCCCTGGTGGCTGCTTGGAACACCGCAGCATCAGGGGCTCTAGACCGAATTGCGCCTAAGCGACCTCTCCATGGCAGTGGATCCCGGAAAGCTCCCTGGTTTACCGAGGAGCTCCGGGAGATGAAACGCCAGAAGAGACGTCTGGAGCGCCGCTGGAGGACCAAGAGGGCCGAGTCTGACCGAACACTATTAAGAATTTACATCAGATCTTATTTAGTGGCAATAAGGGTGGCAAGATGATCCTATCTTTCCGCTCTTATTGCGTCCGCAGATTCTCGTCCAGCCGCCTTGTTTAGGGTGACTCGCTCCCTCCTTGGAAAAGGGGGGAGCGAGGAACACTTACAAGGCAGAGCTGAGGAATTTGCTGAGTTTCTGTCGGATAAAGTCGCTCAGATTCGGTCAAACCTGGACTCTGGCAGGGCAGAGTCCATAGAGTTGACGGGGGCAAGTCCTAGTCCATCATTATGGGAAGAGTTTGGGCCTGTTCTCCCGAGGATGTGGACAGGGCTATGGGAGCAATGGGTACCTCCACCTGTTTATTGGACCCATGCCCCTCCTGGCTGGTCTCGGCCAGCAGGTCGGTGGCACGCGGCTGGATCCAGGCGGTGATCACCGCTTCTTTGAGGGAGGGATCCGTACCGCAGTCGTTAAAAGCTGCGGTGGTGCGACCCCTCCTGAAGAAGCCTTCCCTGGATCCAGCTGATTTGAAGAACTATCGTCCAGTCTCCAACTTACCTTTCTTAGGGAAAGTTGTGGAGAAGGTGGTGGTGACTCAGCTTCTGCAGCTCCTGGATGAAACAGATCATCTAGATCCTTACCAGTCGGGCTTCAGGTGCGGCTACAGTACAGAAACTGCCTTGGTCGCCCTGATGGATGATCTCTGGCGGGCCCGGGATGGGGGGAACTCCTCCATCCTGGTGCTACTTGACCTCTCAGCGGCTTTCGATACCATCAACCATGGTATCCTTCTGCATCGGCTCGGCGAGTTGGGAGTGGGAGGCACCGTTTTACGGTGGTTCTCCTCTTATCTCGCCGATCGGATGCAGTCGGTGTTGGCAGGAGGGCAGAGATCGTCCCCTAGGCCCCTATCATGTGAGGTGCCTCAGGGGTCGGTTCTCTCGCCCATCCTGTTTAACATCTACATGAAACCGTTGGGTGAGATCATTCGCAGACATGGGTTGTGTTTCCATCAGTACGCTGACGACACCCAGCTGTACATCACCACCCCGTCTGACTTCAGGGAGGCAGTTGATGTAATGTGCCGTTGCCTGGACAACGTTAAGATCTGGATGGGGAGGAACAGACTCAGACTCAATCCCGACAAGACTGAGTGGCTGTGGATATTGCCTCCTAAGGACCATGACAACTATCCCTCCTTGGTCTTTGAGGGTGCGAAACTGACTCCCTCAGACCAGGTCTGCAACTTGGGGGTCCTCCTAGATCCACAGCTAAAATTGGACCACCATCTTTCTGCTGTGGCTAGGGGGGCCTTTGCACAGGTCCGCCTAGTGCACCAGTTGCGGCCATACTTGGAGAAGGAGGCTCTACTCACGGTCACTCATGCCCTTGTCACCTCGCGTTTGGACTACTGCAATGCGCTCTACATGGGGCTACCCTTGAAGAGTATCCGGAGACTTCAGTTGGTGCAAAATGCGGCTGCGCGTGCTGTGGTGGGTGTGCCAAGGTACACCCACGTGACACCAATACTCCGCCAGCTGCATTGGTTGCCCATCGGTCTCCGGGTCCAATTCAAGGTGTTGATCACCATCTTTAAAGCCCTTCATGGCTTAGGAGCAGGATATCTTCGGGACCGCATTCTGCCTCATACTTCCCTCCGACCGGTTAGGGCCCACAGAGTTGGCCTCCTCCAGGTCCCGTCGGCCAAGCAATGCTGGCTGGCGGGCCCTAGGGGGAGAGCCTTCTCTGTGGCCGGCCCCGTGCTCTGGAACCAACTACCCCCAGAGACCCGGACCATCCCCACTCTGCTGGCCTTCCGAAAAGCCGTGAAAACATGGCTTTTCCTGCAGGTGGGGGGGACAGCTTAATCCATCCGAGCTCACCCCCCCCAAGTATGTATGATGTTGAATGGATGTTGTTGTTTTAATACTGTTTTTAAAAATTTGTACTCGTTTTTTTAATTATATGTATTTTGGTTATTCTTGTATTTTTCCCTGTTGTACGCCGCCCTGAGTCCTTCGGGAGTTGGGCGGCATATAAGAATAACAAAATAAATAAAATAAATAAATAAATAAAATGTTCTGAAGAACTGGAACTAGAATAAGAGAGCAGCAGACAAAGAAAGGAAAAGAAAGTAGTTTCTTTTCTTATTGCAATGAGTTACATTTTTAAATGATTGGAAAACTCAATTCAGATCTCTCAAATAACCTTTTGGCTGTACAAACGAGGAACAAAACTCCTGAACTATTTCTTATAACATGAGACCTACCTCTCTATTGTTGGCCCACTTTCTGATTCTCAATGATAAAGCCCATGAAAGGTCCTCCCATCTATAGTCACCTCACTGTGATTCAGTGGACTCCTTCCAGATGAAAATGAGGTTGATTATCACAGAAGAATCTCATCCTCTTTCTGTTTAGAAAGTCATCCTCCCCATCTGCCTCCATTCAGACATATTACAGCAGTCACAGGGCATTCACATGTCAGAGGCATACCTTCAGTACAGAGTTGATTCTTGAATGTATAATCCATATCTCTTGATCTAAAAAAGAGCTCAAACTTCCAATACCTCTGTGAGCAGAAAGGACTGTCTTCTGCTGAATAAGTGATGAGGCATATATAGTGAAGTTCAGATGCCTGGCCATTATAGTTTGACTTAATGCTAAAATAGCTACATCTGTGTGTACCTCTGTACCAGGATGACCAATTAAGCATGCTATAAGATCACTAAATTATATCCAAGCACCTCTCATTGAGTACATAATGCTGACAATTAGAAAGAAAATGATGGAAAAATTTACAGCTGAGGTAGCATCACTCAAAAATAATTATGGACAAGAGACTATAGAGACCATTGAGGTTAAAGAAAGAAAGAAAGATTATATTGAAATCATTTACAAATAGTGTTAGATTAGCGCGCGGGCAAGGAGAGACGAGCCGTAGAACAGTTCAGCACTTTATTGCAAGTTTAAATGCAAGAACAAGAACTGACCGCCAGCTGCAGGGAAGCCGCTTTTAAGGGCTCCCTGCAGTTCAGTCGGCCAATGACAGGCGTTCAAATCTGCCGCCGCTATTCGGGCCAATCAGCGGTGGCTATGCAAATTTACTACATACCTCCGTACGTAACAAATAGGTTGATTTTTATTTGTTTGTTAAATTTAGGTACCGCCCATCTCACTCTCAGAGTGACTTTGAATGGCTTGCAGAATAACAAATATTTGCAGGAAATGAGTATGTTTAGCAACCAACTTCAGTAGGAAATGGTAGAAGAAGACAATTGGAATCAAAGCTAGAAGTAAAAATGTAGATCACATTGCTTTTTTAACTAAGAGTACAGAAGTCTCAAATATTCAAATGTTGTACATCTTCCAGAGCCATGTTTTGTGAGATGGATGTAATCTAATGTAAATTAGATTAATAAATTAACTAATAACTGGGGAGTCCTTGGGGACCTCTGACCTTGATTGTTTTCATGGAGACATTTCATTAACTGGCTAGGTTACATCTTCAGTGCTAGATGGAAGTAGTTTTCTCCCTCCCTCCCTCTCTCTCCCCGTCCATGTTGGTGGGAGTGTTGTTTTCTCCTTGGTAGTTCATTGATTAACATTGTTGTTTCCTGTTTGACTGTTTGTCTGAGTTGGTACTTCCTTGAGTAGGGTATTGTTTACTGCTTGTTTGTTTATCTGACATTAATCCTAGTGTTGATCCATGTTTATCTGGGTGTTGCTTGCTGAAGAGGAAATGTTCTGATTTTTTATTTCCTTTTTAGGTTTTTATTGCCTCTTTTGAATGGTGTTTAAAGGTTGTTTATCATTATATATCCATTGATGGTTGATTTGTGCCAAGCTTCCAGGAACTTCCCTACCATTTTTGGATTTAGCTTGGAATAGGATGCTTACAGTTTATCAGTTGAAACTATGGTTAAATCACGTCTTCTGAGATTAAGGAGTTTTCCTCATGTCTTATGACTGCTAGTTGGTGTTCACCGCTGTGCTATGCTAATCTTCTGCCTGTTTGCCCTACGTTGTGGCTGTTACAATCTTTACACTGTATTCTGTACATGATTCCTGTTTTTCTTCTTCTTGGGTCTTTTGGTTTAATTAAGATGTTTTGGAGGGCTTTAGATGGTTTGTATACTATCGTGATATTTTTCCTAAGGATCATGGGGGGGCAGAAATAGCACAAACCTATATGCGGAGAGAGGAAGGACAAGGGAGTGACTCAGGTGCCTAGTAGTAAGGTAAGACTGGCTGGGGGGGGGCACCAGAGGTTGACAGGTAAGAGACGTATCTGAATTGGGAGTAGGGATGTGGTTTTCCTAGTAGACTGTGGCTCCACAGGTTCTTCCCACCTCCCAGCAAAATGGCAGGTAGTTCTGCAGGTCAGTCGAAAAAAAGGTGAAGCTTCACCAAGGGTCTCTTGAAGATCATGAAGGGAAGGGAAATGCCTACATTACATGTGGAAAAAAGAATCACCCAGTGTGTCACAGGTTGTCTAGTCATACTTAATGTTAAATTCACCCTTTGTAAATATTCTTAAAATATCTCTTCCCAAACAATTTTCAATCCAGATTTTAATTGGGGTGGGGTGTGGCATATGGTTAATTAAGTTGGTGTGATACACAGCAAGTGTCTTTTTGGCCATTGCTATTTTCTTGACAAGGAGAATCCATCAAGATTTCATTACATCAGTCCAGTCTGGTTTTGAGTTAGCAATGACTAAACTAGCAAATATTTGTTGCAGCACAATGGATTTCCAAATTAACATTGTGTTGTCCCTTCCTTTTATGGGTTTTCTCACATTTATTTTGCTATATTCCATCCAGTCTGGAGATAGGGAGCCTAAAGATAATGGCTGAGTTTGCCCATTCATAAGTTACTATATTTGCTGCCTTCTGAGCTGATTAATCACTTTGGAGTTCCTCTCTCCATTTTCTTTCCACATTATGTTGGAGGAGCTGCTTTTCTGATTATTCACCAGGATGCAGGCCTCTCAGTGCATGGTATGGTATCCTTGTTGGTGCACAGGGAAATTCCCTTAATTACACTAGTGTCATAATCACACCACATGATTGATCCATAAACACCGTGCGAGTCCTTGAGAAGTTAGGTTTTTGTTGTTTTGTTTTAAATAAAAGCCTTCTGAACTCTTTCGAGTATTTCACAGCTGATCTTTGAAAGTGAAAGAGGAGAGTGAAAGAAAAGCAAAATCAATTCCCCTAGGACAGGGGTAGGCAAACTATGGCTCTTTGAGGACCTGTGGACTTCAACTACCAGAATTCCTGAGCCAGCCATGCATGGCTGGCCCGTGGGCCGTGAGTTTGACACCCCTGGTTTAGGTGGAAACCACCCAGCAGTCTCTCTTGGGTAAATGTTTTGTATTACTCTTCTTGTTGTGAGCCACCCAGAATCGAGCAGCATCCAAATTTAATAATACTTTTTTCTCCACTCCCATTTTTATTATTTGGTGTGGCTTTGAGAGAAGAATGATCTTGCACTGATTGTACCAAATAGGTTTGGACTGTGAACCTACATTATTTTCGCCATAAATTTCAGGACCGTACTGCAAATCAATGCATAACTAACTCTGTATACGTAACTGTGTGAATTGAGCCAGTTGTCCACAAGCAGTAAAATAAGAAGGCGGACTGGGTGGCTCCCTCCCCATCACATTTCAGGTTTACTCTTTGTAAGGGTTTAAAAGTAACCGTAACAGGGAAATCTCAAGGATTGGGATCAGGACCTGCTTGGTGGTGGGATGGTTTCACAAGCAAGTTAGGTCTAACATTCCACCCCCCCAAAAAATGATCAGCTTTGCACAGGCAAAATAGGGGCCCTATCAAAACTCATGTTGGTCATTGTTCCTTTCAGTGCACAAAGTGCACTGCTCAGATATGGTAACCTATATCTGAGCATGCGCTAGAATGGCAGCTCCCTGGTGAATGCTGTGGAAATGGTGAGGAAATGGGGGTCTCTGCAGGCATTGGGTGCCAACTTTGTTTTGGCCCCATGCCCAGTAAGCCGAAGGCTGGACATGCCTAACGAGCCGTCTCTTGCCTGAATAGGTATTAGGACAGCTCAGCAACGAGGGAAAAAAGGCGGAGCAATGTGGGATAGGCAGCCGCAGCGATGGCTTCTCTCAACGTTACTCACGCTTCAAGATTTTCCAGCAGTTTTGTGGAGCTTTGTGGGGAACCTTGCTGGACTCTGACAACAGGCAGGTCTCTGAGTGCTGGCCCCCATGGGACTGGAGATGGTCGGGGGGTCCAGCAGAGCTCTGGCAGAGCGGGGAGGAACGGAACATGGAGGAAGCCTGGTGCACCCCCCCCTTGGTAGAGGGGGTTTGGTGCACCCTCCCAGATTTCTATCTGGGTTATGCCGGCAGCTGGAAAAACCTGGAGCTGCCGGAGTTGCTAAGCTGCTGTGAGGATGCCGCTGGTGTTGCTGCTGGCATTTGTTGACATCTATGCCATCTTTTGCAGCACGCCCTTCCACAGACCCAGATTGAATAGACTGAGGTTTATTGTCCAGCTGCCTCGGGGATCATCTTACAGGCCAACTATACATCTTATGGCCATTATATAACTTCTGGGCGTTTTATTACTATCATCATCATTTACCTTATAGGTAATGTTTTTGCTCCCTCCTTCGAACTTGGCAATATATCATCTATTTCCATCTGTTATCCAGTGACTTCTGGCTTGAGGGGAAAGAGATGGTAGGCGGGCTGGAGCTACTGAGGCTAGTCCGATGGAAACTTATTCTTATCAGCAGGCTGGAACGGAGTTTTGCTCACCAGAACTTCTTATTATCTACCATTGTGAGAGAATGGATGGGTCGGCTTTCCTGCCTGCAGACACGTAATCTGACTGCCCCTTCATTGTGGGAGAATGTAGGGGCCCAAACCTCAACCTCCTTGCTTTAGCCTCCTCAACATCTTTTTACATCTTCAACCCCTCGAAATATGACTTTTATGGATCTGGAGCCCCCTCTCCTCACCCCACCATTTATGTGATGGGCTACTCTCCAAGGGAACTGCTTGCACTGCGAGATGCCCCCCCCCTCACGGCGATGGCCCCCTGTATTATCAAGGGCCTTCCTCGATGACGGGTTTTGGAGCCCTGAGAGATGGCATGCAACAAAAAGGGGTTTAAGAGGTTTTTTGTTTAAATTAATGTATAAATATGTTTTAAGGGGAATTGGGAATACAACCAAAGGGGATTGGGGGGGAAATCCTCCTAGGCTGGCGCATAGCCCGGCACGGGGTAACGAGCGAGAGGATGTTGGGCAAGGGATTGGGGAGCAGTCTATGGAAAATGGACATTTGAATGAGGGTTGTGCCATCAGCACGGTGATGGGAAGGGGCAGATATGGAATCGGGAGCAAGAGACCATATCATGTATCGGGGATGCGCACTCGCTGCTTAAAAGCGATTGCGCGTCCCGGTCTCTACAGCTCACCCCGGATACTGGGTGGCTTAGATACTCAGGACCCGAGTCTTCGGCTGATGATATGCAATGCCAGGCCCATGGTAAATAAAGGCCCCCTCATTCACGATCTTATTGTTGAGGGGGGAATGGACCTGGCGGGTATCACGGAGACCTGGTTGGGGCCGGAGGGAGGTGTCCCTCTGGTGGAGATTTGCCCACCAGGTTTCAGAGCATTCCATCAGCCGAGGGCTCAGGGGAGGGGCGGGGGGTGGCAGTTGTTATTAATGAGGGTCTTGGGCCAAGGGAGACCACTGTGCCACAGATAGCTGGTTGTGAGTCCCTCCTTGTGAAATGGGGCCATGGGGTTCAGAAGGGCTTGCTGCTTACGTACCTGGCTCCCTGCCGCGTAGCATCTGCCCTTCCTGAGCTAATCGACACGATAGCCACGGTGGCGGTTGACACACCCAGGCTTTTGGTCATGGGAGATTTCAACCTGCCATCTGTTGGTGAAACATCTGAGTTGGCTCGGGAGTTCTTGGCTTCCATGATGGCCATGGACCTAACCCAGTTAGTTCATGGCCCCACACATGAGGGAGGACACACTCTAGACTTGATTTTTGTCTCTGGCCAGTGGTTGAGTAGTCTTGATATAGGGGATGTAGTCATTAAACCCTTGTCATGGTCAGATCACTCACTCCTTCACCTAGACCTCCATACCGCTTCCCCACACCGCAGGGAGGCGGAACCAGTTAGATGGGTCCGCCCCAGGCACCTGATGGACCCGGACAGGTTCCAGACGGAGCTTGGGCCACTTCCTGATGATCTAGGCCTCAACTCGGCCGAGGACCTGGTTGCCGCCTAGGACAGGGCGGCCGGTGGGGCCTTGGACCGAGTTGTGCCTTTGCAGCCTCTGACTCAGCTCCGATCCCGCTCGGCTCCCTGGTTTACTGAGGAGCTGAGGGAGATGAAGTGCCAGAAAAGACGCCTAGAGAGCGGTTGGAGGGCCAGTCTCTCTGAATCTGATCGAACACTGGTAAGGTCGCATATTAAGACCTACCTAGTGGCGAAGAAAGCGGAGAAATCGAAGTATTTTTCCACTCTCATCGCGTCATCAGAGAATTGTCCAACAGCCCTGTTCCGGGTGACCCGTTCCTTACTCCATCAAGAAGCGCGGGAGGATCCCCTGGAAGGCAGGGCTGAGGACTTTGGACGATATCTACATGACAAAATTGCTCAGATTCAGGGGGAACTGGACTCCAACTGGGTGGATACGGACGCGTCTTGAGAACGTTATCTGGGAAGAGTTTGACTCGGTGACCCCTGAGGATGTGGACAAGATTCTGGGGAGGCTCAGTGCAGCCACATGTTTATTGGACCCGTGTCCCTCCTGGTTAGTGCTGGCTACCCGGGAGGTTACACGAGGCTGGCTCCAGGGAATTATTAACGCTTCTTTGGGGGAGGGTTACTTCCCCATGGCTTTGAAAGAAGCGGTGGTGAGGCCTCTCCTCAAGAAGCCCTCCCTGGACCCAGCAATTTTAGCTAACTATCGCCCTGTCTCCAACCTTCGCTTCGTGGCGAAGGTTGTTGAGAGTGTGGTCGCATGACAGTTTCCCCAGTACTTGGAGGAATCATCATACCTAGATCCGTTCCAGTCGGGTTTCAGGGCCGGGCACAGCACGGAAACGGCATTGGTCACATTGGCTGATGATCTCTGGAGGGCTCGGGACAGGGGCTGTTCCTCTGTCCTGGTCCTATTAGATCTCTCAGCGGCTTTTGATACCATCGACCATGGTATCATGCTGCACTGGCTGGAAGAGTTAGTGATAGGGGGCACCGTTTTTCGTTGGTTCTCCTCCTTTCTCTCCAACCGGTCGCAGTTTGTATTGGCAGGGGGGCAGAGGTCGTCCTCGAGGCCTCTTACATATGGAGTGCCCCAGGGGTTGATTCTCTCGCCCCTTCTGTTCAACATCTATGTGAAGCCGCTGGGTGAGATCATCCATGGCTTTGGGGTGAAGTACCATCAGTACGCCGATGATACACAGCTGTACATTTCCACCCCAGGCCACCCCAATGATGCCCTTGAAGTGATGTCCCGGTGCCTGGAAGCTATGCGGATCTGGATGGGGAGAAACCGACTCAGGCTCAACCCTTCCAAGACGGAGTGGCTGTGGTTCCCAGCGTCTCGATATAGTCAGATGATTCCATCTCTGACTATCGGGGGCGAGTCTCTAGCCCCCGCCGAAAGGGCTCGCAATCTGGGTGTCCTCCTGGATCCACAGCTGTCCTTAGAGGACCATCTGACAGCTGTGACCAGGGCGGCCTTTTATCAGGTCCGCCTGATACGCCAGTTGCGGCCCTTTCTGGATCGGGATTCCCTGTGCACAGTCACCCATGCCCTGGTCACGTCGCGTCTGGACTACTGTAATGCTCTCTACATGGGGCTCCCCATGAAGAGCACCCGGAGGCTCCAACTGATCCAGAATGCGGCCGCGCGGGTGGTTTCGGGGGCTAATTGGCGCTCCCATATAACACCCCTCCTGCGCGAGCTGCACTGGCTTCTGGTGGTCTACCGGGTGCGCTTCAAGGTGCTTGTTACCACCTTTAAAGCGCTCCATGGCATTGGACCTAGGTATCTCCGAGACCGCCTGCTGCCACAAACTGCCTCCCATCGACCAGTGCGCTCCCACAGAGAGGGCCTCCTCGGGGTGCCATCAGCCAAGCAGTGTAGGCTGGTGACGCCCAGGGGGAGGGCCTTCTCTGTGGGAGCACCCACCCTCTGGAATCAGCTCCCTCCAGACTTAAGAACAATTCACGACCTGTCCACCTTCCGCCGTGCCCTCAAGACGTATTATTTTTATCAAGCCGGGCTGGCGTGAAAAAGTTTTTGGGGTTTTTAAAATTTTAAGATTTTACTAAATTTTAATTGTATTAAATTAGGGCCACATTGAATATTTTATTTTAAATGTATTTTAATGTTTTTTACTTGGCTTAAATGTATTTTAATGTTCTTTTACTTGGCTGTTCACCGCCCTGAGTCCCCTGGAGAAGGGCGGTATATAAATTTAATTAAACTTAAACTTAAACAAAGCCCGGGAAATAGTTGCAGAACCCCAAGTTTGAGAATCTTTGCAAAATATAACTTAAAGCTGCATGGAGAACTTTCAGAAGTTTCACAAAAAGTACAACAACCGAGGCCTGGCTTAAAACTGCTCTTTCTATGTTGCTGCTGCCATTATAAGACAATGTACAGAGATGCTATAGAACAATACACGAGCACACAATAGATTCAAACTCAATGTAAACCGCTCGAAACCCGACTGCAGAAAATACGACTTCAGCAACAGAGCACAATACGACTTCAGCAACAGAGTAATCAGTGCCTGGAATGCACTACCTGACTCTGTGGTTTCTTCCCCAAACCCCAAAAACTTTAACCTTAGACTGTCTACAGTCGACGTCTCCCCGTTTCTAAGAGGTCTGTAAGGGGCGTGCATAAGCACATCATCGTGTCTACCATCCCTGTCCTTCTGTCCTATTGTCTACCTATACATACTTTGCTTTTGTTTATGTTTATATCATACCTGTTATCTTGTACACGTGTTGACAAAAAAAAGCGGTACAAGTGAAGGTGGTACAAGTGAAGGTGGTACAATTCTCAGTCCTATTTCTGCTTCACACACACTCAAAGCTTTTCTAAGCTGGAGTTCCTTGTTGGGCAAGTTACAGCTTCAGTGTTGCAACCCAGGGTGAGTGAGGAAGTGAACCAAACCACCTGGGACGCCAGGATGCTATGGAGGTTGAACCCACAGAATTTAAAAGCACTGGAGTGTAGCACTGGAGTGTTGCAAAAGAAGTTGACAACCACAGTGAGCCTTTTACCAAAGCCACAGAATCCTGGTTCCTCTGTTCTTTACACCACATATTTTGCATATATATTATATATACTGTAGGCATATCTCATATCCAGAGATATGAACAGCTGTAGTGACAAATGAACCACTTATGCATCCTTGATTGCATAATTTGCCTAGAGGATAGATACATAATGATGCTGGAATTACATATAATCAACTAAGGAAAGATGGTTTGGGAAAAGAAAGAAAGAAAATCACAACCTCAACCACAGCCCCAAAAGCTTCTCCCTAATTCGGTTATTTTATTAAACAAAATGGTTCTAAGGCGGAAATCCTTTGAAATTCCCCCATTAGAATCCATGTACTACAATTTACTTTATAAGACAAAGCTTGTGTGTGAGAGATGGTATCAAACCAGACACCTGCAAAACGTCTTCTCTTTTCCTTCAAAACGAAGGGCTCAATTTTTCAAACTATATAAGACCAAAAATGTTCACTTGGCTTTGCTTTTTTCCTTCCATTATTTCTGTCGATTATGAGAAAAACCAGCACAGGGTTTCTTTGGGAAGTCGGTAATAGCTGCATTGCATAGAAAAAGAAGAGGAGCAAAGAGAACTGTAAATCCAGATTTTTTTAACTGAAATAAACCTGGGTACTTCCTAAAATGAATAAATATTTTATTTATTTTTATTTATCTCATTTGTATAGCTCCCAATCTCACATAATGACTCTGGGTGGCATGCATAATAGCAGCAATAGCAATAGCAGTAGCACTTATATACTGCTTCACAGTGCTTTACAGCCCTATCTAAGAGGTTTGCAGAGTCAGCCTATTGCCCCCAACAATCTGGGTTCTCATTTTACCCACCTTGGAAGGATATAAGGCTGAGTCAACCTCGAGCCGGTCAGGATTAAACCTCTGATAGTGAGCAGTGAGTTAGCCTGTAATACTGCATTCTAACCACTGTGCTACCGTGGCTCATGTTTTATTACTGGATAATAAAATAAGATACATAAAAACTATTAAAAACAGTCAATGTAAATTAAAAAAGATTTTTTAAAAAAACCACAGTAAAGAATATACTGGAATAGCATACAAGAGCGTTCACTCAATTAACAATCATGTAGCATCAGGTGAGGTGGCAAAACCATGTTTTAAGGCCAACAGGGTTGGGGCCAGCCTCACCTTGGTGGGATCCTGGATAGCTTTGGCAGCTGTCATATGTTCTCAAGATGGCTGACTTTTAATCAGCTCAAAGGCCCTTGCTAGTGCAAAGCAAATCATTTCTGTCCAAGAAAAATCTATATAGCCAATTGCCTAACACCTGTTGTCCCACATTCCTTCCATAAGATGCCTGACTATATTAGAATCTTGTTTACCCACTTTATATTCAGATGCACAATGCATGTTAATTTAATTTTTCCTTACCCAGGCAAAGGACTGATATCTTTTATATGTCTCCCTCATTGTTCCTGAATGGTGAAATCAATGGTCATCCCAAACTGAACAGGAAGCCAGACAAACAATCAGTGCTGGAAATATTTGCTTTCTACAATGGCTCATAAGAATGGATGCTTAAGGTAAAATCACAACAAAGCACGTATTATTCTTACCTGATTGTGATCAGCAAAGTATGAACACAATCACATCATTGATCAATTGGTAACTAAATGTGGCAGCTGTGATAATGATGTATATTCTAATGGTTTTATTGCTGGATGTAAACCATGAATCAATGAATCTTTGATTAATGGATGAGGCGTATTTGATTAGCAAGCAAGATTAAGTAAGGAAATATATATTAATTATCTTATTAATTAAGTCTTGTGATTTGGATAATCATTAATCAGGCTAAATAGATTTTTTTTCAAATGCTAATATTTTTTTTAATATAGGATTAGGGGTGGTAGTTACTACAGAAAAGTTCTTAGTACAGTCTCAGAAAGGAGGTGACGCCCCATTGCAAAATTCGCATTCCATAGATAATCTAACTATAATGAGAGCTTTCAGATAGAAGGCTCCTGGCACAGCCAATCCAAAAACAGGGTTTATTGGGTAACTTGCATAATCAGGTCAATTACAGATGCAATGTGTCATGTGAAAGCAGTAACTCTATCACTATAGAAGAACAGATACAACTGGGGGATGCAGTTAGGCACGTTTGGAGTCCTTACAAGCACTCCCAAGTCCAATCCCTCCTGAATTGCATTGACCCTTGCCTGGCACCAATTTAGTGTTGGGCTTTAGTTGACCTGATTCTTGTGTATAGGCTTGAACAAATCTTCTAAGTTGCAACCTTATGGATGGTCTTGATTCTTTGCGCCTGACAATATTTTGGGGACTAGGATCATGCCTCTCTCCTACCCACTACTCTTAGCATAATTTTATAGTTATCCTGGATGCCATATGCCAGTGATGGCGAACCTATGGCACATGTGCCATAGGTGGCACGCGGAGCCATATCGGAGGGCACGCGAGGCGTTGCCCTATGTCAGCTCCAGCGTGCATGCGCATGCTGGCCAGCTGATTTTCGGCCTTTGGGAAAGCCGTTTTCCCCCTCCGGAGGCTTCAGAGAAGCTTCACTGAAGCCCCGGAGTGCAAAAACGCCCCAACGGGCAAACCGGAAGTTCGGAAAAACCGACTTCCGCTTTGCTCGTTGTGCTGTTTTTTGCCCTCCAGAGGCTTCAGGGAAGCTTCCTGAAGCCTCCGGAGTGCAAAAAACAGCACAACGGGCAAACTGGAAGTCCGATATTCCAAACTTCCAGTTTGCCCGTTGGGCCGTTTTTTCACTGTCCCAGACTTCAGTGAGGCCTGTGTGCATGCGTGGGGGCGGGGAGGTTGTGCGCATGCACAGGGGGCAGCATGGATGTGTGTGTCTGCAAGTGTGTGGGGAGGGAATGGGTGTGGGCACGTGCGCGCACGCTAGCGCGTGCCCACACCCCCTTTTGGCACGCGAACCAAAAAAGGTTCGCCACCACTGCCATATGCCATCCCAACTTGAAAAAGCTGGGTTGCCCTTCTCTCTAGCCTGCAGACCTACATGTGAAACCTTTTGCAGCTGTAGAAAAAGAGGGCTTCCTCTTTTGCCTCTATTGTATTTGTCTATGGAGATTCTCAGTCTTCCAAGTCATGGTTGTCCCAAAGGTGCTTTTTTTCCCCCCAAGAGGCAACTGGGCCTTCTTGTTTTTCTTTGAAGACATTTCGCTTATCATCCAAGAAATATCTTCAGCTCCTTCTTCAGAGCTGAAGAAGCTTCTTGGATGAGAAGCGAAACATCTTCAAAGAAAAACAAGAAGGTCCAGTTGCCTCTTGGGGCGGGGGGGGGGAAGCACCTTTGTGCTTGTGTCTTTTCACAATATAAACAATTTTAAATAGCTGTGGTAGCACAGTGGTTAGAATGCAGCATTGCAGGCTAATTCTGCTGATTGCCAGCAGCTCAATCCTGACTGGCTCAAGAGTTGATTCAGCCTTCCATCCTTCTGAGGTCAATAAAATGAGGACCCAGATTGTTGTTGGGGGGGTATATGCTGACTCTGTAAACCATTTAGAAAGGGCTGTAAAGCCCTATGAAGTGATATATAAGCCTGTGTTATTGCTATTCCTATAAATAAAAACATGGTAATAAATATAATTGAAAGAACAAAATTATGAATCTTTTGTGATCCTTCCTACAGGGCAACTTACTGTAGCCCTGAACAAAGAGGAATAGTCCAGCTGATCTGTCATGGAAGATAGTGTTATCGTACCAGCCTCTATTTTTTTTTTCTGCAGTCCTTCCAACACGGCAGCTGGTGAATGTCTCTCTTTGAGGTAGGGTGAGGAGAGCGGTCTCATTAATGAAAAAGAAGGTGTCCGTAATTTGAAAGGGAATGGATTGTATGGCTCTCTACCAATATCTTTCAGGGAAAGTGTTTTTTCAACACAAGAACTTACATTTACTGCCTTTCAAGGCACTCCCTGAGATATGGCCTGTGGTGCCAATCAGGAATTCATTTGGGGGACTGTTAGATTGAGATAAACTTTGGTCCGTCCGATTGCTACCATGTTAAGGAAGAATATCTCATAGAGGCGACATCTGGATCTTTTACTTGGAATTCAATCATTTAGAAATAAAAACGAGATTAAATGTCTAATATAAAATATTTATTTCAGTACAAAACAATATAGAACAATAAATCTACATCTTTGCTAATTAACACGACCGTTCAGGTCAGGAGCCAAGGCAGAAGTGATTAATGGTGGATTAGGAATGTAGACATGCGCAGACATCATATCACGTGTTCTGCTTGTATTGGAAAGTACCATCATATTTAGGATAGGGGTGCATCACCCTGCATAGACTCACAACTGACAATATTCACATCGTGACAGGGACAAAGGTTCAAGGGGTCTTTAGCACAATGAGCAACACTCCCTCAAAACAGGGCCAACCTGGTTTACCATAGTGTGAAGTAAATTAAGTAACACATATTACCATATAAAGAAGGCTTCCCTCCAGGGAATTATTTGTAGGAAGTGAAGTAGTGCACATTAACACCTTTTTAAAATGTGTGTGGTAGGGGAGACAAGAAGACCAGAGTCTAAAAACAGGAAAGCCCTGCAAATTTAGGCACAGTTAATCATATTTATTAAGAACATGAAGGAGCAGCCTCTCCAATTCCTACTTATTCTATATGGAATACACATTTGGAAGAAGACGAGGCCCTAATGTATAGGATGCTCTGTAAAAGACATGAATTTGTACATTGTCATAAGGAAAGTTATACTTAATAGCCTGACTGATGGTGATTAATGGCAATGACTAAGTACAATTTCCAACAGCTACTGGAAGAGTTTCCTTTCCTGTTCAGGTGTGTGTTTGGGTCCTCTGAATGAGTCACAGGCAAGAAGTATTGGATGCAGATAAAATTGCTACTCCCACACAAAGTTTTTTCTCTCAGCAGACTAATCTCTCTCCAAGCGTTTATCTCCTTTGGGCAAGTTTCCTTGCATTTCAAGGCAGGAATGTCTGGTGAATCTTTTTCCCATCATTTAGGCAGGGTGACTGGGCTTGGTTTTTTGTATTTTATTTTGCTTTGTTTTTTTGTTGTTGTATCCGCCCCAAACAGTTGCTTCCTAGGAGTCTCTTAAGGAAAATCCGAGGTGGTTAAAAGCAGCACTGCAACCTATTTCAGCTGACTGCTAGTTCAGCAGTTCAGCTGTTCAAATCTCACTGGTTCAAGGTTGACTCAGCCTTCCATCCTTCTGAGGTCAGTAAAATGAGGACCCAGATTGTTGGGGGCAATATGCTGAACTCTGTAAACCGCTTAGAGAGGGCTGTAAAGCACTATGAAGCGGTATATAAGTCTAAGTGCTATTGCTATTGCTAAAATCAATCTATTCAAATGGTGTTGCTACCTCTTGTACAATGTTGCGAACCTCCGTCCATAGTTCTTCAGGCACTCTGTCTATCAGATCTAATTCCTTAAATCTATTTGTCACCTCTACTGTATATTCATCAGAGATAAGATTTAGTTCATACCTGAGTGACTCCAGAGGATGGTAGAGGACAGGAAGGCCTGGAGGAACGTTGTCCATGGGGTCGTGATGAGTCAGACACGACTTCGCAACTAACAACAAAAGAATTTGGAAGACCAAGGCAAAGAATTACCCCCAAAGTAAAAATGATCTAGGTTGCAAGCATGATTCCTAATTCTCAGCAGAGAGTTAAGGAGCACAAGGCAACCATAAGTTCAGAGTGGTTCACCTGGCCCACCCAGGCAAACACTATTTCTAGACTCAAAGAGCAAATTCTAAGCTTTAGGGAGTGTGATTCTTTAATCAAACATGAATTAGATGCTGGTAAGCCTAATGTTTAATTTCTATAAGCAACCTGAAAATAGCATTAGAGGAAGTCGTGGATTTGTTGAAATCTGTACTTTCCAATGGCCTTTCTGAAAAACACTATGTTTGAAAGTTGTGTCTTATTCCATGAGGCTTCTTAAACTATAGACTCATTTCTGGACTTCCTCCATTATAAGGGTTGTAATTTGCTTGATTTGAGTAATTAAGTCCAAGCAGAAATGTATTATTCATATACCAATCCATCTTTATTCCTGTAGATGAAATACTCACAGGAACGGATGAAAGACTAATTAAAAAACTGTATAATTATTTATTATATATTGATTTAGAGCAAGAACAAGTGAAGGAAATGATGATTAAATGGGCAAGGAATTTTGGACATAGTATAGAATTGGATAAATGGCAACAGCTTTGGGAAAGAAACTATAAACTGACAATGACAACAGCATACAAGGAAAATATGTACAAAATGTTTTATAGATGGCACATGTCACCGGAAAAGATAGCTAAAATGTTTAAAGATAAATCTATGAAATGTTGGAAATGTCAGGAAATACCGGGTTCTTTTTATCATATGTGGTGGACATGTGCTGAAGCCAAAGTGTATTGGAGTTCAATTCAAATATGGATAGAAAAAATATTGAAACAACGTATAGAGCTGAAACCAGAGATATACCTGTTGGGTATATTACCAGAGAAATGTAATAAAGAAAATACCATATTTTTCGGAGTATAAGACGCACCTTTTCCCCCCCTAAAAGAGGCTGAAATTTGGGTGCATCTTATACTCTGAATGTAGCTTTTTGAAAGCTTTTTTTTCCCAGCCCTAACAAGGTGCTAACAATCTTCCCTGCTCTTCCCAGCTTGTTTTCATTGCTATTCCCTCCAAAAAAGGTTTTTTCAGCCCTAACAAGGTGCTAACGATTTTCCCAGCTTGCAGGATTTTTTCATTCCTACTCCCTCCAAAGAAGTGTTTTTCCAGCCCTAAGTCTGTGCAGGCTTGTTTTCATTGCTATTCCCTCCAAAAAAGGTTTTTTTCAGCCCTAACCAGGGGATAAAATAATGTGCTGAAGCTGACCAGACTAAGGACGCTAGCCAGATGAATACCTGGTAGGTAGATTTCCCCCCCTATTTTCCTCCCCAAAAACTAAGGTGTATCTTATACTCCGGTGCGTCTTATACTCTGAAAAATATGGTACATATTTAATTATTTATATAATTACTGAAGCTAGAATTGCATTTGCGCAAAAGTGGAAAGCAACAAAAGCCCCTTCTGAAGGGGAGGTAATCAAAAAAATATCAGACTGTGCGGAAACGAATAGATTGACAATGAAAATTAAAGATAAGGAAGACTCTGAATATTATAATGTATGGGGGAAATTTTATGATTGGATAGAAAATGAATATGTATAGAAGATAAGTAACACTGATTAAATTGGAGGAAAATAGAAAATTGAAGGTGGTAGACCCAGGTGACAAAATTAGGTAGTCAAGGAGGCAGCATTAAGCTAGTGGTAAATATACCTAGGAAAACATAAGATATACGTATAAATATGGATACTGAAAAAATATAAGTCTAAGAGTTGCACTGATAACTAAATGTAGTTAGGGATATGAGCTACCTGTCTGTTAAACATAAGATGGATTATGATTAGATTCACTCAAGGAAGGGATAAGAGGGGAAAAGAGGACATAGAGAAGGAAGGGGAGAAGGAGAGAGGAGTGAAGTAGGAATGTGGGAGAGAAGGAGAAAGAAGGTAGAGGGAAGAGAGGGTGATAGAAGGAGGGGAGTGATATGATATAAGGGGGGGAAAACAGACGGGCAATAAAAGTATAAAAGGTGCAAGTTAGGATGTTGGTTTATGGTTTATTGAATAGAAATGTATAACTATGTACATCTTGTTATGAATTATGGTATATGTATGGATGCATATGTGGAGAAAAATTATATATATATATATATATATATATATATATATATATATATATATATATATATATATATATATATATATATATATATATATATATATATATATATATATATATATATATATATATATATATATATATATATAAAGAAATGTATTATCCAGCCCTTTGTGTCAAAATTCAACCCAACATTATCCCTTAGAAGATAATAAGGCTATAAAAAGCAAAGAAAGAAAACAGTTTCTTTAAAAAAGGGAGAATCCAGTTCTTATTAAAGGAAATTAGATCAGATTTGACTGTTAAAACTGAGTTTTAGTATAGTAAATGGCATTGTTAATCTGAACTAAAAATCCAATCCAGATTAACCAGTCACGAAATAGTCTTCATCTAATCCCCATCTCTGCAATATTTATTTACTGATACCGCTTTTTCTATATTTCAGGGCAATGTACCTAGGATTATGTATTTATTTTAAAGATTTTAAAATCAGGTTTGGAGGCAAAGCCTCAAGGGGTTTGGAGGCAAATTATTCAAGTGTTGCAGTACGATTCGTTGAAATCAGGAACATAAAGGTTCTCATAGAAACAGTACAAATTCCCATTCATAAAAACAAAATTGACCCCATTCATATAAAAGAAGAAAGGAATTTCCAGATTTTGAAAGCTCTGTTCTACATGGCCGGAATGGGATCCAGGAATACAATAGACTGGGATCTGTTTAACATGAACAAGATTCTTAAACAATTTCCTTAAACATACAAGACTCATTTCTCTCCCTGGGACTGTGCATTAAGATAATCCTTAAAAAACATGCCAGTAACAACATTTATGCCCAAGTATCAAAGCAAACATCTATATCAGCTTATGTGGCAAGGGAACAGATAAGAGCTTTTCTTCAGCATTAATAAACTATTCTAGAATAAGTGGCTATGTCAGATCTGCCATCTTTGGCTTGGCACTTCGTCGGCATCCTGCCATCAACTACTAGGGGGGAGGGGGGAGAGAAAATGGGCAATAAACATGTACGGGGCAGAAATGGGAAATAGGAAGGGGGGATTGACAGCTTGACGGAGACCAGAGGTGCATAAAACCAGCTTGTGCCAGTTTTCAAGGCCACAAATCCTGGGAATGGAATATGGATTGCCTTAAACATCCAAGCGATTCTCAAAACACCTATGTGGCTATCCATTGGTTGGAGACAAACTGATCAAGGGGGGAGGGCCAGGATGAGAGGGAAAAGTTTGTAATGTTTTGCGTGGCAACTTTAGTTCTAGCCTGACTTTACTTCAGCCAGCAACCTTTAGTAAAATAACCTTTAATCAATTGGAATCGAGGGTCTTTCTTTCCTAAGGGATCTGACTGGAGAAGGTCTGACATTAGGCTAGAACTGCAATAGTGGTCAACCCGGAGAGACATCTCTACTGTGGGGACCAAGCACATGATGTTGGTGACCAGGAGGAAATCGAGGCTTTAGGGGAAGCATCAGTGAGACCCCATGCCAGAGTGGATCTCCCTGAATGGCTGGGAGAGGCAGAAGCCTGTGGCGACCAGGTGAGACCCCGATGGTCACTCAGTGTCAGGAAGAAGAAAGAGTGGGAAGTAAAGCCCTCTGGGATGAGTTTTGATTTTGATGTATGGTTTTTATATAGCTTTATGTTATTTATATTGTTCTTAAATCATTTTAATATATTTTTATTGTTTATGAACTACCCAGAGTCATATATTTGCAATGGCCAGCTATATAAATAGAATGTGTGTATGTATCTCTATACCTCTACCTCTACCTCTATCTCTATCTCTCTATCTCCCTACCTACCTATCATCTACGATGGTGTCTGTCTGTCTGTCTGTCCGTCCGTCCGTCCGTCTGTCCGTCCGTCCGTCTGTCCGTCCATCCATCCATCCATCCATCCATCTATCCATCCATCCATCTTTTATCTATCTATCTATCTATCTATCTATCTATCTATCTATCTATCTATCTATCTATCTATCTATCTATCTATCTATCTATCTATCTATCATCTATCTATCTATCTCTTAAATGGAATCAGCATAGCTATGCTTCTCAATATAAATAATGATCTTAAAACTCTATTCATTTTCACAAGATATTCTTCCCCACAAAGTCATGAACAATTTCATCTACCTATTTAATATTTTGGAGATTGTCTGTGGTAGAAAGGACAGTTTTGGGCTTCACAGTTTTTCTGGGAAGTAAAAGTCTGATGTGGTGAAGTGGAGCTTAGAGCAGCTGGTGCTGATACAAAATTGGCCCCGAGAAGTCTAAAATGCAAATAAATAGAAGCAAAAGGCTACCAGCTAAGAGCAAGAAATAATGCTTAAATGGCTAAGATGCTATGAGATGGGTATGCCATCTTATTATACTTATGTTACAGATAAATGAGAGAATTGTGGTTGCCTGAGGTAGAGGAAATTTGAATAATAGGCTTCATATCTTATAGATACTTAGCCATTGCAGCATAATAGCTGTCTGAGTAAGATTTACATTTTAGTGAAACCTGATAATTGTGAAATTAAAACGCTAGCAATGTGGGAAAATAAATGAGATCAGTTTTGCATAATAATTTATCCGAAAGTATCATCCATGAGAAAAAAAACAAGGAAACTGCATGTTTCCAGACATAAGTTTCAGGAAAACCAGATAATAAAGCAAGGTAATAATGTTAATAGAAAAGTGATGAAACCGGTTATTAGAAGTGAAAAAACTAATCCTCTGTATGCTTGGTGTGTATGTCTTATTGCATTCAATGGGATATAATCTCAAAAGGTTCTGTAGGTTTCAAATTGCAGCATTATTGCTATAAGAAAATGGAGGAGATTAAAGATATACATGGAAAATTAGTTAAAGGTGTCTTTATCTTGCTCAATCAACTCTAATTGGCACTGCAGCACCTATGAATAACTTGTATTTTGACTGACGCCAACTGAAAAGAATGTTAAATCACTTCAGCTCCATTTCCAGTATTCAGAAGTGATTACTGTATTACTGCACTGAAGAAAGAGAGGGATCTCACCAGAATTGCGAACCCGAGATACTCACCATTCAAAGAAATTGAAACTAAAAGTAATATATTTGAGTATTAATAAAACATCAATCAGCCTTTGGGATCAAACTGCACACCAGGGGTAATATCTCTGTCTCAATATTTACATGCTCTTCTTTTTGCCTAATACTTTAAGAAACATAGTTTTTTATATGGTATCTCAGGGCAATACTCTTATTTTTATTTTATTTTATTTATTTATTTTATTTTGTCAAGTACGTATTGGTAATATACATACAGTAGATGTAACATTGTTTATATACATAAAATGGGTACTGATAAGAGGGAACATTAGGACAGGGACGGTAGGCACTTATGCACGCCCCTTACTGACCTCTTAGGAATCGGGTGAGGTCAACAGTGGACAGTCTAAGGGTAAAGTTTTGGGGGTTTGGTGACGAAACCACAGAGTCAGGTAGTGAGTTCCAGGCATTTACCACTCTGTTGCTAAAGTCGTATTTTCTACAGTCAAGTTTGGAGCAGTTCACTTTGAGTTTGTATCTGTTGTGTGCTCGTATATTGTTGTGGTTGAAGCTGAAGTAGTCGTTGACAGGAAGGATGTTGTAACAGATAATTTTATGAGCTATGCTTAGGTCGTGCCGAAGGCGACCTAGTTCTAAGCTTTCTAAGCCCAGGATTTCAAGTCTGGTTGTGTAAGGTATTCTATTGTGAGTAGAGGAGTGGAGGACTCATCTCGTAAAGTATTTCTGGACACTTTCTAATATATTTATGTCCGATATGCGGTGTGGGTTCCAGACAGATGAGCTGAATTCAAGGATTGGTCTGGCGAATGTTTTGTATGCTCTGGTTAGTAGTGTGATATTACCGGAGAAGAAGCTATGTAAGATTAGGTTAACTGTTCTTGAAGCCTTTTTGGCGATGTTGTTGCAGTGGGCTTTGGCACTTAGGTCATTTGATATGAGTATTCCAAGGTCTTTGACAGGGTGAGGGTTGTCTGCAAGGTCTTGTCTATTCAGCTTCTATTTGGTGTTCTGATTCTTTTTGCCAATGTGTAGGACAGAGCATTTGTTGGTTGAGATTTGGAGTTGCCAGATGTTTGATCATTCTGACACGAAGTCAAGGTCTTTTTGGAGGGTAGCAGTGTTGTCGGTGGAACATGTTATCTTGGAACGTGTTTATTCTCAAATGTAGGCTTGCCAAAATAAGAGGAATATGGCTGAGTAAGAGGCATTTTTAGTAGATGGAAAAAGTATCTTCTTGCCAGTTTTCCCCTAGGCGACATCATCACCATCACCATTTTATTCCACCTTTTCAAATGTATTTAGATCAATTTGCCTTTGCCTCCTGATGATTGGAAATTGTGTATCTTCCACTTAACTCATTATTCTGCTCTAAAGCAAAATATGAATTTTCATAGAAAGGAAAAACCTATTTACTTTATTGTGTAAACCGAACAATGCACTTTTGATGTCATAGAAACTGTTCTTTATGTCTTGAGTTTGTATTTAGAGCAAGACTGAAGAAAACAAGAGAGGTCAATCTAGCTGGATCAGAATCAGAAGGCATTTTGGAGCCACAAAATGAGAAAATTCTAGCAATATATTCAAAAGCAATAATCAAGGGAATCAGATGAAATCTGAGCTAAAGAAAATTCATTCTGAATTTAGAGCCATTAATGTATGAATAAGGATGTAGTTTAAAAATAACACACACACACCCCAAAAAAAGTTTTTGATATGGTGGAACGCTTATTGGCCTCTCTCACAATGAACTGTGAGCATGTAAACTAACATCAAGATTCATTTGTCCAAATGCTTCTTTTAAAATCTGGGAAATACGAGGATGGACGAAGGCCTTGTGGCTTCAAGAATCAAAGATGTTGTCTACTGTAATTAAATAACACAAATTAAAAACATGTTACACATTTCATACTGAATGTGTTCTGCATTACTCACAGATTAGATGCCTCAAGTGAGGTCCATTATTTTGCCCCACCCCTCTCTGAAAATTGGCACAGCGGTGTGAATCATACCTGAGTTTTTCCAACTGAATACCAGAAACACAAAAAAATCTGCATCGAACTGAGGCAGCATTTATGTCCTAAAATGCTGACTGCAGAAAGTATCAGGCATCTGCAACTCTTTTGCAAGAAGAGGAAAATTTATCCAGAAGATAAATGATAAAGATAAATGTCTTTGCTCCCAAAATACAAGTAGCAGAGAGGAAGCACTGAAGTCTTGGGCCTTTTTCACAGGGTTTGATGCAGGGGTGAAATCCAGCAGGTTCTGACAGATTCTGGAGAACCGGTAGCAGAAATTTTGAGTACCGTATTTTTCGGAGTATAGGACGCACCGGAATATAGGACGCACCTTAATTTTGGGGGAGCAAAACAAGAAAAAAACAATTCTGCCATACCTAGCATTCAATACTTTAGCAAGTGACTGTGGTATGCCCCCCTCCTCTCTCTGTCTCTCGCTCTCTCTCCCCCCCTTCTCCTCCCTCTCCCTCCCCCCTCTCTTCCTCCCTCCCTCTCTTTGAAATAAATCTGCTGGCTTTGGTGGGGTTTCTATGGACACCCCACCGTTTGCCCTGTTTTTGGAATGGGGAGAAAAGTGATTGCAGAAGCAAAAAAAGAGCATTGCATTTCAGGCTGCAGCCCGAAAACACTTCCCTCCCCGATTCCAAAATTGGAGGAAGGACTTTTTGCACGCCGCTCAGGGCGTTGCATTGCAGCCCCTGCTGCCGCGGGGGTCTCTGCCTGAGAAGGACCCTCAATCAGCCATCTCCAGGGAGCCACCCCCGTCCTCAGGAGGCAGCAGCCCCTTTAAGAGTGAAGGAGCTTTTTTATTTTTTATTTCCCTCCTTCCAGCCTGAGCCGGCCGATCGCAAGCCCGCCGGCAGTGACAGCTCTCCGCAGACGTTCATGGAGGGGAAGGGGGAGGTGATCGCTTGCCACCGCCGCGCAGGTAAGTGAGTCACCCGGGGGTCAGCCGCACCTCGGGTTGGAGGGTCCTTGTCCTGCTGCTGCCCCAAGGAAGCTGCAGAGCGCAAGAAGCCTCCACCCATCTGCCAGCTCGCCACTCAGCCTGGGGAGGAAAGCGTTTTCAGGCGGCAGCGCTGCGATCCCCTCCCCGATTCCAAAAGGCTGAGTGGCGAGCTGGCAGATGGGTGGAGGCTTCTTCTGCTCCGCAGCTTCCTTGGGGAAGCAGCAGGACAAGGACCCTCCAATCCGAGGCGCGGCTGACCCCTGGGCGACTCGCATACCTGCGCGGCAGCGGCGGTGGCAAGCGATCCCCTCCCCCCTCCCCTCTGCGAACGTCTGCGGCGTGCTGTCACTGTCGGCGGGCTCGCAATCGGCCGGCTCAGGCTGGAAGGAGGGAAATAAAAAAAAAAAAAAGCTCCTTCACTCTTAAAGGGGCTGCTGCCTCCTGAGGATGGGGGTGGCTCCCTGGAGATGGCTGATCGAGGGTCCTTCTCGGCAAAGAAGAGCATCGCGTTTCCGGTGGTGGGCAGCGCCGGTTGCATGCCCCGTTTTTGGAATCGGGAAGGGGATCGCAGCGCTGCCGCCTGAAAACGCTTTCCTCCCCAGGCTGAGTGGCGGGCTGGCAGGTGGGGGGGTGGGGGCTACATTCGAAGTATAAGACGCACCCAGTTTTTGACCCTCTTTTGGGGAGTAAAAAGGTGCGTCCTATACTCCAAAAAATATGGTAGTTCAGAGAACCAGTAGCGGAAATTTTGAGTAGTTTGGAGAACCGGCAAACACCACCTCTGGCTGGCCCCAGAGTGGGGTGGGAATGGAGATTTTGCAATATCCTTCCCCCCAAGAGTGGGGAGGAAATGGGGATTTTGCAGTAACCTTCCCCTGCCAAGCCCGCGAAGCCACGCCCACCAAGCCACATCACACCCACCAAGCTACGGCCAAAGAACTGGTAGTAAAAAAAATGGATTTCACCCCTGGTTTGATGCTGTTGAGCATATTGTTATGTCAGTTGGGTGGGAGATGTCATTTACTATTGCTCCCAATTAAACTGAGAAAATGAACACTCCCCTGGATCTTGCAAGGAAATAGCAGTTTGGAATAGGGTCCCCTGCCTGAGCAGGGGGTAGTACTAGAAGACTCCAAGGTCCCTTCCAACCAGCGGCGGGTTGCTCCATTACCGGTGCTGGTGAGCTGCGCGTGCATCTCCATACTTCGGGGGCGTGAGCACTCGCGACGCACGTACGCCCTCTCACACAATTTTGCTTCCGCGCATGCGTGGAAGCAAAATCGCGCCAAAATCTCACGAGGGGACATGCGTGCGAGTGAGATTTTGGCACGATTTTGCTTCCACACATGCACAGAAGCAAAATCGGCCAAAAACTCATGGAAAAAAATGGCGACGCGCACGGTGGACCGGCAGAGAGGACTCCGGAGCAGTCGCGTGCAAATTGCACAATCGGCTGCTCCCTACCAGAGCTGCGCACTGGGCAGCTCCGGCAGGAACCCACTTCTGCTTCCAACTCTGTTATTCTGTTCTGTTCTGTATTCTGACTCAGTGAAGGAGAGAGATGGAAAGACTCAAAAGGTCACCTTCCCTTTGTGGGAGGGGATTCAAAGCAAAAAAGACACAGGCCCACAGGCCCACACAGAATGTTTTCCCCAAAGAAATCTTGATTCGGTAGAGGTGTTCTAAAATTTCAGCCTTCTGCCAGTAGCTGGAAGAGAATGTTGAATCTTACTAACCCTCCCTTCTATCTTCACACATGGCTGGCAAAAAATGGTAAGCTTGAAAAAAAAACCCAGATTGTTTCTGGCTAAAACTTACCTTCAAGGCCACAGCTCTGAGTTTTCCATAATATATTAAACCTGTCTTGGTTAAATGCATTATAGGAACAACACAGACTGAGACTTCATTGCTGCCAGTCTATATATGTCTTGAAAAGGAAAAGAACTTTTTTCCTTTTCAAGAATTATTAGCAGAATTGTTAGCATATATATATATATATATATATATATATATATATATATATATATATATATATATATATATATATATGTGTGTGTGTGTGTGTGTGTGTGTGTGTGTGTGTGTGTGTGTGTGTGTGTGTGTGTGTGTGTGTGTGTGTGTGTGTGTATGTATGTATGTATGTATGTATGTAATGTATGTATATATATATATATACATATACATATACATATACATATATATACACACACAAATATATACATACATACATACATACATACATACATACATACATACATACATACATACATACATACATACATACATACATACATACATACATACATACATATATATATATATATATATATATATATATATATATATATATATATATATATATATATATAATCAAACAGAGTAATCAATGCCTGGAATGCACTACCTGACTCTGTGGTTTCTTCCCCAAACCCCAAAAACTTTAACCTTAGACTGTCTACAGTCGACCTCACCCCATTCCTAAGAGGTCTGTAAGGGGTGTGCATAAGCACACCATTGTGCCTACCATCCCTGTCTTACTGTCCTATTGTCCAAATTTACCTGTACCTACTTTGCTTTTGTTTATGTTTATACCATACCTATCTTGTACATGTTTTGACAAATAAAATAAATAAATGAATAAATGTTTATAAATTATGGAGACTATATTTTCCAGTGTGGTATAAGTAATAATTAGCTTCAATTTCACTTTTTCATAATTTTTTTTAAAAAATGTTTTGAGGTTTTGATTTAATGTCTCATTGCTTCCTGTGTAGATCCTATAATAGCAACATTTTTCCAGGACAACTTTCCTGTGTTCCTATCTCTAAGACTAGCTGCAGAGGTCTTTAATGTCTACTCTTCATTACAGAAATGACTGGCCTATGTGAGGATCGTCTGCTTATGGTTTGACCTATAACTCATATAATTTTCCAGCCAACATGTCTTCATCCCCAACTGTAAACCACCCAATCAGAATATATTAGGTAGGCACAATACAGAAAAATTAGGGAAACTAACAGGATTTAGAGCTCAGTTCGACAATATTCAGCCTGTCCAAAAAGAGATCTGAGTTGGATTGGAGAAATGAAAGCAGAAGAATTTAGATTTAGATTTTAGATTTATTATTAGTGTTGGAAGGGACCTTGTAGGTCATCTAGTCCAACCCCCTGCTCAAGCAGGAGTTCCTACACCGTTTGAGACAGATGGCAGTCCAGTCTCCCCTTGAAGGTCGCAAGTGTTGGGGCTCCCACTACCTCCGCTGGCAAGCTGTTCCACTGGTGAATCCCTTACCTGGTTTGAAAACAAAGGACACATTTCTCAAGATAGTGATTGAAAAGCGCTTTGGGGACATCCAGCAGTCTCCTCCTCAAACATTTCTTTCAGCAAGGATGTGGATGGCTGAAATAGTTGTCTGTTGGCTATATTTTTAATCTTTCCAGGCATCATCAAGGAAGTTAGAAGATGGTTATTTCTATTGCTCACCTTTTGTATTCTTTTTCCTCTTGAGGATAAAACTAATGCTCTGCAATGGTGCACTTGAAGTTGGCATCACTGTGGGCAGAAGCTGTGCTAGCAAACCCTCTTCCTATTCACTTCTTTCTCTTTTTCATCACCTGTTGGTCTTTAGAGTTTGAGGGTTGAAAACCAAAAAAAAATCCAGAGATGTAATGCTTAGAGAATTCCCTTTTTCACAGTGCTTCTCTTAAGCTTTGATTCCATCACAAATGTAAGAAATAACAATTAATCATCAGGGAAGTGGTGCACACAATATGGGAATAGTTAGTGGCCTGAGGGAAGTAAGTTTTCTCTCAAAGCAAAATTAGTCTGGGCTAAAACTCAGTCAATAACCTGGATGTTGGATTTGCAATAGTCTAGTTAGACTGTTGTTGGAGATACATAAGCCTAGCATCCATCTCTCTTCTGTGATAGGATCATCATCCCAAAGACAGTTTCCCTCCTTTATGTGGGGGGCATCTCCAGGAAACTGTGATTCTTTCTCTTTCAAACCTGCAAAAAGCCACAACTGACCAACTGTTGCCTAAAATGATGACAGCACCAGTGTGACATCATAATGGGCAATATTCATCCAGTGTGGAACATTGGCAATGATATTGATTGGTCAGCATAGAAGTAAGTTCCTAGTGGGCAGCATCCATTGGCAAAGTAGGAAAATGGAACCATTTTTTTATTCAGGTAGGCAACATAATCAATGATACATAATTCCCACACATCTTAAAGTGATGATGATGGCAGTGATATGTAGGTCTTGCTTTCTATGAAAGGAAGAATGACAGGAAGGCAAAGAAATGTCAGGACTAAGGATGAAAAAAAAAACCAGCAGGAAAACCTTCTAGTTACTACTGTAGATATCCCTATGGCATTTCCCATAACCTGAGACCAAGTGAGAGACCGAGAGACAGCACAGAAATTTGGACAGCTTTGCACATGTATTTGGTGACAGCTTGCAAAATTAAAAAAAACCCATTACAAATACATAAGTAGAGTCGAACAAGTGAATATCATCCAGAGCATCTGCAAGGGCAGTAGAAAAATGCCACAGCCATGCATTTGAAGTCCTGACTCTTTCTGATGTGCAATGCATATAAAAAAAGTGATAGGAATTTGATCGCACATCTTGGTTTTATGAACAACAGAATCTGTGGAATCATAATCTAACAGTTTTACTCTTCCAGAAATCCAGCCAACCACTTTGGGGCTATACACAGATTAAGACCAGGATGATGGTGGTGATGGGGAGATATACCAGGAATCAATTTGGTCACTCCCCCTACAGTCTGCACTTCCAAATTATTCTATCCTTCTAGGGTTCTGCCAATCTTCTTAAAGGTCAAGGCTTACAGGAATTAGAATAAAAATGATGCAGGTGATTTTTAAAAAAACCTTATCAATAACAGTCTGAAGAAAATCAATTCTTTGCCCCTGAACTTTCCAATTCTGATCAATATTCCACAGGACTAGTAATTGTTCCACGATGTTTTAGATATAGTTCTAACATACCCAATGAACTCCATTCCTAATAATATATTTTCTCTGCCAAATGGGATTAGAAGAATAGTTATGATAGCCAATGTTTGCTTTATAGTGAAAAAAATAACTGCAAAATAAATGTCATATAATAGATGACATTTTTCTAAATTGCAGCCCTACATATGAGTTAGAATATTTGATCCAATGTGGTCCAGATATGTTGCTTTATCATAATCCCTAACAGGCTTGGCTATAGATTGTACTGATTTGTACTGTCTGATGAAGGTAAATGAGCTGAAATTTAATACTTGGTAGGCAGGAAACTTGGGAAGAATAAACTATTGCTATTAGAATAATAACACATCATTTCATATATTATTTTTTTTCAGGGTCTGTCCTATTTTTCAATTAATTTGATTAATTCACATTGTAAAAAGTTAGAATACCTGAGTGGAAAAATCAGCAAAGTAGTTTAGCAGTATACCTGAGTAGCCATATTCTGTGAAATACCTCTAAGAAGTTCTAATTTAATATTAATAATGATAAACTATGCTGCATATGTAATCATACATGAGTACAATTGGTAGTACAAAATGCAGAGGATAGCTAAAATTGGTAAATCAATTTTCCCATGGGTTTTTAAGAAATGGGCATCGCAGATATGCATTGTCTGCTTGCTAAACTTTTGTTTGAAGCCCACATTCTGAAATCTTCAGAAGATAATAGCGATCTCTGAACTCGGTCAAAGGTCCACCCAGTGTAGCCCATTTTCTTGCAAGCACCTTGAAAATGGGGCTACTGTTCAATCAGCTATTTGCAGAAGTGCTGTCCATATTCCTAATAGAGGGCCATATATGACAGACAGACAGACAGACAGACAGACAGACTGACTGAATTTGGAACCGTTGCTTATAACTTAAATTAAAAGCAATAGCAGGGAGAGGAAAGTAAGCAAATAATAAAAGCCAGGTTACGAAACCAGCTACTGACCAATCAAAACAATTAAGATTGGAAAGAGTGTTGAAGCTGCAGCAATGTAATTAGGAAAATTAAAATAATTAAAGATGTCAAACCAATTAGGACCATATAATGAAGCAGATATTTTCCTGAATCAATAAAGAACCCTGACATATGTATGTTAAAGATTTGGAACTCAAAACACAAAATAGTTAAAAATCCAAAGAGGCTACCTATCTAAAGTTAACCAAGTCTGGAACTGGATTACAGACCTGTCTGGAAACTTCATGATATATTACTTCAAGTTTCATGATTGAGGGGGGGGGACACCCCAGAATATAAAAGATAATAATCAGCTTCTTCTTTAAACCTGAGTATTTAAATCAAGATCATTATGCATTTTTCTGGGTGTCTATATTCTGATTTCTTAAAGGACAAGGTAATTATTGCTCCTGTTTTCCCATTAGAATTGCTCTGGCTTAATTTGAGCCATTCAAAGCTTTCTCCTATAAAGCCAACCCACTGGAATTTTCAGACTGCTGTTAATAAAACCAGCTCACCAAACTTTAAAGCAGATTTCTTAAGCCAGTGTCCCGCAGGTGTTAGCCTACAGCTATGACAAGCCCAGCAAGCATAGCCAGCTGTTGAGTGGAAGATTGTGATTAGGGTTAGAGTGATGGTTAAATGTCAGGTTGGAGCAGGCTGGCGTGAGACAAGCTCAGATTTTGCTTCACAGGCTCTAGAACTGATCCATTACAAAAAATGCCATAAATACACTAGCTTAAGGGATTGGAAAGGAAAAGACATCAAGTTAAAAACAAGATTGTATACATCTCCCCGTAAATTTACACATTTCTTCAGTTCTGTGCCTGTCCTGAAAGAGAACAGAAAATGTTCCAGGGCTTTAGGAGGAATCTGAGAAACAATTAGAGATAAGAGGTTCACCACATAAAGGTTACAACAACATTTTTGCAGGTTTGAGTATCTACCACACCCGTCCCTGCTTTGGGCAAGATCTACATCAAAGATACATTACTTTCAGCTGGTAAGGCGGGCTGAGTACATCAATTTGTCACTAACACTAAGCTACTTCACTGCATTACTATTAGATATACCCCCACCTAGACAAATCCACAAACACCTTGCTAACACATAGCTATGCAACTACTGGCAGGATGCCATCTTGATTCAAAGATCCCAATGTTTAATTATGCAAATACAAAGTAATTAAATATGGGTGGCTGTATGGATAGCATCAGTACTGCAAAAGGATATCTGGATTCATCCAGTTCAACTGCCTAGATGGCAGGCTTCTTCTCTGATCTTTTAAACATGTACCCTTGTTGACGATGTGAGAATAAATCTCACAGAGGCGATATAGATCTTTTCCCCGGAATTCAGGCATTAGAAATGAAACCGCAGTTTAAAGTTCTAATTAAAATATTTATTTCGGTACAAAAACAATAAATTCTAATTAATTACATGTCTGATATAAAAATGCGACTCCTCTCATTGGAAGTCAGAAGAAGAAGGGTAGAACGGAGATTGGAATGCACACATGCGTACAAGAACATATCAATCACGTGCTCAGGAATGAACCATTATATTTGATAGGGATGCTTCTCCCTGCATATACATGTAACAGGCAATAAATCACACCGTGACACTTGTGTATCTAAAAATACCACCATCATTGCCCCATTTTTAGCTGAGCTGATGTTGTGATGAAACAAGTTGCAGCCACTGCTCATTTGCTTGGTAGTGGTTCTGAAACAGCTGTGGTTATTCCTGTAGCAAATTCAATGAATTATGAAATGATAAGCGTAGCCTTGTCCAACCTATCGCTTTCCACAATTTTGGGATTACAATTCCCATCGCTTCTTGATAGTACAACCAACTTTCATTTTGACTGAGAATTCTGAAAGGTGGAAATTAAATTCATCTGTACAGAGCAAAGTATTTCAGCATCCTGTATCTTCTTTGCTGAGCTAATGTGGCTTAACATTTAGTATTAAGTGTGGCATTCTATAGATATCTGTCGCCAGAACCATGTTTTTCCATGTCATTTTTATTTGCAGTGCATGCATTCACTATTAAGTCCCATGCAAGTGGCCTTGAAAATATATCCTACCATATCCCTTATTGTGTATTCTCTGATAAATGTATGTAATATTATATCATGTATGTCAGGGGAGGGTTGCTCTCTTACCTCGCTACGGGAGCTCTGCGCGCGCATCACCACATTTGATGTGTGTGCGCGCTTGCTACACGCGCACGCCCCCTCGCTAAGTGCATGCGCCCCTTGCACGATTTTGCTTCCACGCATGCGCGGAAGCCAAAAAGCCCAAAAATACAGCATCGGAGCAGACACGCTCAGATAGCGCCATCTGCTGGCCGCTGCCAGAGTGGGCCGCACCGGTAGGAACCCACCACTGATGTATGTAATCTTAACAAACTTTATGTAATCTTAACACACAAACATTCTTGATACATGCATTTTTTTAAAATTCAGTCAAGAAATAATTCATTACCCATGAAGCAAGGGAAAACTAACCTAAAAACTAGAACCCTACAGGTTCTAAAAGTATCAATTCATTGCAAGTTTTAAGTCCAGATCCATGCAAACAATATATTTACGAAACAATCACAAAATGTTGTAAATCAGGGCTGTCAAACCCCCGGCCCGCAGGCTGGATGCATCACGCGCTGCCCACGCGCATGCCTGGTTTAGCAAAGGGGAGAAAAGTTCTGATACATCATGTGATACCGCCGTGTCGACGTGAGTTTAACACCCCTGTTGTAAATGCTTGAAAAATCCAAGATGTGCATTGTAAAACTAAGTACTGTAGCAAGGTCCAGTTCAATGCTGTTTGACCTGTTTGACTATCTCATGCAGAATATTAGAATATTGGTCTATTTACTGCCCAAGACTCTTACTGTATGCCCCTTCTTATTGAGGCAGACATTTTTCCTACCTTGTAAAGTTCTCTATCTTAGAAATGTCTGTCTGTCTATCACAATATTTCTCATACTGCTTCAAAGTGGTTGACTTTGAACATGTCATAAAGTCAACAGTACACTCCATAACTATAACAATCAATACAAAGATGCCAATGTAATTCTCACAGGTCTTCTTCTCACCTAGAACAATTAAATACTGATCCATCTTTAGTTCCCAAAGGCATTTTGAAATCGCCAGGGCTTCACAAACATTTGGAAATTCATGAAGGGCCCCCTCTTGCTTCAGGGCAAACACATAGGCTACAACTTGTAAGTTCTTAAGTGTCTCCCCCATTTCTTCTGAAATCCAGGAATTGAACCGTGACGAAGATCTGCACAGGTAGGACTGTAACTTTTAAGGAATGACTAATTAACCATGCAGTGCTACTGTATATATTATAGTAAGAAGCTAGAGATGAAATGAATTTAGTGGGACATTCCCAGATAAGGAAGTACAATACTGTTATCTAAAACAATCTTTAACTGAGTTGAAGAAGCTTCTTGGATGAGAAGCTAAACATTTTCAAAGAAAAAACCAGAAAGTCCACTTGCCTCTTGAAAAAAAAAGCACCTTTGGGACAACTATGACCTGGATGACTGAGACTCTCCATAGACTTCCAACTTTCTTATTTATATATTTCTTAACTGCCATCCATTAGAAAGATTCTAGGATTGAAAGTATTTTTTCTACAAATGGTAGAAGGTAAGCACCATGGAATACAACTCTCAGACATAAATCATCTCCTTACCTATAAATTGCCAAGAGGGCCACATAAAACCCATTTTGTTAAAACTAAATAGATTTCAACACCAGATGAGAGACAACCTGAGAAAACTCTGTATGCCACTGAATTTCTTGACAGAAGAAAAGCAGTGTTATTAATAATAAACTAGGGCTACCCCAGTTGATTGGCAAAAATCCAGATATTACATGGAAGCATCAAGCTCAATTTCCCCCTATCACTACTAACATTGCTTATCTGACCTAGCATATCAAATTCAGTCACTCCCTTCCCACTGGGCTTCTCTCCCCTTCTCCTACTTTCTTCCTCCTTCTCTCCTCTCTTCCTTCTTCTAGAAGTTAAAATACTATATTTGGATATTGAACATTGGATATATAACAAAAAAAATTATGTTAATTCTTGATAACACATCATGGTATATGTATGGATATTTATATGAAGAATGTTAAAAAAGATAAAAAAATTCAAACAAAAAAAGCTCAATTTTCCCCTATCCCTTTCCTCCCATCTAGTGGTTATCTGGATTTTTGCAGTGCATATCACATAATCCTATACTGCACTATATAAATAATCACTATACTTTAACGTGTCTTCTTTCTTATAAATAGAAATCTATCTTTTAAGATATTACTACAGCAGATGGGATAGAGACAGAAATCGTAGTAAAATTTTTTGAGGGAGAGTTTATGAATCCATTAGCGAAATCTTGGATAGAAAGTTTATCACATGAAATTAGAAGCAGAAAATAGTTATAGTAAACAATCTGCTGTCAGGGTTTCAAGTAGCACCCCGACGAAAGAAGACTCTGAGGCTTGAAGTGCCTCAAAGTTCCATTTTTATTAAAGATGTCATATTGGCACATCTGGGAAAACCCGAATCTGAAAGCTTCCATGTTTTCCCCACCCAAAAGAAAGTCCAAGTCCCTGCCCCAGCACCCACATGTCCATCACATGGTCCAATCAAAGCACCGTCCCAACTGGAGATGCCTCCCAGTCACACCCTTCCAGGTGCAGGGCAGAGTGGCCTTGACTCTCGGAGAAAGGAATGTTATTATGACTATATCTCTCTCTAGCTCCATACAATCCCCACTCCCAGTTTCCCACAGCACTAAATGTGGCAGGCCTGAAGATCCAATGCCCAAGATGGCTTCCAGGCCTGACATCTGCAGCTTTACAGGTTTTCAATTGTGCACCATATTCCTCACTGCATTATAGATCTTCTGCCACTTTAAAGCTTCTCCTCATCTAATTGTCAGTCTGCCAACTTCTCAGGACAGTTCCTCGCCCATTTAAAGGTGACATGTTCTCTGTATATGACCTCTGAGGAGTTGCTTGCGGTGCGTTATGAACATACTGCCTTGCATCTACAAATACATGGAGGTTTGTTCTTTCCTATTCCATGACCATAGGGCCACCTCTTTAGCAACATAAGCAAAATGAATATCCGTAAATTATGCTTTTTTAAAAAAAAAATCACTATTCAGATAGTTACAAAAGAAAAAAAGTTAAGAAAAAGATTGGTGGAAATACTATAATAATTCAAATTATAACCACAGCTCAGATGTATTTATTTTTCCTGACTGATTGGCAGGGATGGGAAGGTGACCTCAATTCTCTTGCTATGCAGAAGGCACACCTTCTAGTTTCCTGAGAAGTTCCTGTGACGCAGCTGAAATTCTAACTTATATAAAGATATACATATGCATGCTTGATAATGAATCTTTCCAATTCTTTTCTTATTCTGTCTAGCAGATGCTTCGCCAGTCTAATCTTTTGTATTGGACTTTGGCTCTAGCAATCCCTAGTTTTTGCACTGAATGGGTTCAGGACCTAAATACATACATACAAGGAATAAACATAAAATGCAACCTGAATAATGTTTTACATTAAAAGTTGATTGCTTTAAATTCTTTGCTGCACCCATGTTCAAAATATGTTGTACACCAGGTCAACTTCAGCATACAGGTTGTAGACATACAAATTACTTACAAGATTTAAAAAAAAAACCCGCAGACAGACCTTTTCCGAAAGTTAAGTCCTACTGTAGACTTCATCTGTGAAATAGTTAAATTTGGTGGTGGGAGTAAAGCAGAGGTGGGTTCCTCCCAGTTTGGACCGGTTCTATGGAACCAGTAGTAACTTGGCGGCCTGGGTTGCTAGAATCGGCAGCGACCCAGGCCTGCCATGCCGGTTCTCCCGGTGGCGCTGTAGGCGGTGCCATCTTGTCTTTAGCTTCTGTGCATGCGCAGAAGCTTTTTTTAAAGTACTGCGCATGCACGCCCGCACCCACGCGGTGCGCCCCTGAGCAAACCAGCAGCGGGAGAAACCAGAACCCACCCCTGGAGTAAAGGAGTTTGAAAATCAAGAAAAATTTCCATGTTGAAAAGAGAAGCAGCCTGATTTTTTTATCAACACACCTGTACCAGCCTTGGACAGCATTCAATGTATTGTGCAACAGTGATATATAATTTGTTCAGGTTGATTAAACAACACACTGACAACTATAAGAGGCTGGTTTGTACACACTACTGATTTTCTATCTAATTCCCATACTATGGTTATCTAACGGTGTACAACCTTTCAGAAAGTCGTAATAAGTATCAGTTTATTACTCTGAAATGTTTCAGTGACAGTGGTTTGACTAATGTTTCTTTGCACTTCACAACACAGCTAATCTTACTGCACTACCATACTTACTGATATAGGTTAATAACACTTTAAAAGCATTCTTTTTTTAAAAAAATAACCTTGAAATAGAATTGGAGGCATAAAATATGTATGGATAACATAGAAATAACCAAACTAAAATGTTATCAGTGATTGTTACTGCCTTAGTAAGGTTTTAAGTATCATATGTTTTATTGCTTACAATTATCTTCCTTGAGTGCCTAGGGGAGAAAGATAGGATAAAAACAGCATAAAGAAGCCAACAAATAATGCAGTCAACCAATCTAATCTACATTTAAACCACTAAAATACAATCCCAGAGTCCAGACTAAAATAGTCATCTCTTTTTCTCTCTCCAATTCAAAACAGAACCTGCTGTCAATTATAATCAACCAATAGCTTGGAAAAGAGAAAGGTATGAACCAGTAAGGATCCTAAATGCTTCTTCCTTTGTTTAATTGTTTTTATAAGTGTTGCTTATAAGCCACTTTTGGAAGGATTGTTACTTCTAAAGGCAGGGCATAAATAATGGTAATAAATACATGGAAAACAATTTGCTAGGTACATGGAAGATTAGGCTGTTGGTTTGAGCTCTGAGCTTGGCAATTTGGTGGCAAATGAAACAGATCATCATGGAGAAAATCTATATATTCATTAAGGATCAACAATGACTTGGCGACACATAATCAATGAACCAAAAATAACATTTATTTTGCCTATGAAACTGAAGTGGCTAACTATATTTAGTCATATGTGCTGGACATCTACCATTATTTAACATAAAATGCTAATATATATGCATTCAACTAAACAGGAACAAGAATGTCTATGGAGATTCTCAGTCATCCAGGTCATGATTGTCCCAAAGGTGCTTTTTCAAAAGGCAACTGGACTTTCTTTATTTTTCTTTGAAGACGTTTCGCTTCTAATCCAAGAAACGGCTTCAGTTTCTGAAGAATAACATTTCTGAAGAAGAACTGAAGAATTTTCTTGGATGAGAAGTGAAACATCTTCAAAGAAAAATAAAGAAAGTCCAGTTGCCTTTTGAAAAAGCACCTTTGGGATGGGAACAAGTTATTATTATTATTATTATTATTATTATTATTATTATTATTATTATTATTATTATTATTATTATTATTATTATTATTATTATTATTATTATTATTATTATTATTATTATTATTATTATTCCTCCAAATGATGTAGATCTCTAAGTACTTGCAAGATCTTTTAACATTTCTAAGGGAGTTCAGCATTTTTATGGGATGTTAGTATTTTGGGGGTCAAATGAGCCGTGGTGTTGAGATGCTCTTGTTCAGCAGTCCACTCAGTCAGGCACAGTCTCTCCCTGAATTCTCTAATTTTCCCCTCTTCTATGGTTTTTACAGTTCAGCATTTTGTGCTCAGGATGTGCAGTCCTCATTAATTTTCCCCTTCTTTGTTGTTCCTAGGATTTCTTTGCATTTCTGCAAATCAGGACATTCTCCATGGCTTCTGTTGTTCACTAAGTCTAGTTGGGGCTCATTTAAATATACAAGACACTCCTCCCATGAAATTTGGAAACCAATTGATGATGTTTTGATTGCCACCCTGAGTGTAGAGAAAGTTTTGTTCCATGGCTTTGCCCTGCTCATTTTTGATTACAATATGCTCAGGGACTCAGGACAATTTGGCCTTGGTTGTACTAAGTATAAATTAGTAGTAGTCCTCAGGGAGTAGGGCAGCATTGAAGAACACTAAATAAATAAATAAATTGAAATAGAGAGGGGTTTTGAACAGGCTTTCAAAATTCTATTACAATACCCTAACTATGTTAAAGAACATTCCAAGCAGGGGTGGGCTTGGACCGGTTCGGACCGGTATGCCCGAACCGGTAGTGACAAGCTGGTGATGTCACGATAACATCACCGAACCAGATCGGTCAGTGCCAGTCCGTGGGTGCCGCCATCCTTTTTTAAAAAAAATGTTAATTTTTTCTCCCAATTTTTTACATTTTTTTTCTTCTGCGCATGCACAGAAGCCGAGTTTCCGGCCCTGGGCATGTGTCACCATTTTGTTTTCAGCGTTTTTTTAAAAATAAAAATTCTGGTTTTTCGCATGTGTGACCACGCGGCACAGCTACGCAGCTTGGGAGGAAGCAAACCGGCAGCGAGGTAAGTTGGAACCCACCCCTGAGTCCAAGATTCCTAATGACTGCTGTTTCCTAACCTTGCTTACGTCAAAGGTCTGACATTTACATGAATACATACATAGTAGATATTAGTAAGGGTCTGCAAAATTTTGAAAAGTTACTTTTCTTGGATAAAACTTCAAATGAAGCATTCTCTACGTTGTTAGCAGGCATACACCAAGTTCAGATCCTTCTTTCCAAAGTTGACATACGTTGGTGTCTTCTTGGGTTTATTGATTATGCAGATCTACAACTGTCTAATCTTGTGTTCAGAGTGAAGAAAGGAAAATGCCTGCACATAGCATATTTATTTAAACAGAAACATGGAATGAAAGCTCTCATAAGAAAACAGAAGGCAGGGCTGGCTGATCTTTTACAAAGTATTTTCTGCAGGGAAGAAATCACATAATATATTCAAGATGTCAGAGGTTAGCCATAGTCCACGTGAATCATGCTGCGAATGCTTCACCTTTCACTTTTACCGCTGTAATTAGATTACAGAGTTTTTATTGCCATTTTAAATTCTTCCTTTATAAGTTGCTCGCTACCCCACAATGGGTGTTTTCTCCCCCCACCCCAAACACACACTTAGAGCCCAATGTATTTAATTTTTGCTCCTATGATGCTGGATTAACTTTGAAGGATTGTAGAAGTCAGAAGTCAGTCACCCTTGCCCTCCTAATGGGATCTCACTGCTGGTACATGACCTTGAAGTGTAATATATACAATCAGCTATATTTATTGGTAGTGGGAGTTAGGCGGGAAGTAAGAGCAGCTGGATTGCATAAACATCAGGAGTCCATACGTCCTGCCCACAGTAGCCATGACATGTTTAGACTAGTGTAGCTCAGTCCAGCAAAACCTTCTTCTTACTCCTGGTATGTGATGAACTGATAAGGCGATGGTACCCCTGAGGACCCCAAAGGTTATGAGAGAGGATACAGCGTAGAAAATTTGTTTCCAGATTGTCAGGACAAAGGGGCATCTCAAAGAACTGGAGAAGACTTGCTGGCAGCTTCTTTTAGATAAACAAGGGCATGTCAAATAGATTCTAGAGCAGGAGCTCATGGAATAACAGATCTACTTTCCCATTATAGTTGGGGGGAGGGGTTAAATCCTAATGCTTCCATACGCATAGTTACGGATAAGCCCTCAAGCTAGCTGATCCATGACTGGAATTAGCCTCTTCACAAAAATTCATAAGGACTTTGGCAATGCTAGCTATAATGGTGCATGCAAACACACATGCATTGAAACATGCAGGCATATTGATCATCCAAGCATTTTAAGACACTACAACGATCATTGTCTTAACACTCCCAGGTTTCACTTATTTTTAGTACCATCTCTATATATACAGTGGAAGCAGGGGAGGGTTCTTCCTGGTTCAGACCGGTTCACCCGAACCAGTAGTGGCCTGCTGGTGACATCATGATGATGACGTCACCGACCCGGTTCAGTCAGTGACGGTCCGTGGGAGCCACCATCTTTTTAAAAAAAATTTTTTGAATTTTTTGAATTTTTTCTTCTTCTGTGCATGCGCAGAAGCCGAGTTTCTGGCACTGTGCATGCGGTCGCCATCTTGTTTTCGGTGTTTTTATTTTTTTAAAAAAAATTGTTTTTTTGCACTGCGCATGCGCTCGCGCGCGGCCATGAGGCGCAGCCACGTGGTGCGGGAGGAAGCGAAGCAGCAGCGAGGTAAGTTGGAACCCACCCCTGAGTGGAAGTCTGATAATTTCATAAAGCTCTGTAAATAAAGGTAGCATGCTTCGAAGGACTAATTTGATAGCCTACAGTGGCTCATATTACATCGATGTATTGGGTAGGTTCATCCTATCAATATTAGTAATGTTGGAGAAGCACATTTTAAGTAAATCATAACAAATGGAGTTGTTAAATAGGCACCCCGATTGTATAATTGCAAAACTCTATTAGCTTTTATTTCCTGGCATTTTTAGAATGGTCCCAAGGGTTTTAAAGGGATGTCAGCAAGGGGACTTCTAGACAACCATCAACACTTTTACTTCTCAATCCTTGAGGGTCATTTGAAAGTGACTTAAAATGATGTGGACATGCATAGATACATCATACATATCCATTGTGCTGTTTCTTTTGGGGTAAGCAATGTTTCTTCATTTCTGACAACATTCCCTCATTTCAATTTATTCCCAGACAAATTTATCACTTTTATTTTTAATTCCATTCATTGAACGAGAACCCAGCCCTGTTCCTCCATTTCCAGAACAATTTTATTTTCACCAAAACTGGTCTGTATTTTAATGCCTCTTTTAATATGAGTTTTCCCTTGCTTGGTTTGACCACATTCTTTGCAACTATCTTTTTTCCTATTTATACTTTATCTTTTTCTCATATTCATTTTTGCATTTTTTATAGCACTCGTTCTCTTTACAGGCTCTTTTGTTCGTCCACAGCTTCTTTCAACTCATTCTGCCAAGCTTATTTCCCATAAACATAACTCCACACATAATTCTTTTCCCTGTGCTTCAAGCAATTTATTTCCACCTTCCATTAATCCTATTGGAAATTTCTCTAGCTTTTAATTCTTTTCCATTTAGAACTTATACTTTCCCCTCTTGTAATAATTCTAATTTCAGCCGAGGTTTTTTTCCCTTTTCTTCCATTGTGAATATTTCTCAAAATGTTGACACTATATTAAAAAAAGTTTTTTTCCCAACATATAGGACCCCCCATTGCTCTTTTACCCTTCATAATTCTCTCAATCTTTCACCATGAACAATTAATGATGTTTTCCATTTCATTCAGGTATGCATGTGTAGATTTATGCTTGAACCAAGTATTTGATTTTCTTCTCTAAGCATATATTAAACAAATAATCATTCTCATGTATCTAACGTCCTTGAATGGCCCAACCATTTTTTCTCCATACACTCATCTCTTTCTCACCTATTCATTCATGACACCTAGCAGAATAATTACCCACCCCACCGTTTAATTCATTGAGAATATTACCAGTTTTCTATCAAACTGATCCAAGGATCTTCCATTATCTCCATTCATTTGATATTACCATGCTATTACCAATCTATGGATTTCCTACTTTCATATGCTCGCAGGAATCTAAATGATACATACTCACAATTAAGCCTACATATTTATTTCCTTGCATATATTCAAGAGAACCAGTTTGGTACAGTGGTTAAAGTGCTGGCCTAAACACCAGGAGACTGTGAATTCTAATCCTGCTTTAGGCATGAAAGCTAGCTTAATGACTTTGGGCCAGTCATTTGCTCTCAGCCCAATTCATCTTACAGAATGGTTATTGTGGGGAAAATAGAGGAAGAAGAAATACATTTGCCATATATTGGCAAGATGTACCATGTTTCCCTGAAAATAAGACCCTGTCTTATATTTTTTTTAAACCCCAAAATAAGCGGTTGGTCTTATTTTCGGGGATGTCTTATTATTTTGGGGCGCATGGAGCAAGACGGGGCTCCTCTTGCCATCTTACCTGATTTCCATCTCTGACTCCCTAACCTTAACCAGAGGAAATGGTATTTTTGGGGGAGGGCTTATTTTCGGGGGAGGGCTTATTTTCGGGGAAACACGGTATGTTTGTTATCTTGAATTATTTATGAAGTAAATAAATGTGGGATAAAAATCTAATAAAAATTGATTCAACTCATTAAGATCAATCTTTTTTTCTGTTAATTTATCAGACAAACAAACCTACTTTTCTTTCTATTGGCACACAAATGAATAACATAAACTTCTGGTCCTCCTGCATAAACAAAAATATCTCTTGATATTGAGGCCATTCAAAAGGAAAAAGAAAAAAACATCTTCCATATAGTTCTAGTCCTCTGCTGAAGAGAAGGAGGAAGTGTTCAAATTCTTGTCAGTTTCAAACTCGCTGCTTTGTTTGAGCTACTGAGGAAAATTGGAGGTCCTGAAGCTCAAGAACAGAGAAGAGGGATGAGACAAGAATTCCATCCAATGAGAAAACATCTCAAACACACACACACACACCTCAACATTCCAGCTATATCACCACCTAAGTTGGAAATCAGTAAGGTCAGCTCTCCAACACTATGACTGTTCCAGAGATCTGGAACTGCTTTCAATGAATTCTCTTGAGCAAGTGCTATTTCAGGATAAAGAGTGTTTTCCACCAGTGTTGGAAATTTTCCAATCCATATAAAGGAAAACAAAAAGCATAGCATAATGATATGAGAAAATTTTTAGAATAAGCACCATGATTGATACCATGCCTTTCAGAGATTTTGGGTGATCTCTCTCTCATATTTTCAGTCTGTAACCAATGGTCACAATGCACATAGTAATTAAACACAGTTGGAAGAAATGAGGAAAACTGCCATATTCTAGAAACAGATACCGTGTTTTCCCGAAAATAAGACCCTGTCTTATATTTTTTTGAACCCCGAAATAAGCGATTGGCCTTATTTTCAGGGAGGTCTTATTATTTTGGGGCACATGGAGCAAGACGGGGCTCCTCTTGCCGTCTTACCTGATTTCCAGCTCTGTCTCCTTAACCAGAGGAAATGGTATTTTTGGAGGAGGGCTTATTTTCGGGGGAGGGTTTATTTTCAGGGGGAGGGCTTATTTTTGAGGGAAATGGTATTTTGGGGGGAGGGCTTGGGGGAAGCCTCAATTCTTCATTCAGCCAATCTATGTTTGAAAGAAGTAGACCACTGAGAAATATATGAGAGCTGTAACAATTATGGCTACATGAAAATGTGTGTAAATATTCAGAAACAATTATGAAATTAATCAATGTAACTGTTCTTACTGTCAGTGTTCTTACTAGACATTGACTCACGGACCCAGCTCTCTGGAACAAAGTAGATGTGTCCTTTTATCTGAACAGAACCTTCCTGTCTGGAATGTGTGGTGATTAAGATAAAGAATGTCACATGGGCCACAAAGTAACTCAGAGTCCTAGTCTTGTAAAACATGCTATTTCCTCCATTAATTGCGTCCATGTGGAGTTGTAACCAAGTAGCTGGAACAAATAAACCTCAACCTTTCCCTTATAAAAAAAACCATTTCACTTCATTTGAATAAGAGGGTTGAACTCATTAAAAACTTTATGAACACAAAAGCTTTTGCTCACCTTCCCTGCTCCATCATCCCCATCTCACACAGATTCACCACCACATGGAGCATATGTTAATTCAGGGGTAGGCAAAGTTGGCTCTTCTATGACTCGTGGACTTCAACTCCCAAAATTCCTGAGCCAATCATGCTAGCTCAGGAATTATGGGAGTTGAAGTCCATGAGTCATAGAAGAGCCAACTTTGCCTACCCCTGCGTTAATTCTTTAAAATTTTACTATTCTTCCTTAGTAGAACTTTTGTTCTTGAAAGATGTATTTATAGGCATCGGATAGGAAGAAGTACAAGTTTATCCATGCCCAGTGAAAGAAAGTATACTGCATAAGTTGAATTTAGTTTCCAAGCAGCTTTAGTTCTCTGTGCACTGATATACTGTGATATGTAGCAGCATAGTTCATTCATTATGCCCTTTTTTTGAGAGGATAAAAGTCCTCTAATAAAGACGTTTCCAGGAATAGAGTAAGATTTTAGGTTTGTTTCCTGATATCTTTCATGAACAACTTTCAAGACGCAGAGTTTTCAAAAATTTCATCTCAACTTCCATAGAACATTGCATATCAGATCATAGATAACAGAATACAGAGTTGGAAGGTCTTCTAGTCCAACCCCCTGCACATGCAGGAGACCCTATACCATTCCATAAAAGTGGCTGTCCAATCTCCTCTTAAAAGTCTCTAGTGATGGAGCATCCACAACTTCCGAAGGCAAGCTCTTCCACTGGTTAATTGTTCTCACAAATTTCCCCTTAGTTCTAGGTTGCTTCTCTCCTTGATTCGTTTCCATCCATTGTTTCTTGACTTGCTTTCTGGTTCTTTGGAAAATAAATTGACTCCCTCTTCTTTGTGGCAAACCCTCAAATATTGGAACACTGCTATCGTGTCACCCCAGTCCTTCTTTTCACTAGACTAGACATACTCAATTCCTGCAACCATTCTTCATATGCTTTAGCCTCCAATCATCTTAGTTGCTCTTTTCTGCACTCTTTCCAGAGTCTCTACAATAGCCCCATTTACCCTACTCACAAAAATTAGTGAATTTACTAGTACCTTTTTATTGTCCTCTTGTTGGTACCCAGAAACATATTTTCCCCAATGCCATTTTAGAAACATTAATATTAATATCGCACTACGTTACCCAAGTTGCAGGAGAGAGACGGATTTGTTAGAACATGGATACAGATAGTCCTCATTTAGCAACTTCCTCCTTTAGTGATTGTTTGTGGTTACAATGGTGATGAAAAAGTAACTTTACAACCAATTCTCACATTCCTTACACACATAATAATGGACAACATCCAAAATTATTCAGAAGAAAATAACACATTTCCAGTAGACCAGAAGGGAAATAAAAGGAAAAGCAGAGGTACAAAAGATCAGCTTCTTATTGATAAAATGATTTTGAGAAATTGCAAAAGCTGAAAAACCGATTTACACATTATTTGGATTGATTATAAAAAGGTCTTTGACGCATTGCTAGAAAGTCTTTTGGGTCATCAAATGTTTGAAAACAACTAGTGTCAATAAAAACATTAGAATGTTTACTGGTTTTTAAAACGTACAAGGATTGGACAAAATATTATTTGGCCCGGAACTGATTTTGAAATTATACAATTTTCAATTGCAAATTAAACTGGAGGAAGAAATGGTGAAAGGAAATATGATCTTATGGGCGCAAAATTTTGGGTATACAATTAATTTGACAGAATGGGATAAAATTGGGGAAATAAATTATAAATTGACACTAGCAGCATCATATAAGGAGAATATCTATAAAATGTTTTACCGTTGGCACCTCCCTCTGGCACGACTGGCAAAGATGTTTCTGACAGTGTCTCTGAAGTGTTGGAAGTGCAAAAAGGAGATAGGGACCTACTACCATATGTGGTGGACCTGCCCTGAGGTTAAAATATTCTGGAATAAAATTAGGAATTGGTTGGAGGAGATTATAAAACAGAAAATTGATTTAGCAATAGCAATAGCACTTAGACTTATATACCGTTTCATAGTGCTTTTCAGAGTTCAGCATATTGCCCCCAACAATCTGGGTCCTCATTTTACCCACCTCGGAAGGATGGAAGGCTGAGTCAACCTTGAGCCGGTGAGATTTGAACAGCTGAACTGCTGAACTAGCAGTAGCCTGCAGTGCTGCATTTAACCACTGCACCAACTCGGCTCTTTAAAGCCGGAAATGTTTTTATTGGGAATATTTCATACAAAATTTACCAAAGAGGAACACTACCTAATATTACATATATCAGCCACAGCCAGGCTATCCTATGCACAGAATTGGAAAACCGACAATATCCCTACCTCTAATATGGTAATCAGAAAAATATTAGAATGTTCAGAAATGTGTAAATTAATGATGGAGATACGCGAAAAAGAAGATTCTGAATTTTATGAAATATGGAGAAAATGGTATAGCTGGTTAAAACAAAATAAGAACTTAAAAATTTGGTCATAGAATAAGATTTCTTTAAGAAGAAACCGTAAATGTTTATACTCTTTCTTCACAAGAACAAAATGAGAATTATTTGTATATATAAACAGAAGTTATAGATATGGAAAATATAGTAAGAGATTAAATAAATGTATAGAAAATTAGACAGACTTAGATAAAGATTAATGAAGGTTGAAAGAAACCAAACAACAATGTAACATGAAACTAGTTATAGTCGTATTTTGAAAAAGCTGTGAAAGTGAGTAATTATTCTATGTGTGAGTTCATGTGATTTTTGTTGTATTTTGTGTTTTTGTCGTGTTTGTTTGTTGTATATGTTTTTTTGCATTTTTTGTATTTTTAATGAAAAAACTGAATAAAGATTATTAAAAAAAACATTAGAATGTTTATAAATGACAGATTTGGTCAGAAGTGAAATATATGGATTTGTCAACATTAGGAGAAGTCTCTTCCATGGTGACTCATTATCACCCTTATTATTTGTCATTGCTATGATCCAATTTCGATGATTTCAAAGGAAACAAACCTAGCTTATCAAACAGCAAAAATGCTAATAAAATCTCAAATCTGCTTTAGATGAATGTTCTGAAGCTTTATGAAAAACCAGTCATTGACAAACACTGTTAAGAATATTTAGCACAGATATAGCAATGGAATTTGGTCTAGAGCAGCGGTTCCCAACCTGGGGGTCGCGACCCCTTTGGGGGTCGAACGACCATTTCCCAGGGGTCACCCCGGCATCCTTAGCTCCCCCCCACTGCCACAAGCCTGGCCATATCGCAATGCACAACCTGTGCCCCTACCCCGAATGCTACAGGTAGACGGGAGAGACTCTGCGAAGGGGATGGCTCTCTCCGGGCAGCCGCCTGTCCCGGCCCAGCTGAAGTCGCGCATGCCTTTCACGACAGGGCTCGAAAATCTCCCAGAGGCAACATGCGAAGTGAGCGGAGACCTCGCCCGGATCTGGAGACTTCACCCGGAGGCCGCCATTTGGGTTCTTTTACCCTCTGCGCATATGCAGAACGCTTTGCGCATGCGCAGAGGGTAAAAGAACCCAAATGGCAGTGGCGGGGTGAGTCGCGGTGAGGGGGTGGGGGCGGGGCAGAGGTCATGGCATTAGGAAGGTTGGGAACCACTGGTCTAGAGAAATGTGCTGCAGTAACAATAAATCAAGGTAAAATCATGAACAGCAATGGAATTGAAATGCTGACTAGCCAAACCATTAAGAGTCATCAGGATGATGCCTCCAAATATCTGGGCATTTTACAGTTGGGTAATATCAAGCATATATAAATTAAAAATGTGATTAGTAAAAAATATATTCAAAGAATGAGAAAGTTGCTAAGGATAAAATTGAGCAGAGGAAACACCATCAAAGCCATCAATACCTGGGTCATATCTATAATACAATACATTGCTGGAATTATTAACTGGATACAAGCTGAATTGGAGAATTTGGACTCAAAATCAAGAAAACTGATCATTATCCATTATGCACAGTAATATTGACAAATTATTCCTGTTCCATAGAAATGGAGGCAGAGATTTACTTCAAGTCAAACAAACTGGCAAGGAAGAAAAGCATGCATTGGCTGATTATGTAAAAGACAACCAAAAACAACATTGATGCAAGTTAATAATGGGAACATACTGAATATAGAGGAAACAAACTATGAATACCAAAATAATATAATAAATACATGCCAGAACTTTTCCTGGCAAGGAAAAGTGTTCCATGATCAATTTCTACAAAAGATCGAGAGGAAAATGGATAAAGACTGAACCTGACAAAGGTTTACATGTTCTAAAGGCTTGGAACATTAAAAAAAAAGAAACTGAAGGCTTGATTTTGACTGTTCAGGAGCAAGCTATTTGAACGAATGTAATCATGGCCAGAACTAAAAAGACATCAAATGTTCAAAGTGCAGATTGCACATAGAAGCAGAAGAAACCATATGCTCAGCTCATGCAAGAAGATTGCATAAACAGATTACAAGCAACATCATAATGCAGAGGCCAGAATGATTCAGGGGAACATCTGTGGTAGTAACGAAAAATTGGTGGGAACATAGAGTTGAAAAAAAATCACACTTGGCCAATAAATAATTCTAATCTAATCTTCTAATAAAGTCTTGGCTCATAACATACCAGTTTTAACTGTGCTTGAAAAGAAAAAAAAGTGTGGATAATTGATGTGACAATACCAAGGGATAGTAGAATAGAAGATAAAGAATTGGAGAAGATCACACAGTATCAAGATCTGAAAATTGAAATTGAAAGATTATGGCATAAAGCAGCCATGGTGGTCCCAGTCATTATTGCACACTGAATACCATAGCAAAAAATCTTGGACAGTACTTAGAACACCTGCTCGTTGACAAAACTAAACTACCATCTGTCATTTACAAAAGGTCACACTGCTAAGATATGCACATTTACTACACTGATACATTATGACATCCTAAGTTCTTGGGAGGAACATGATGCATGGCCAATACCACTAAAGAACTGGCAACTTTGATTTCACATTGTATTATATATAATAATAATAGGAGTTATTTATTAAAAGGGAGGCTTAAATGAGGCTTAATGGAATAACTCTGTATTCCATTTCATTTTCCCATCCAAAAATAGAAAAAGGACAAAAGGAAAATTTCCAATTAAGTGCCCCTGTGGTCAGGTAACAGCACAAAACAAATCTGCAATGCAAATTGAAAGCCAGGTTGCATGTCCCCTGCTAAATCAACCAAATGCCAAGAGCACATGAGATTTGGCAAACTCCCACAGAATGCTAAGCAATGTCCAATGCAAAAAAAATGTTTTTTTCTCCTGTGGCAAAGGGCAACATGGACTTAGCAGTTGCCAAAGCTAATAGCCCAGGGATTTGGGGATCATTTTTCCTCTTGTGAGACTTTTGCAGTGAGGGCATGTATTTTGTTTAAAAAAAGAGTATTAAAGTGGTTAACAAGCAATGTTTTTTTTTAATGTTCTGTAGTGAATCAGCAGAAAATCACATTTCCATGGCACAATATTGCAGGCAGGGAGGAAGGCAGTTGAGGCTATGTGTAACCCATGAGCATAGGTTTCCTAGCCCTGATTTCAATCTTTACAGCTTTTAGGAATCATCTAAATACTGATTTTTGTAATATGATAGAACAGGATAACAGTTAAAATATGGTAACATAAATTTAGTGATTCAAATTATACCTGAGGTAGGTATTGAATGAGCATGCAGCATCAAAATTAGGAGCACCATTAAGAATCCAATGCATTTTGCTGGCAAAAGAAAGAGATCTTGTACTTTATAAATGAAATTAAAAAAATGAATCAATACAGATATTCAGAAGAGAGAGAATTTGGTACAGTAGTTCAGGTGTTATTCTAGAAAGAAAACAGATCACCAAGCAATAAGGAAACAGAACAGGAGAAATTCTAACTCTACATTCTAAATGTAAAATTTGAGAGAAATCTGAAACATCACTTGGAATAATAGTGTTTTGTAAGAGGAGAAGACAAGTCCTAGGATCATTGATAAAGCCAGTGTAAGAGTTTAGAATCAGAGATTAAATAAGGAAATACATTTAAATCAGGCTGGTAACAGAATCAGGACAGTATGTTATTTCTATTTCCCATGACTTGTTATTAACATAGTTTGTATTAACAAACATTACTACCTAAACATATTCAAAATAACAATATAACAGAGTGACCGGGTCAGAAAGGACCTTGAATTTTATTTCCATAACTTGTGTATTTTATTTTATTTATTTATATGCTGTATGACATTTGCAACTTTGGGGCGTTTGAAAGTTGCATAGATACATTAACAATACATAGCATTACCACAAGCCATGTTAGAAATTATGTACCACATGAAAACGATTAGCCTTGCCCTCAAAGAGATAGTTGATAATGTACTTTAGCGTTAGGAGGTTAAAGCTTAACTTTTATTTTGTATTTTGATTTTCTAAAGTATTCCATACTTTTTTTTAATCTAAGGCTGCTTCAGATGTACAGATCACACTTCTTGCTGCCACATTTCAAGGTTCACAGCAGGGTTTTTGTTTCTTAATAATTCTAGTTTCTATTCCTTTTCACACAGGATGAACTCTCATCTGAAAGATCCAAGGACTAATAAAAGAAAGTGTCTCTTTTTGCACAATGCTGTCTACTCTCAGTGGTTGGGAGGTGAGCAATCAATAAACTTTAACACACCTCATTCAATCTGGTGTAATGTAACCAGTACTAGTTCTTCGGATATTCTTCTAAGAATCGTTCAGCTGGGATCTTCAGAAAATAACAGAATAATAGTTGGAAGGGACCTTGGAGGTCTTCTAGTCAAACCCCCTGCTCAAACAGGAGACCCTATACCCGTGATGGCGAACCTATGGCACGGGTGCCACAAGTGGCACGCGGAGCCATATCGGTGGGCATGCGAGCTCAGGTCCGGCGTGCATGTGTGCACCAGCCGGCTGATTTTCGGGCCTTCTGGGCCCACTGGGCGTCGGGAAACAGGCTGTTTCCAGCCTCCAGAGGGGGTGGGGAAGGCCGTTTTCGCCCTCCCCAGGCTCCTAGAAAGGCTCTGGAACCTGGGGAGAGCGAAAAATGGGCGTGCCATTGCATGCTGGGAGCAGGGGGGTCATGCGTGCATGTGCGGGGGTGCATGGAATTATGAGTGTGGGCACGCACACACGTGATCCCCGCATTCCCCCCCCCCTTTTGG